>OX104134.1:28855736-29096357 GCA_944470555.2 Heterobilharzia americana
GTCGCTGTTGATTTCCTCTTCACTTCTGCTATGAAGTGCAATATCTTAAATAGACTTATTGGCACGAGCTAGATAAACTTTGACCTTCCTTACTGTAGCTTAATTCACTGTACATCGTGTGCAGAAATTCAGATTGAACCTTGACTCCAGTCGTCGCTACAGTGACGAACTGAAATTGCAGTAGGTACTGTATTTATTTATTATTTATTTGTCCCTTGGGTTCCTAGTGGAACATAGGGCCTCGGTAGCACGTTTACCGCTGTATCATACACTTGTATATCGCTTGACCCTGTTGTCACATTACTATTTCGACTGGCAACATTAAATGAATGAGTTAGATCCTGAAATTGTAAAGAAAAAAAATACATATATGAATAATGTAAGAAAGTTTTCAAAAGTTCCTTAAACATAGTTTATTACTACTATTGACACTATTTGTCCTTTGGGTTCTGTTATGGTTTCGAAGTGCTAATGGTATATGTATATATTCCGAAACGAATATAATACGCGCGCTTAGCTGAAAGCTAACTTGGTACGCAAGAGACACTGGCTGCAACCCTGGACGAATAGAGAGAAGACCGAAGCTGGCAGATGGAACAGTGTATTACTCCGAGAATATAATACAATAACGATGAATCAATCCAAAACAAGTGAATAAGTATGCACATCAAAAATGACCTTGTCCGCAATTGGAGGAATTCGCATAGTAAGCGTAAAAGTTAACCAATCAGCAAATTACATTACAAATCAGGCAGAAATAGACTATTAGTCATACAGTAAAAATAATGTGGGAATGACACGTTAAAATGTTCGGATCGATAACAATGTTTTATACAAAACTGAGGCATCACAACAGGTTCCTAGTGGAACATAGAGGTTCAGTAGCACGTCTCCATTCCACTCTGTTCTCTGCAATCTTTTTTGAACCTGACTCCATGACTACCCACAAGCTCTCATTTATTCCTCACACGATCTCCTCCATGTCACCCTCGCCACGGACGCCCAACTCGCCGTCTCCCATCTGGGTTCCACTCGAGTGCCTGGCACGTGATATCCCCAAACCACCTTCTCAGTGTATGTCCAATCCATCTCCACTTGCTTCCAATGCATATTTGTTGGGTGATAGGTTCTTGGTTTGTTCGTTGCCAGTCAGCCAGAGTTGTTTGTTGTTTATTCTTTCTGGTCATTTGGTCTTCAGTATCCAGCGTAGGTGGCAGTTGTTGGTGAATATCTGTAGTTTGTTGGAAATGCCTTTCGTAACGTGCCAAGTCTCTGTACCATACAGAAGCACTGGCTTGACGTTGGTGTTGAAAATCTGGATCTTGTTCACGCTTTATGCTAAGTGCAGTAGGTCTCCACAATGGTTTCAGGTTGATAAACGCCTGTCCTATTTTTGACATCCTCTTCTGTGCCATCTGTAGTTGAAACGATGCTGCCTAGATAGGTGAATGAGACTACTTCCTTTAAGCTTCTCCCGTTCGTGGTGACCAGAGCTTGTTGTTGTTGATAGTCTCGTTGGTTGGTTATCTTCATCATTTCCGTCTTCTCTATTTTCACTTGAAGTCCCGTCTTCGCTGACTGGCCTCTCCTGTCAACTTGTTAGTTTTTGCCTGTAGATCTTTGAGTTTGTGCCACAAGACATTAGACATAAATCATCATCGTCATCATCATCATGGGTGGCGAAATCCAAATTTTGTGGGTCTTCTCATCGGTCCAGCCAGCGTATGCCCATCTTCTCTCTCCTCACTTTTTGCTGCATGATCGAGTCGACCACAATCAGGAAGGTGATGAGTGATATTAGGCGGCAACGTTGTCTTCCCCCTATCTTCACTTCACTTCAGAGGTGTCACTGAGCCTTCCATTGTGGATCACTTGTCATGTTGCGTTTTCACATAGCTGTTGAATGAGTTTGATAAAGGTTTGTGGCAGTAGAAGCGTAGTGTTGAAGCAGCAGCAGCAGCCTGCCAAATTACTTGTTGGTGGACGCTATTGAAGCAAGGCGTTTTCAAAGTCGATGAAGTTGAGGTAAGGTAAAGATCCAGTTGACTGCCATTCTTTGCTCTGTTCTATGACCATGCGATGCGATGCGTAGCGTAGTGTTGCAATTTAATCCGTACCTGATTTGTTCTTCCTGAAGCCACCCAGCCAACCTGTTCCGGTAGTTAGTTTGAATATAGAACATTTTGCCTTTAGTCCCTGCAGGATTATGCGGCTTTATTCTTTGCTTGGGGTGGAAGGGGGTGTAGCATGATTCCTTGCCAGTTCTTGCAAAGACTTAGGTCTCCCTTCTTTGAAAATTTGACAAGGTGGCCTTTCTCCCAATCTGCAGGTTCCTTTCCTTCCTTTTGAACCTTCTGCAATAGTGGTGGTAGCATGTCTGCTGTTGTCGCTGCGTCTGTTTTCAGTGCTTCTGGAGGAATTCTACTTTGTCCTGCTGCTTTCCCTGATTTCAGCAACTTGATGGCCTTCAGGACTTCTGCTTTTGTCGGGGGGCCTATGTTTAATGGTAATTCTGCGGTTGCTTGTTGTATTTGTGGACGAGTTGCAGGTGGTGGTCAGCGCGCCGTTTCCTTTGTTTCTCTTCTTTGGTAACTAGCTTTCCTTCTCTTTCTTTCATGAAACATTTATATAAGTTTCCTCAAATTTTATTGCAGATAAGAGTAGTAAGTTTTGTTTGGTTGTTTCACGTGCTTCATTTCTTTCAGCCCGTTGTTTACTGTACCAGTTTACTTTTGGGTTACTATTATCACTAAATATATACCGGAGTTGTAGAACCCGTTTAATTTTTGTGTATACTTGAAGCTACTTACAATTAACATAAGTAGCTAATGTATGTTGGAGTTAATGGTGGATTTTTATTTTGAGGTAGTATTCATCAAGGAGTGATATCATTTAGAGAACTATTGAAAACCTGGGAGCACTGGACAGCTGTTTCCTCCTGGTGTGGGACTTCTCAGCAGTACACACCCATGACCCGGTTAGGGATCGAACTCAGGACCTTTGAGTTTCACGGCAAATGGGTTAACAATTCAGTCACTGGGTCGGAGTTCTTTTGTTCACAGTTTCCAGCGTCTATCAATTCACCTTATAGTGTGACAATCACCCAAGGTTTTCAGATGTTATCCACTTCACTTCCGACTGATTGACTCCTCAGGTCACGGCTATTCATTAGGACTTTTAGATATCCATCTGGAAGCATGTCACTAATGAGTACTGTACAGAATGTTTTTGGGAGTTAATGGGGATTAACTTTCAAATGAAAACCGAGGATGATAGTTGCGCTATATCGCAAATCGAGAGAAGTAGGAAACTGTGGACCATTGAATTCCATCCTATCTAGTGAGTGAATTGTTAACGCGTTTGCCGGGAAACCTGAAAGTTTTGTGTTTGATCCCTATCACGGTCGTGGATACGGACTGCTGAGGAGTTCTGCACTAGGATGAAATAGGTGTCTAGTTCTCCAACCAAAGTCAGCCCATGATGAATGCCAATCTGGATTATACGTTTTTGTTTCTATCTTTTTACTGCAGTCTTAAATTTGTAAACTACATAGCTAGTTAGTCAATAAGCTAGAAGGAATTGTTCATATTATTCATACTTGTATTGAATTCTATGAATTAACTGGAAATCTTTCCCTCACCAAGTCCATCTATGGATAATTACCATTGTTTTTACCTTTCAGGGGCTTCTCGTAATATATAGGACTAAACTTTAGAATGTTATGCTTGAAACTTTATGAATAGCAACTTTTCGAGTTGACAAATCAGAACTTTTATTGGTTGTCAACTGTTGGTTCCAGTAGTGATATCAGTAATTTTCTCTGCTTCCTTGATAAGCTCACTTCATGTCCTATGTATCACAGTTATATCATTTTTCGCACAGATTTCTTATGATTTTCATGAGATTTTCAAATCTAAAATATATGTGGATATCTGGCAATGGTAAAGTTTTTCACATTATCTTGATTTTGACCTCCCTAGACTCTAGGAAGAAGTACGTTAGCTCTATTCTTGCGTATTATAGGCTATCTGGCAAGCTTAATGTTTTGTTCATTCAAACAATGGACACCACAGGGGTACTGTATCTCCTACTGATTATTTGAAGCTATCGCAAGTCTCACAGCCTGGTTAGAAAACAAGAGAAACGGCTTTGTGTTCTCTATTTAGGAACCAGCAATCGGATATTTGTCAACATACAAGTTTAATCCTCGTAGACTAGGCGATATAGATGTCGACAATGAAATCCCAATCTTTTTGCTAATTTTTTTACATGATACTTTTAATAAGGTCCCAGGTTCACTAGTTTTTATCTTACTAGCTAGTCTGTTACTGGTCTACTAATGGTTTGGATAAATAATGTTAGGATCTGCAAGCTAACCAGAGTTGTTCAAATTGAATGACTTTCTAACTGGTATTGAACATACATACCTTTAGTACTTTCTAATCACCATTGACTGCTCAGATAATATTGGTCCATAAAAACACATTTCTCAGCAATGATGTTTGTAAAATTATCTATTCACATTAATCAGTATCATAAATGTTGTTCACCATACGTTATCGTAAATCGTCTTCAAACATATAGTTCTGATTACATCTATATCAGATGGACGTGATAATGACCAGAAAAATTTGAAAGAAGCCTTAACTTCGGCACTTTTTTCAGGGTCAGAGTGAGACATTGAACTGCTAATTTAGGTTCGAGGACGGGTTTATGACAGAACTTCATGATTTTGACCACCTTCCACGTTGTGGATATGCCTTCATATAGTGAAAGCACCAGATTAGAAATTTAGACGTCTCAGATAAAACTTTGCTTGGTAGGATTGTGAACTCGTGTCAAACATGCCAACTTATCGTCTACTGCAACAAGAAGAAATCGACGGTCACTCAAACCAATATGTTGTGCAATCTACTGAAGTTTTTCTAACTCCTGGAAGTCTATGATTAAATAATCTGAACAATACCATTTAAAACAATGCAGACTTACCCATATCTTTATCTTAATCGTAGTATGAGGTTTCGTTCTTCATTTTATCACCCTTTCTTTTTGCCTTGCAGCCATCTACAATTTTTGAGAATATCATGTTCATTACTTTATCTTCTTTCTTGTTGCATTTTACTGTGATGTGCTAATGTTGAACGTGGTAGCTTTTATGTCGCATTGTAATACTGTATCATGTTTTGAAGACTTCTATTTGTTAGTATCTATTCACCATTTTGCATTGCCCTCATTATGGGACCATCGGCTTCAGGCTATTTCTTTGTAATATCATAACCTTGAAATGGTGACTGAATTTGAGAGATAACGCCTATTATAGCAAGAAATGAATTAATGATCTCCTGGTTTCTCTAATCAAAATACCTGAGATTTTTATCGACATATCTCAATATTTATTGAACTTAGTCTCAAATTCTTATTCGGTATCAATGTATACACCAGCGTATAGTTTTACAACTTAACTCATGTTATTTATATTATTAGACCATATAGCGTCGAATATAGCATATCGAAGTACTTCACCTGCACCCAGTTCAAACAGCTTAAAATTGTCTAATCATCATCCACATCACGGTTCAATAAGTAAAGTTTTAGCTACTGGTAAATGTGAACGAAACAATTCTATAAATAACAGACATCGTTTGTGTGGTTCACAAAATCTGGAAACGAAATTTAGGCTTTCGTGTAAGCTAGTTTAATGTTCTAATTTAATTCTAGCCGTTCACTTTGCATTTATTTTCATTCAGTTAATTTTTGTTTCACATTATATTTTTCAGCAAATTCAGTTTTTTTTTGTTCAAATGTTAGTGAAAATCATTTAATTCTTTATAGTTTTCGCAACTGTAAGTTAAAAGACTTCAGTATGTACTAAACGAAGCACTAACATTGATAGTACATATGATGTGCTCACATACTTTTATTTTACGAATCCTTAATTTTGACTGACTAGTATTTAAATGGGTTTATAAACTTTCAATTAAATATCTGCAACTTTCTGTTAAAAAGTCGTATCTCACAGTGAAGCCACTTCTATTCAGCCCAGCCACTGTATTTAAATCCACTGGTTTACAGCTTTTAAACTTTGTGAATCCTTAATATGGTGCTACCATTATTTGAAGACATCCATGGGCTACATCATTGAACTGAGCTCGTCTTATGTGACCTGAACTTTGCAAAATCCGTTTCTTAATCAGCTACTAATCAACACTTCGTTTGGATTCTGTTGATGATACTTCCAGATCATAAACTAATAGAATTTTATAAATATGGATAGTTTTGAACCGACTGGTTGAAACGATAGGTGTTGAATATGAGGTACAACCTGACTTAAAGTCTTAAGTGTAAAGAGTTTAGAAGTAGGATAAAATAATTGTCCAGTACTGTACGCTTTCAGTGGTTTTTTAATTGCTTTTAATCTGTTATGAAAAGCACTGCATAGTTATTATTCGATTATTGAAATGAGTCACCAATAATTCCTTTTTGATATAAGTTGACAATTAAAAATGAAATGAAAACTTAGGTCGTAACAAGGTTCTAACCAGGTTACCCAAATAATTACCTGCCAGCTGCTGTACCAACTGAGTCAAGAGGCACATTTGCTGATCAGACTGTAAACTCATGTGAATACACGTCACATGATCGTCTGTTTATCATGACCACACTCTTCTTTTGAATAGTTTTCTTATCAAAGAAGGCTTGGATTCAGATAATTTGTTTTCAGTAAAGCATAATTGAGTCATTTGAGTATATTCTTTGAAATAAGTAGGAAAAAGATTGTCAATTGGTGAAATCGTATTTAGAAATATGCTTCAGGGAAATGGATGTACTAGTAATTAAATTAGTGACCAAACATTTACTGTTAAGTAATGTAACTAATGTGACTAATGTGATTAATGTCACTTGTAAATGAACCCTGTACATAATGAATCTTTTTATCTTCAGTGCAATAAGTGTATTTCATCTTCAAAAGTCATTTGAGAGTTCTCAGCTGGTAATGATAGTTGTTCTTCCTTTTTTTATTTCACAACCCCTGTAAACATCAAATTCATTAGTTCGCCATTCAATCAACCCACCAAAAATAACTTGTGGCGCTGTGTGGTTACATCTCAGCTCCAGTTGTAATGTTATTTGTGTTTCTGAGGTCAGAATTCACAACTTCAGCAACTTATTTATCTGCACCTGTTCACATGGTGATCCTATTAGAAACAAGCGCTACTAGTAAGACGGTAATGGTAAAATACCTAGTCCTTTGGTAAACTCTCTATGGCCACTTTTAACAGATATTTGGTGAAACAAAGCTCATTACAGTTATAAGTACACTTGTTCCTTAGTAGAAATTTGGACATCTTCCTTGAGTTAAAGATAGTATATGTCGGGAGAAATTCAAATGTTCAATTCACGTATACACTGAGAGATCGTAAGTTGCAACCATACTGAAGGGTATTCAACTTCCTTTACTGACTCTCCTCTGGTCATTCTTATTTGGTTTAGTAGAAATTTTACAGTCCTCCGAATACTGTTTAGCTATTCGTTATTCGTTGTTATTGGTATTTTGCGTTTTCTGATGCGTGTGAAACTCAACTGTCGATAATAGTTATTGATGTTCAACCTACAAACAATTCTCCTGTGTGATAAAATATGAATACATATTGCCTTAATGCTGTATTGATAGCCGGGTTGACAAATAAGTAAGTACAACACAACAATGAACTACTTCGCATGTTAAAAACTTCATAAAGTAGCAGTATTTTGATTTGCAAGGTGTTACTAACCAGGATGTTATGATTTTCAACATGACGTAGGGAATGAGTAATTGACTACAGTCTACTAATTGTGAGAGTGTATGGATTGTATAGACTTTATCCTTCATTTTCCTGGTATGTCTAGCAGAAGCATGCTGTTGTGCATTTGTTAAAAGTGGTGATATACGTTTCTGTACACGAAGAGATGGATTGGTAAATGTAGAAAAAGGCGACGAAATCTAGAAGCATATTTTCAACCATATAGTAAATAGCAAACACCTTTGTCTAAAATTTACTTTATATATTGTCCATTTCATTAGTTGATTCAGTATCAACTAAGAGGTGTTGGAGTGAGTTCACTAAAGAATGAGTTCTAAATTTATTTTTACTAAGTAAATAATACCGTATCACTAAGTGCTATATTGTATATCAAATAAACAAATCTAATTTGGAATTACGTTCTACTACTACACTTATATTAATCATTTTAGCTACTATTCAGAGAAATGATGGTTCGAATGGTTCAGTGAATTAAACCGAAGCTCTGAAAATCTCCAAACTTCAAACCAACCAGTGTCTAATCATCGTAGTAAAAGTCAACCAAATGATGTACAGCATCAATTTGACCAGTTTCAGGATGAAGTTAGGCAACAATTACGTGATATTCGACGTGAATGTGATTCCCTTAAGGTATTATTGGTTTGATTTTAAAAAAAATAATGTTTACGGCTTATCACTATGGATTATATTTTGTCTTCAGTTGAATACTACGTTTATTGTTGCAAAATTGAAATCTTTTTTGTTGCACTCCTCACGTAGAAAATAACAGTAAACTTGAAATAAAAATTAAGCCGTACTTGAATCCTAACTAATTAACCTATAAGTATTATTTATCAGGTTTTGTGTCAGGTGAACAACGAAACCTGGTTACGACTTACGTTCAGTTGCATTAATTTCGATGTGGACAAGTATCACCATTTGGTATTTTAACACACTAACTTTTTGACTTTGAATATCTCCATCTGAAACAAATTGACTAGATAAGATTAGAAGGAAGTAGGAAGAGTTGCATAATCATGTGAAAATATTATGTTGACGAAATGATTGGTGGGTGAGATAAAGTTATCCTAGTGGTAACAAATACAATTATACTAAAACACCAATCAATATGAATCTGGCTATGAATGAGCACAAAATAAATGCATTAGAAATATTTTTGGGAAAGATGAGAGCTCGCAAATTTACTACATACTAGGTCAATAGTAAATTAGTAACTGTCTACTCTTGGGTACACAGTTCAGGTTGAACTCGTCAGATAGTGACAGCTTCAGGAATTCAAAGTTAGCACAGGGTCTTTTTTGTTGAAGGATTTCGTCGCATCCTGTATTACCATAAGTGACGAGCTGTTGTACTGCTAAAGGAAGATGGACCTCTGAGATGTAGACTCCTTGGTATGTGCTCGGAAATCCTGGTAGACAACCGCCTATATTTTCTTCCAACGTACCTGTTACCGCATGTACATGTAAATTGATAAATATAGTTGGAGTTAACAAGAGTTGGAACTTTGTCAAATCTGGATTGTGTAATTGCATATTGTATTTGATGCAGTGAGATAAGTCTCGCAGCCGGATAGGTCTTGGACAGTGCACTCATAATTCATCTGTTGATTCTTGTCTCATCATCATCTCTCTTATATTTCCACATACATATACTGGAGACACTGAATTCAAAGTAAGTTGTGCTGTAAACAATTTTTAAAAAACGTCTCTACTCTGTTGTTTCACGTTGTACAAACCAACTGGTTTATTAACGTTTTTGATCAGGATGCGAAAGGTGTAAATACGACATATAAGTTTTGTTCATGGTGAGTTGTAGTTAAAATCAGAATATCCATTTCCACTCAATCAGAAGTCATCAATAGAGTTCCAATCACATGGAATACAGAAGCACAGGTATGCATCCATTCAACCTTACTGTTCTAAACAGGAAAAATTATACGTCTTAGATTATGTTTCTAGTCACCACCAAACCACTAAAACGTATATCTCCAAAATATAAGGTCATATGTAAAAGGAGACTGTTTGCAAGCAGAAACTGATGTTTTTTCCAGTGGTAAATTACAATAAAGTCCGGAATACACGTTTCCTTGTGTTCGAAATTCGGTTGGTGAATGTGTCGGCAACTAGGTGCATAGATGTTGCAGTCGCAACTTTTTTACTGCACTCATTACCTTGAATGCATACGCGTTAATTCCTAGGATAAGGAGTTCCTTTCAGCGATCCGTTGTTAACTAGTCGTGAATAACGATTAGCTGCAGCTTCATGGTATTCATAAAATCACCCTATATACCAATAGAAACAAATCACTACAGATCTTCACATCATCAAGTGAAATATTCAGGCTGCAACTAGAAGTTAGTTGCCTTAGTTTGGTATAGCAAATTAACAATGAGAAGTAACAAATTTTAGTGCAGAACATTTTCATGTAACCTTATAATGTTTAGAACTTTTGAATATTTTGCAGAGATACCACATGTATATTTCCTAGTTCTAAACTTCTTCTAATCCCTTTCGTGTTCGTTTACACAGTATACATTTCAAATTACAGCGTAACCTTGTAATATCTCACTTCTAGCTTAAATATCACTGAAGATTCACCACTCGCAGGTTTCACTATCCTGACAGCCAGTTGTACATAAATGGTTTAAACTGATAGAAAACCCCCTTATTGGTTAGTCAGTAGTACTATATGCGTCTTCGCTCATTGCAACGTCTCATCTATCTCACATTCTCGTTAACAAATATATTCACGTCCAGTTACGTGATAGTGGTTCTCATCTTCATATAAACATCATTGACTATTGAATAGCACTATGATCGAATACCTATAGCTTTCCCGTGTATTTTATCCTTAAGTGGTAAAACATTTTCCATACTACAAAACATAAACTGCAATATATGTAAGTGTTATGTTGGATATTCAGTTAGTTGTTTAAAATTCTTTTTTCTTTTTTCATCTATTCTTCTCAGGAAATGCATTTACAACTTCGAAATGATTGGATAAAAGGACAGAAGTGTTTAACTGAACGTTTTCAAACTCTTATGGACGAATTAGATGAAATTAAAAAGTTGAGAGCAAATGATGCTGTGGAATTGTCGAGATTTCGTACAATTCTAATGCAACTGGATGCTAATTCACTTATCAATTCACAGAATCATATAAGTCTTTGTGATACCGGTGGCGAGGATAAATTTTGTACTGGTACAGACTTTCTAGAAACTTTAGGTACAAAACCGAATCAAAGAAGTGTAAATTTCAAAGCAATAACTTCTCACGAAGATGAAGAAGATCACCATAGTGATCAAAATGATAATATTTGTTCATCCGATAATAAAATGTCATTGAGTACGCAGATAGCTGGACAAAAGTCATCTGGCAAACCGTCACTTCGACCAAGGCCTGTACCGGCGTATGGAGTAACCGGTAGTATTCGTAGTTGAAATTCCTCTCCGCATTTCTTGCAATAACTTTCATGTTGACGACAACAAATAGTGATGCATTCTTACTGAGCTCTTATAACTTCAAATTGTCAACCATCTATCATCGAAAAACAAACAATTGAATGGTTGGAGATTCTAAAACTGAGTCACTATCTTTGTGTACATAAATATTTCCAGTGAATAATTTGATCTTAACCCCCGTGTTTCAACATTGGATTAACCAAAGAAATCCTTCTTGCTGCACACATTGAAATTAATCATATATAATTTAAGCTTTTTTTTGTCCTTTCAAGGTTAGCTGATGTTTAACAAAAACTGACCAGTTGACTTTCACTGGTTATTTGTGATGCTTTCAGTTATTTTCAAAAACTACTATTCTTATTTTATCTCAGTTTACTTGATCACCTCTTATTACTTTTCTTCTGTTGATTCCTGAAAAAAACTTGTTTCCCCACGCGTCTCATGTTCATTCAACTGCCTATAAATAACCTAGTTTGAACGAATTAAAAATTATTTAATGAATAGATTCTTTAAAATTCACATTGTCATACTTTGCTGATTGTTTTGCTTTGTTAAAACTCAATCTCAGCTAATCATCTTATATGCCTAATGTATACATAGTTGAATATTTTTTTGTGTATAACAAGTTCACTTCTTGCTCAATAATCTATTATTTTAGACATATATGTTTCAGCCTACTGATATGCTTGGTAGGCGGTGTCAGTGTTGAACAATAATCAATTTACTATTAGGTTTCAGTTGGAAATTCGTCTTAAATATGGACATCAAAATGTAATATTAAGTTGAATAGTTAGTTTCCAACTGATTGATCTTAACATCAAGTTAAATAATTGCATATAATGAATATATCAATTAGTGAGTGATGACTTTTGTCAGGATATTTTGGATATTGCCTACAACTTGTAAAATTATTCTTAAATATAGTGCTTACCAAGCAAAATTGTGAGTAAAATTTAAAAAAATATAGTCAATCGGAGGATACATTGCTAATTATTGTTAACTATACTAGTATATGTGTATTCATGCTAGCAATAATACTTATAACACACAGTATCTTCACTGAGGGTGGTTCAGTGTTCTATGAGCTTTGATATTTCTTCGTCATTTCAGTATCTTGAGTGAATTGGTTTTTAGTGGTACACCGTGTTAACCACCTAGTACTTATTGTTCATTTCTGTTTATCCACGATTTTTTCTTGATGACCCTGGTGTAAGGAAATGGTACTACGTGTTAAAATATGAAGTCTTATCCTGTTAGCATTTAATAGAAGAAGCAGATTTCACACTAAGCTTATACGAAAAACAAACAACTACTTGTTTACTGTTTGTACTCAATTCTATGCATCGGCATCTTTGTAACATAAACACTGCTTCCAAGTGCAGTCCTGTTAAGGAATTCCTACATTATTAGGAAGAATTATCTTGAAAGTTGTCATTGTTAGGATGCTCTGTAAAAGGGTAAAATCATGAGACCGTTCATTTAATAGTTTAGAGAGTGTGACCAGTCCAATCAAAATTCTTACTCACCAATGAGTGCAGAGTAGAATATTGTTTGTTTCTTGAGTCTCTTTACCAATATGCAATCTTTCACTATTCAGGAATTGGATTGGCTTTAAAGGCCACCCTAGGAACGACTTAAATAACCAATTAAACTTCTCTATTTTTTGAAAATGTGCCTTTCCAGGTGAAGTATAGACACCTGATTAGTTATTTCGATCGCTGCCAGGGTGGTCTTTAAAGTCGCTTAGAAATAGGATCCGCATTAATCTTGAAAAAAAAGTTATCATTGAAAGGAATCTTCTTTTTGCACTAATGACTATGAGATAGCAGGGAAGATTTGTAGCTCAAGATGAGGATGATAACTTTCTGGTGTTCTTTGAGGTTTTTTTCTAAGGTTTTGTCACCAGGCTAAGCGACTTTATCGGCACTTACTACACATATAAATACCGATAAAGTTTTCTAGCCTGTTGATGAAATGTCCAGAAATAAAACTCAAAGCTTGGAAAACATCAAACAATTATCAGGAGCGAATATGTCTTAGTACTGATGTTTGATTTCTTCCCAGAAGCCTATATACCCTATATCTGCTCTCAAAGACTATCTGGAAATTAAACTACTCAGTCGTTTTAAAATCAAGATCCAAAAGCCACCGACCACACAGTGATTGCCAACAGTTCCTCAGCTTATGTCATTTTCTTAAGATAAATCCTATCACTAGACAACGATGAGGAAATAACTAAAACCAGCAGCAACAAGAGAAAAACTTGTCGAAGCCTGTGTATTCACTGGGATTTATCTCACTGTCACCACTGATTTAAACAACATAACACTGAGGGGCACTTTGTTTTAGTTTTACATGTATGGCACCAGTCTTCAGAAAGCTCTGCTTAATCCAGGTCTTCGAACAGTTAAAATTTAGCAGCATATGGGAAAATAACCCCACTCAGCTATTGGAAAAGATAAGGAGACAGTTGTAGTGAAAATATTATCTTTTCGGTGAATTCAGTTAAACGGTGAACATTTTTAGAAACAACATAACTCAAAGGATAAAAGTTTAGAAAGAATTTCAGGTTAGCGTTAATAGAGCAGTCAGAATAGGTTTACAGCACGAATGAAAGAATAATACAAAGCAATAAAACCAGCCAAAAATATTTCAGAAAGTTGGCAAATGAAATAAAAAAAAACCAAAAATAGGAGGGACTTTTCAATGCAACTATTTCTCCGGAAAATATCTAGGAAATGAAAACAAACAGGGAGCATAACTACGGTGAGACAATTATGAGGCCAATAAAGTCGAATTTTACTTGCCACTACAACTCTATCTGCTTTCGAGAGACCCAGAGTTAGGACATGGTTAGCTGCCATTCCATGTTGGGTTTCTTGCACATGGATCTTCTAGTAGGATTGTAAGTTATATTCTCATGTTAAACATCAAGGATATTAAATGTCAAGTTTCATAAACAGTTCAGCCTAAGACTGACTGAAGGATAAAAGCCGTCGAACATCTGAAGGCTGCTCATCACTTCTTGACTGTGGTCACTGACGGTAATGCTGTCATTCATATATCTTTCGTTTACATGAAATTGGTTTATTGTCGCAAATAAAATGCTGTTTTTAGGCTAGACATAAAGTAGTCCAAGAGACGACCTGATTCCATACCATCGTCTTTTTTAAGAGTCGTTAAATCTGAAATGAACATTGAACTTCTGTCTGGAAGAACCTTATTTCAGTCAATGGTCTGACACCACTATTTAGATTCAGGACTGAATGATGAAACCAATTGTTCTCGTAAACAGAACGTTTGTGAATACTTAAGTGATGTCTAGTGAAAACGTTCTGTCTTCAAACAGGGTTATATTCTGTTAGTGGTGTGGTGTTCTCTGAGCTGTAATCTTTTGTTGTAGACGCTGCATCAGCTGACTTGGTGACGTCGTCAGAACTAAATTCACAAAGAAGTGGAGCATTTTGAATGCTACTTTAATGTTTAGGCAGTGTTTTCGCTGACTTAGGGTATTGTCCAATTGTAAGCTGGGGAAGAAATGTTTCATTTTTTGACCTTAAATTACCTTCGGTTCCGCTGGTGGATAACCTATGTTAGAGTGAAATTGTTCAGTTCGTTGCTGTCACACTGATCATCATTGTTGATTTGTTTGGTCAATTTTCTCTAGGTTGATGGATGACTGTATTTCTTCCTAAGTAGATTATGGATTAGGTCTGTATCCACATGTCTGTTGATCTTTCGTTCGAGTGCTGTGCTTCTAGAAATTCCCTTGCAGCTTTTGGACCCACTCTTTGGAGGATTTTTTCATCTTCCAGTCAAATTTATGATCATGATTGTCTTTGTGCAATGCAATCAAGGAGACTGTTTCATACCACTATATTGCTAGTTGGTGTTAATGAATTCTTTGCGCAATCCGACGGCTAGACAGGCTAACATAATGTTGTGAACGGCCTCTGCAACTGATCTTGTAGATTGTATTTGTCTCATTCTCCTTTATCGATGGATCCTTTGGCTGTGTAGTAATTTCGTTACTTTGTGTGCTACTGTGATCCCGTACTGAAGAAGTAGTCGATTGACAGGTTCTGAGACAACTTTGATGTAAGGTAGTATAACACACCTGTTGATTTAAAGTAATCACTTTGCCTTCTGTCCTGATGATAAATGCTTTCTGATCAAGTTGAGTGGATAACCAACGGCTTTGAACACTTTGTGTAGATGTTTTTCTTCGGTTTTCTGCAGTGGTTCAGTGCTGCAATATGCATTGGCGTTCGTACGCAACATTTCTTATGAACTGTGTCATGATTGCTTTTGCAGTTCAAAAGTTGATCAGTGTGTGTGATTTTCCTGTTCACTTGAGTCTGCAATGTCTCAACGTGTGTTATGCTGAGGAGGGAGTCTAAGAACGACGTTTTGTAGTTAGCCTACTCCTCCCTTGTGAAGTGAATCCTTTCAAATGTTTGGTTGATTAGTTTGGATGAATTCTATATTTCATCTTCCTTGAGAATAACGAACATGCCTTCAACGTTCCAAATCCATATTTTTGGTTTGATGAGAAAGATTACTGTTGATTTCAGCCGTTCCATCGCTGCTTCAGCGATCAATCCTGGTATTGAGATTCCAGAGGTGTCCTTCTTCTTTGTTTGTAAATGTCCCTATTAGATTGTAAATAGATCATAAGATTGATCAATTATGTTAAGTTTGGCTCCGTGGGCTGTTGAACCTTCTGTCTGAAGTATTTCCACGTATTCCTAGTCGAATTTGTGATCATGATGGTCTGCGTACATTGCATCGGACCAGATTTGGTGAGCGACGTGACAGCCATCATACACATAACAACTAAAACCAAAGGTAAGAATTAGAGGAAGAAGTTAAATGATAAACTACTCAAACTGTCACTACCAACAAAGAAGGAATTAAAAGATGAATGGGTAGTAAATCTTTCAGAAAATCCATTGTCTACGACAAAGTAAGAGTTACTTCAGCCAAAGCCCAGTTGCTTGAATAAATTTGTTTTCCAGTCTGAATTGCTGGGAACATCTTGATCCCAAAAAACTGAAATAGCTGTCTGCCGTTTAGATTACATTAATCTGGCTAATGGCTACTTCTCATGCACGTGTATAACCTGCAACTAATTAGTCCATAGCATACATCATACAGCCTCCATTCTAACAATCTTGAGAACATTTATAATGCCAAAAAGACAACCGCAGTAAAGTCCATGACTGGGCTCCGCCTAATTGTTTTCAAGATAGTATTCATCTCGAACTGTCATCATTGGGAGAACCATTGGAAACCCAGGAGCGCTAGACAGCTGCTTCGTTCTAGTACTGGATATTTCAGCAGTGCGCACTCACCACCCTGTCAGGGACAAGACCTAGGACCTTTAAGTTTCGCGTCGAACACGTTAGTCATTCAGTCATTGGATCGCAAAGGAGTGATCCACATTTTATTACTTCTGTCAATTCGTGGCTTAGCCCAACCAGCATGCATTTCCACCACTGAGTATTTTTCCTAACAACCGACCTGGCTTACCCCACATGACTTCTCATTGGGACTTCTAAACATCCCATCTTGAAGGAAACCCCTAACTACCACTAGATGGTATTTCAGGCTAGAGGTTTGTGGAGATTGTTTTGTTTTGAGGTTGTGTTATTCTCACTAAAGATTATGTAGTTCCTCATACCAGATTTTATAAATATGTCAAAAGTTTTTGTTCTTGATTCAGTTTTTGAAAGCAATTCTGAATTATCAGGAAAATGTAATTTCATATCTCATCACCGGGTTACGAAGACCATCATTAAGAAATGAAGGAATTATAACGTAAAAAAGTGCGTAGAACATTAGGCTGCAGAGCATTCCAAGAAATCTGAGTGTGAATTTCATGTTTATCTCTGAGGATCCCTCTAATTTAACCATACCCTATCTTTAAGGTCTACTGAATTTGCATATTATTTCCCTCTTCTTCCGATAACAAATATACTCAATTTAACCTGCTATCCGATGACGAAGTCGCTTATGAAAATTTTGAATTAAAACGGTTAAAACAATATGAGTGCATAGTTTTAGATGTATTTGTACTTATCACTAGCATCAAAGCAGGCGTTCATTTACCTGAAACCTGTATGGAGATATACTGCACTCAGCATAACGCGTGAACAAGATCCAGATTTTCAACACCAACTCCAGTCAAGTCAGTGCTTCTATATGGTTCACCAACAACTGCCTACGCTCGATACTGAAGACCAGAAAGAATAAACAACAAAGAACTCTGGCTGACTGGCAACGAACAAACCAAGAACCTATCACCCAACAAATATGCATTGGAAGCAAGTGGAGATGGATTGGACATACACTGAGAAGGTGGTTTGGGGATATCACGTGCCAGGCACTCGAGTGGAACCCAGATGGGAGACGGCTAGTTGGGCGTCCGTGGCGAGGGTGACATGGAGGAGATCGTGTGAGGAATAAATGAGAGTTTGTGGGTAGTCATGGAGTCAGGTTTAAAAAGATTGCAGAGAACAGGGTGGAATGGAGACGTGCTACTGAACCCCTATGTTCCACTAGGAACCCAAACGACAAATAATATAATAATAATAATAACTTGCATCAAAGAGCTTAGTGTTAAGTGGATAGGCGTTTAATGACACAGGCTTGTTTTTTTCTTCAGAGAAACTGATACTATGGTGCACTTTTAATGTACAGTACAGCATAACGGTTTGAAGTGCAGCCGTAGAGACAAGTTCACCATGAGCTCCACACTATGCATTTTCTTTATTTATACTGTCATTGTACGATTTGAGTGTGGGTCTTTGAAAGAATTAATCATTGAGTTTTATTTGTATAGAGGACTTATAGACGGTATTTCGTTCACTGAAAGTTGCCAAATCAATGGCAATCAACACTGATGCTAAATTACATAGTTTTCACGGACCTATTTAACTGGGAGTACTCGGTCAACTTGGTATGTCACTCGGCACATAATTATTTTACACCGCGTTGCTAATTTGCGATTACCTAGCCAGTTATCTCACGCATTTCTGCATATTGATGCGATAAGAAAATAAGCGGGTCATACCCAACCAATTAACTTTTTTTCTTGGCCTTGTACTTCCACAAGTCCAACCGATCGACGTTTGATCTCTGCGTCTGTTCAGATCGCATATGACAGCTGCCTAAACTTACTGAGCATGATAGACTGTGGAGTATCTTTCTTCCTTGTTTTTTGTAAGCTAATTTACTTTCCTAAAACCAATTTTGTTAGTGAATTGACTGACAGAATAGTATGAAATATGAGAACGCTACACAAAGAGACTTGGAATGGATACGAATAGTGACTGTTCTCCTTTAGAACATAATACTTCACTGAGAAGCAAAAAAAGACGAAGACTGGTGTGTGACTGTAAGGAAGACGTTATTTGACAAAAATAAATCATTTTTCGACAGTTTCCATCAACATATAAGACCGCTAGGTCAGAAGTTGGTTGCTTATTTTGATTGGTCAACTGTAGGGTGAGCTTGTCCAATAAGGTTTTTTCTGATCACACAGTAACATGAAACAAGGTTGAAATTCAAAATGTCTGCCTTAGTTGCTGATGACTCAGGATATTGGTTTCCATTTAGGCCGCTTACTGTCAGTTAGGCATGCTGATAAACTACCTTTATCAGTCCAGTTGTGCATGTTAAAAATGTTTAGAAAAGGTACAGACTCTGTTGAAAACGGTGAGTGAGAATCCTGATGTTTCTCTCCTCTTAATTCATATGTCTACTTGAGGACTCTCCTGAGCTTATATCTCTTGTGACTACACAGGGCGAATAGGATGAGCGCCTTAACCTTTCAACTTACTTGAAAAAGTAGTATTTGCTCTTGTGGATTAGGTGTCGGTGAAATTTCAACTCACTTTCAAAAGGCTTTATAAACTTGATGAAACCAAACCACCTTCGGTGCTGGTAAGATCATCGATTACCTGCTAAGGCAGATGCACTGCACATTAGTTGACTTTACCCTACAAGACGTCTGTAAAATATGACCACTAGAGTTGTAAGAAATAAGAAGTCTCAAGGTATGTGGCCACCATTGCTATTGTAGAATTGAAGACATATCGTGGAGCCAATACATGAAGAAAGTAGGGGTTAAGTATACACTTTGGTGAACAGAAGTGAGTTAGTCATGGAGTAAGTTGACTGGAACACTTGCTAGACTTGTAAATGTTTCTTCACTCTATGTAAGTTGAGGTCATTGGAAAGCATCAAATTGTGGTCAGAGGAGAACGTGGCATTAAAGAAGAGATATGGACTCAAGTGAGAACCGAAATCGATAGTTTACAACCTTAACTGATGTCTCAAAATCTATCACAGTGGCATAGATTCATCCACATCTCTTCATGATTATTCATTATTTGATTCAGTAACTCTTCCGGGCACTTGGTTTTTATAATAAATTTCAATAAAGCCAAAAGGACAAGACTCACAAAACATGCTAAATCCAAGTATCTCTTTACATTATTCCTAGCTGCTTACAAAAGTAAACAGTTGAATACTTTGAAATTATTCAAGTAATCGTACAAGTAGAAAATAGGAAATAAAGAACTGTCCAAAGATTAATCGCTGAAAAAGGTAGTAGACTGGTGTTGAATGGTTTTTTTAAACTAATTGTAGTATTTAGTATTATTACTTTTATTATACCGTCCTTGACTGGACCGAATTGATCGGTCTGTATTTTCAAATGGGTTCCCGCGCGGACCCCTCGAATTTGCCTGTTTTAATTATATGTGAGAAATGATGGATAGTGGCTAGCAGTGCAATCTAACCTGCGCATTTGATCCTCCTTGGGACTTGTCAGCTGGATGCACCTGCCTCCCACTAAGTGATGTTGTTCCCACCGGGATTCAAACTCTGGACCTATCGCCTCAAACGCCAGAGCATTCGTTATCCACCAGACCCTGAGCCACCATAGCCACTTCTTGTGCGACGGGTATAGGTTCAGTATTACTGCTTGTATATAATTAAGGTATTGGTAATAGGACATTACAAGTTGTGTAAGACACTGACAAAACTATGGCGGGTAAGTTAATAGGAAAATATCAACTATTAGAAATATAAATATAAATATAAAAACGTAAAACAGAGCGACTGTACCAGTCGTAGTCGCTGTCCAAGTTGCATGAAACATCTTTTAGAAAAGCTACTGTCAGTGGGTCGAAAAAGAAACCGCAGAAATATTACGTACAGGAATACTACAGATGATAACCTCTAGAAGTAGATTAACTTTAAAGGCAACCTTGGCAATAAGTAAAATAACCAATAAGACTTCTCTAATATGTGAAAATCTGCCTTTTCAGCTGAAATGAAGAAACCGAATTGGTTATTTTGACCGTTGCTAGGGTGGCTTTTAAAGTCGCCCTAGAAGCACCATAAGTTCAGACGGGTGATTTGCATAAAAATAGCTTCCAAGTCAGCAAAACACTGACAAGAGATGGTATTCATCGTGTACTGACACCAGCTGGAGGAACAATTGGAACCTGGGAGCACTTGACAGCTGTTTCGTCCTAGTATGTGACTGACTCCCCAGCAGTGTGCACTCACGACCCCGCCAGGGCTCGAACCTGCGACCTCCAGGTTCCGTGACTAGTACGTTACATTGGACCAATGGGTTGAGACCCAATGGTCCACATTTCCAGCTTCTGTCAGTTCACGACATAGCTCGACCGCCATGGGTGTGCACTGCTGAGGAGTCCCATACTAGGGTGAAACAGCTGTCCAGTGATTCCAGGTCTCCATTGCTCCTCTAACTGATATCAGTCTACGATGAATACCAACTTGAAAAATCACTAAATCCCCACAAACTCCGCAAACTTACAGCCGAGTCAACCCCTAAACTCTGAACCGAATTGAATGTACCTACACAAACTTTAAGGAACGATTCTCGTGTTGAATTAAGTACTTTTTTATGAGAACTATATAGAATCAAAATGAAATCTTTTCGGATTCATCTAAATGGGGTATAGTAATGTCTTAGGTTACCATACAAAGTATTCGACAAAACTAGAATAGTTTCCTACAAAATTTTCTGAGAAAATATTTGCTGTATGATAGTCACTTTACTTCAAGGTTTAGTTTTGTCGTACAACATACGTCAATGCAAGTGGTAAGGCTAACAGATGCAAACTGAAAGGCAAGATTGGAGAAGACTAAGCTTATTTGCTAGGTAAAGACTGGTTCATTCGACTAATCTATTTAACACTCTTATTCATCACAGTAGAATAAACCATGTTAGGGTAAACTGAATGGTAATACACTGTTAGTGGAACTTTCTGCCACTAAATTTAAAGTTTAGTCGAATAACTCACGATATACTTCTAGCATTAGTCAAATAAACCCAACGAATGGTGATAATTTAGTAACACATTTCAGTGTTTGCTTACGAATTTTCAACTTCAATTGCACTTTTTATCTAAAAGCAGACTCTATGCATTTTCTACACTGTCACTTAATAATGTTCTTCAAGCGCATACTACATTTTTGATATCTCTGAGATTGTGTTATTATCATTATTTTCTGTTACACTCAGAGTTATTCTTTTTTCTTACTTTTAACTGCCATTGTTTCCCTTATTAGTTTTATGTTCTAGATTCCATTTTCGAAAACAGTGAATCTATGAAATATGTAGTACAAAATGTGGTAAGTTTTCCATATTCTCATTGTGGTCAATGCCCTTCATAAAGCCTCATTTAATCCAGCTACCATCACTCATTTAGAAAATGCATTGTTACATTATACAATATATATTATTCTTACTATCGGTGCTGAAACCATATTATCAACGGCATCGAGAAGTGAATGTGGCTGTTTTGTCAACCACAGGTAGTCTTCCTGAATTTTGGTGCATGACGATAGGTGTTATTAAGTTTTTGTGCTCAGAACTAACAGAATAAATCGAGTGTTCAGTTGACTTGTTATCAGTGGTGAAACAACGTATGAACTGTAGGGAATCATTGATTGAAATCTACCTTGAATACGTGAAATAGGGTGGAGATCGCTGATAAATGATGATTTCATCTGCAGCAGATTTTGTAATAATGATGCAAATAATGGTTTGTATAAGAAGGCACCTGCTCCATTGAGCGGAATCTGGGTAATCCTTATGTTCACAAACGGTGTTTAAAAAAACTATTACACTGAGTAGCATTTCGGAGCGTTGAGTTTACATGTGACGTTGATATACAACGTCACTAGAGAATTAAATGTCAATTCTAATTCAAATAGACATGAGTGCGTTGTCTACCCACTCCGATTTTGGTGGCTAGACAACGACCTAGATAAAATTACTTCAGAAAATTTCATATGTACTGTTTACTTGGTACGTCGAAAAACGGTACACTGACCCTTATGAACAAAGTTCATCACGAAGTGATCATGATCATGAAAAGCATAATTTTTCTTTTCAGTCACAAATGAGTATGAAGCGGAAAATAGTTCCACAAAATCAACAGTCCAGGTTTGAACAAGATTCAATACTGATGAGCACTTTCATATTTTTAACTAACTGGTTTGGCTGAAGCCGTATGGTCAAGCATTCATACCAGTCAAAACATCTTTGTGCATCATGTGGATGTCCAGAAACTTTATCGTCCATTTTCTCTGCCCATAACCTTGGGGTTGGCAAGTGTAACAAGTTTCCGTTCACTTTGGTAATGAATCCCGTGTCTTGATAATTATAAGGTTGTAGCCTATAGAACATTATTCGTCTCTCGTCACTGCACTTAGCTGCTGTAAATGAAGTGACAATATTCGACTTTGGGTTGTTTCGACCTAGGTTTCTTCCTTTAAGAATTTAATTCCATCTGTTACCAAGGCGACCTTCAAAGCTGAAGAGTTTTCCCTCAACGAGAAAGAAAGACGAAGCAGTAGCCAGAGAAAAGAACAAGTATCTTTGAACACTCCAGAAAAGCAGAAGATAATTTGCCAAGCGTAACTGGAAGGCAGATAGTTCAGCACCAAAGGAAGCAGAACGTGGTCAGAGTGGGGATCGTCGACATAACAGGTATCCAAAGCAGCAATCCCAGGATTTCTTCTGATCTAGGCGTTCGCCAACGATCTACCACACAACATCTCCTGACACATAGTCATCTTTCTTGACGTCACAGAAATATGGGAGGACGTAAACAAAGACGTCAACCATAATGCACTCCAAAAACATCTGCAGCGATTTGAAATCTGGTGGTCACAGAACGGTTTGAGCTTCAACCTGGTAATATGCAAATTACTATATACCAGTACCCAAGAAGCATGGGGTGCAAAATTCTGCTACAGGTTTACCAAACAAGTAACCATCAAAGTGGCCACCAGAAAAGATCTGTGGCTCACTTTCTTCCTCTGTACCCTAAGCACCAGCCCAATCATAAAGTAGTGGCAACTACGCTGAATGTTTTTTGAACGATCGAGGTAACAAACTTCAGGCTGCCAACCCTGAGTTTCTCGTGGCTATCAAGTCCGACGTACCACTCACTATCTTTCTCTCCGAATCGCCTGAACTATCTATTATTTCAAAATAAATAACTCATACAATCTACTCCGACTTCGAGTAAGCCGAAGAATTTACACGGCCAGGTGCGCGATGTCCACAAACCACCTTCTCACTGTATGCCCAATCCAATCCATCTCCACTTTCTTCTGCAGCATATTTGTTCGGCGATAGGTTCTTGCTTCGTTGGTTCCTTGCCACACAGACAGAGTTCCTTGTTGCTTATTCTCATTATTCTGGCCATCTGATCTCCATCTTCAGTATCGAGTGAGCGTAGGCGGCAGCTGCTCATGTATGTCTGCAGTTTGTTGGAAATGCTTTTTGTCATGAGCCAAGTCTCTCAACCATCACATAAAAGCACTGACTTGATAGACATCAGTGTTCAAAATCCGGGTCTCATTCACGTTTTATGTAGGGTGCACTGCAGTAGATCTCTACACTAATTTCAGACTAATGAAGGAAGGCCTGTCTTACTGTCTTCTCGATCCTGTCGTTGACACCCTCATCTGTACTGCCATCTGTAGTTGAAACGATGCTAGCCTGCCTAGGTAGGTGAAAGAGACTACTTCCTGTACATTTCTCCCGTTCATGGTGATTGGTACTTGTTGTTGCTGTTGTCCTCGTTGGTTGGACATCTTCATCACCTCTGTCTTCTCTACCTTCACCTGAAGGAAGTCCCATCTTCCTTCGCTGCCCTGCCTCTTCTGACAACCTGTTAGTTTTCGCCTGTAGATCTTCGAGCATGTGCAACAAGGCATTACACATAAATCATCATCGGTGAAATCCAAATCTTCTCCTGGGGTCTGTCAATCGGTCAAACAGCTAAAAGCCCATCTTCTCGCTCCACACAGTTTCTTGCATGATCCAGTCCACTCCAGTCGACCACAATCAGGAAGATCATCGGTGATAGTAGGTGGCAGCCTTGTTTTACTCCTGTCTTCCCTTCACTTCAAAGGCATCACTGAGCTTCCCACTGTGAATCGCTTGGCTGTGGAATGAGGTTGGTGAAGGTTTGTGGCATTAGAACCGTAGTGTTGAGGCAGCAGCCTGCCAAATTAATTGGCCGTCGACGCTGTCGAAGGGCTTTCCAAAGTCGATGAAGTTGAGGTAAGGTAAAGATTTGACCGCTAATCTGTGCTCTGTTCTATGATGATGCGTAGCGGGGTGTTGCAATTTGGTCCGCACATGATTTGTTCTTCCTGGAGCCAGGCAGCCAACCTGTTCCAATACTAATTTTGGATCAAGAGCATTTTCGTTTCAGTCTCTCCAGGATGATGAGGCATAATATTTCGCTTCGGGTGAACAGGGGTAGAAGAGGGTTCCATGTCAGTTCTTGCAAACACTTAGGTTACCGTTCATTGGGAGTTTTACTAGGTAGCTCTTCTTCTAATCAATCGCCAGTTACCTTTCCTTCCTTCCTGCCTTCCAAACCTTTTGCAGTAGTGGTGTGATCATGTCCGCTGTTGTCTCTGCGTCTGCCCTCAGTGCTTCTGGAGGAATTCCATCTGGTCCAGCTGCTTTCCCGCACTTCAGCAGCTTCATGGCATTCACGACCTCTGCTTTTGTCGGAGGGTTTGTGTTCAATGGTAGTTCTGTGGCTGAGCTGCTAGTGATATTTCTGAACGAGTTGTAGATGGTGGTGGTGGTGGTCGATTCAAGAACTTTTCGAAGTGATCAGCCCATCGTATCCTTTGTTTCCCCCTTTTCTAACTAACTTTCCTTCACCATCTTTCATTGGCTTCATCTGCGTTGATCTCTTCCCTCCCAGATAGCAAACTGGTTATTTGATATAGTGTTGTCAGGTCTCTGTCTCTCCTACCAGCAGCCTGTTCTGCTTCACTTGCAAGTGTGTCGTAGAAGTGTCTTTTGTCTTTCCGTGCACGCTTCTTCACCTTTTTGTCCAATGCTTTATACGTTGTATTCGGTTCCTCTTTTCCTTGTCCAACCTTGCACTGCACTGCACTGCACTGGTTCATCTTCTGTTTCACCATCTTCCTCTCCCTCCTCTATCAGCTTCGATCTGCCCATCGACATCCATTCCTTGCCTTGCTTCTTCTTCCTTCCCAATATGGTTATTCAGGTTTACTTCCACATCGCATTCAAAGAGTCCTAGTGTTCTTCCACGCAAGTTTCCTCGGTTATGTTGCTCAATGTCTCCCATTTTTTCCGTATGACTGTCTGATGTGGAGATATCCTTTGTAGTTTCGTCTTTCAGTTCCGTTTCTGTTCTGGGTGTTGAACTTGAACTGGGATCTATCATCAACTTCGTTGAAGGCTTTCAACTATATTTTGCAGGTAGGTTCCCTGCACTAGATAGATAGTGAATGGTGTGAACCTACCTATATCTGCTCCCCTTCTTCATCTGATCTTGTTTCCAGTAGGCTGTGTCTCCATCTCCACTTTCTTCACATTGAGATGAAGTCGATCTTATTTTCAGTGTAGTGTGTGTGTCCTGGTGTCTGGTGAAATCAAATCCATGTCGGTGCCTTGTGAATATCCTTGTGAGTTTGTACACACTACCTCCAATCACCAAATCACTGAAGGCGCAGAAGTCTGCAAACAGTTCTCCATTCTCACTCATTTCACCGAGTGCTTCTCGACCGTATGGTGAGTTCTCTTCGTGTGTTGTCTACTTCCAGTTCGGTATTCATGTGACCCATTGGGATGAATTTTGATGCCTCCATCTGGGGTGGGGTTTTGTCTATTACTGATTGCAACTGTCTGTAGAGTTCCTCCTTCTTCTCTTGATCTGAATTATTTGTAGGTGCGCAGCGTAGCATTGTATTATTGTAGCTTTCTTTCCAAACATCGTGCGGACATTCCAGGTCCGTATGCTTACTTTAGCTTTCATCGAGAGAAGACACATCAGCCAATTGGCTTCCCAAAGGATTTCACCAACTGGCGTCATTTCGTCTCCCCGATGCCTGCGAAGGATAAGTCGATGGATGAATGTGGACAATATATTCTGTCCGAAACTTTATTCTGTAAATGATACTGTTTCACTGTGTGACATTTTTAATAAACAGACTCAAGTGGAATTACAATCGACCACAGTGCCCATGTTTTACTCCTATATTAAGTTTGTTTGTTTGTTTTATATTTTTTCTGTGCTTTGAAGTTTCTTCAGGCATTCGATTGATTTTCCTGGCTTAGGACCGGCTAGTAAACTAATGATCTAGTAAACTAGGTGAGGTTGAATTTTCGACATATGGTGAAATAAATAGAGATTTTACGTTGTAAAGCGGGATGATAGAATTAAGAACACCAACAGCTTACCTCAACCCGAACAGTTGTATCCAGGAGAAATTAGAAAAATATGTAATTAGCATAAGTCACTACATTCCAGTCATAGATTAGTAACGACTGGTGTTTTGCCTAGAAGAGGATGAACAAATTCCAAAATCAATAGAAATTCCACTTTCTTATATGTGACAAACTATTATTATTATTATTATTAGTCCCTTGGGTTCCGAGTGGAACATAGGGCTTCAGTAGCACGCCTCCAGTGACCTCTGTTCTCTGAGATCTTTTGAACCTGGTTCCACGACAGCCCAGAAGCTCTCATTTCCTCCTCGCATGACCTCCTCCATGTCACCCTCGGACGTCCAACTCGTCGCTTCCCATGGGGATTCCACTCGAGGGCCTGACGCGTGATGTCCTCAGTCGGCCTTCTCAGTGCATGCCCAATCCATCTCCACTTCTTCCTGCATATTTGTTGCGTGATAGGTTCTTGGTTGGTTCGTTCCCAGAGTTCCTTGTTGCTTATTTTTTCTGGCCATCTGATCTTCAGCAGCGAGCGTAAGCAGTTGTTGATGAATGTCTGTAGTTTATTGGAAATGCCTTTCGTGACGCGCCAAGTCTCTGAGCCATACAAGAGCACTGACTTGACGTTGGTGTTGAAAATCCGTATCTTGTTCCGCATGCTGAGTGCAGAAGATCTCCACACTGGTTTCAGGCTAATGAACGCCTGTCTTGCTTTTCCGATTCTGACTTTGACGTCCTCGTCCGTCCCGCCTGTAGTTGAAACAGTGCTTCCTAGATAAGTGAAGGAGGTTACTTCCTTCAAGTTTCTCCCGTTGACGGTGATTGGAGTTTGTTGTTGTTGTTGATGGTGGTGGTGCGGTATCTTCATCACTTCTGTCTTCTCTATATTCACCTGAAGTCCCGTCTTAGCTGCCTCTTCTGTCAACTTGTTAGTTTTTGCCTGCAGATCTTCAAGTTTATGTGACATTAGGCACAAGTCATCGGCGAAATCCAAGTCTTCTAGGTTCTTTTCCGTCGTCCAGTGTATCCCCCTCTTCTCGCTGCCTACTGTTTGCTGCATGATCCAGTCCACCACAATAAGGAATATCATGGGGGATAGTAGGCAACCTTGTTTCACTCCTGTCTTCACTTCAAAGGCATCACTGAGCTTCCCATTGTGGATTACTTGGCATGTGGCATCTTCATATAGTTGTTGAATGAGGCGGATAAAGGTTTGCGGTACTCCGTAGTATTGAAGCAGTTTCCAAATTACTTCTCGGTCGACGCTGTCAAAGGCCTTCTCAAAGTCGATGAAGTTGAGGTATAGAGCTGATTGCCATTCTACGCTCTGTTCTATGATGATACGAAGCGTTGCAATTTGGTCAGCACATGATTTGTACTTCCTGAAGCCTGCCTGTTCCGGTCGCAGTTTTGAATCCAGTGCGTCTTTAAGCCTCTCCAGGATGATGCGGCTTAATATTTTACTTGGGGTGGACAGGAGAGTGATTCCGCGCCAGTTCTTGCAAGCACTGAGGTCTCCCTTCTTCGGCAGTTTGACAAGGTAACCCTTCTTCCAATCGTCAGGTACCTTCTCTTCCTTCCACACCTTCTGCAATAGTGGTGTGAGCATGTCCGCTGTTGTCTCTGCATCTGTTCTCAGTGCTTCTGGCGGTATTCCATCTGGTCCTGCTGCTTTCCCGCATTTCAGTAGCTTTATGGCGTTCAGGACTTCCATTTTCGTTGGGGGATTTATGTTCACTTGTAATTCAGCGGCTGCAGGTGGTATTTCTGGACGAAGTGCAGGTGGTGGTCGATTCAAGAGCTTCTTGAAGTGGTCGGCCCATCGTTTCCTCTGTTTCTCTTCTTTTGTAATTAAATTTCCTTCTTCATCTTTTATTGGTTTCATCTGTGTTGGTCTCTTCCCTGATAGCAACCTGGTTATTTGATACAATGTCGTCAGGTCTCTCTTACCTGCAGCCTGTTCTGCTTCACTTGCCAGTGTGTCGTAGAAGTGTCTTTTGTCTTTGCGTGCACTCTTCTTCACTTCTTTGTCCAGTGTTTTATACATTGTGCTCAGTTCCTCTTGTCGTTGAGCATCCTTGCACTGGTTTATCTTCTGCTTCACCATCCTCCTCTCCTCTATCAGCTTCCAGGTATCCGTCGAGATCCATTCCTTGTCTTCTTTCTTCTTCCTTCCTAATACGGCTGTGCAGGTTTCTTTCCACATAGCTTTCAAAGACTTCCAGTGTTCTTCCACACAGGTTTCTTCAGGGATGTCCCTCGACGTCTCCCATTTTGTCTTGATGGCTGCTTTGAAGATCTCCTTTGTAGTTTCATCCTTCAGTTTCCGAGTGTTGTACTTGAATTGAGGTCTATCACCAGCTTCCTTGAAGGCTTTTAACTTGATTTGGAAGGTTCCTTGCACTAGATAGTGGTCTGAACCTACATCTGCTCCTCTTCTTGACCTTGTGTTAAGTAGACTGCGTCTCCATTTTCTTGAGATTGAGATAAAGTCGATTTGATTTTTAGTGTGTCCATCTGGTGAAGTCCATGTCGCTTTGTGGATATCCTTGTGCCTGAACACACTGCCTCCAATCACCAAATCGTTGAATGCACAGAATTCTGCAAACAATTCTCCATTCTCATTCATTTCACCTAGCGCCTCTCGACCCATGGTTAGTTCTCTTCCCGTGTTGTCCCCTCCCAGTTTGGCATTCATGTCGCCCATTAGAATTTTGATATCGCCAACTGACGTCTTGTCCAGTGTTGATTGAAGTTGTCTGTAGAAATCCTCCTTTTTCTCTTGCTCTGCATTATTTGTAGGTGCATAACATTGTATGATTGTGACCTTTCTTCCTTTTGAGTTGAACCTTGCTGTCATGATCCTGGAGGAGATTGGTTCCCACTGCATGAGAGCCTTCGATGCTCTTGAGGACATCATGATAGCCACTCCCTCAGTGTGCTCGTGGTTGGCGTCTGGGTGACCGGAGTAGATTATTGATTCTCCAGTTGACAGTTTGGAGAGTCCACTCCCATTCCATCTGCTTTCGCAAATCCCAAGCACTTCGATGTTATACCTTCTCATCTCCTTTGCAATCTGGGCTGCCTTACTGGGTTCAAACATCGTGCGGACATTCCATGTCCCCACGTTTACTTTCGCTTTCATCGAGAGAAGACACATCGGCCAATTGGCTTCCCGAAGGCTTTCACCAACTGGCGTCATTTCGCCTCTCCGATTCCAGCGGGGTATAAGTTTGTTTTCATTTTTTATATTTTGTTTGTGCTTTGAAGTTTCTTTAGCGGTTAGATTTGTTTTACGGGGTAGGGTTGCTAGCCCTATGCCCAACCTTCCCTCTTTACCCGGGCTTAGGACCGGCTAGTAACTAGTAAACTAGTTAACCAGGCGAGGTTATGTGACAAACTAACTCCATGTGAAATGATTCACTACATGAGAAATTGACACAAAAACCCCTCAGCAATTCGCTGTTTTATTGCATTAAACACTTTAATGTACGATGCTACTTGACAAATGGTTTACACTAACAATAACTTTAAGGACATAAAGGTAAAAGCCTCAGTACACTGAACAATTCCTCAATCTGATTTGTGATATTAGACACCACCGTATTACGCAATCTTGGCGAAAGTACACACAGCTCATTTTTCATGATAATTTTCCCATTGTTGCTCCACAAGACGAAATTCATCAGTCACTTTTTGCTCATAAGCTCTTTGTAGAGACGTCTTGACATTCCTGGCGAGGGAATGGATTTTAGGTGTTTATTTCGTAGTGGCTAGTACTGGGACTTAGGAAATGCACTGCACCCTATTTAAAACATTCAACCGAATGTACTGGCGTCTAAATATGTCGGCGCTCTTACTGAGACTCAAATCTAGCACTCACCACTTCAAATGATGCAGTGTTGTCTACTGGGTTTCTGAGTTACAATGGTTGAGTTTTATCAAATGCAAATATATATCATACGCTTGTTTGTTGATTGCCAACATATGGCAAGTACACTAGGCATTGATTCATTAATTCTACGGATGTAAAACGCAATAAGTGAAGGTAAGAGCTATGCGAAGATTATCTTCATTCAACTATAAGTGTCTCTGAAGAAGTACTGGCATTTGATGAAGCTAACCTTTTAGAGATGTTGATGTCAGATGCGAAATTCTAGGTGGAGCAGGTAAATTATTAAGTGATGATCTAGGGTGGTTTGACCTGTTCTGACTAGAATGAATGTCGTGCATCTTCCAAAGTGCACTTTAATTTATAACAATCCTGTCAGAGATATTTGAGAAGAATAATGATCATAAGCAAGAATAATTGTCGCACCGATTACATTAATGAGTGATAAACCGATTTCTGAAATAGGTTTGTAGAATCTGACTTTAACAACACCGGGTACATATGAAAATTAAGATTATCTAATATCCATTTATCCATATTACCTCTATAGTTAGTAGATAGGAAGAAACAAAATGTTTGTGGGAATTCAATAATATCCCTCAGATAAAGTGGAGGTTTAAAAGATTCTGAATGCTAGTTAGACAGATCCCACGAAGCAGAATCTCACATGAAAAGGCACTCAGTTGAATTGCAATATCTCAACAGCCAAAAAAGAGAATATCAAAAGAGATGAAAAAGAGTTTGAAGAAGCAAGGATAATAGCATGTACGAAAGCAGACTAGACCGAAGAAAAGTAAAAAATAGTTCAAGATTTCAGAATAGATAAACAGCAATTTAACTTTGCATGGGGTCTCCGAACAATTGAATCTCGACATCCACTGAACCCCAATTTGACTGTCTATACTCTTCTAAATGATCAAGACTAACGCACACTGGTATCAAAGACTATTGTTACTCCTTGATTTATTCAGTCTTATATATAATGCAATCTTAAAGCAGCGAATACCGCACTCTCATGCTAGTAGCAACTGAACAGGGGTAAAAAGTGATCTAAGCACCCAAGTTGGTGCAAGTTCACACAATGTATCTTCACTCAACTTCACCTTTGCTCACTTATTTGATTTCACAAACGCCAATAGTTTTCTAATGAAATCTATGGCACAGTACTCATAATTCATGCTTCTTGTCTATCTATGACGGGCATTTCTTAGAGTTGTAGTTATATATTGCTGACTGATGTTCAGTATACCAACAATTGATGATAATTCATCAGAATTCATTTTGATCTCATAAATAAAGAAGGTCGGTGAATGCCATTTTAAATTATTTCCTTGTGCCAAGATTTTGTAGTCAAATATATTCCTTCATAGTTGATATTGGGGAAGCAGCCAATACATGCAATCAACTAACCAGTTATGCTCAAAGTTGATATTGGCACAGACGATGTCTGAATGATACCCTATGACTTAATGGATGAAAAATAAATCTTACGTTCCAATGATTCTACTCAACGTAAGACTCAGATTTTGTTTTTATTCAGTGCCTTCAGCTATCTCTACCAAATATGTTCATAGTAAACAACCAGTCTCCTAGAATTTGGAGTTGAAGAGAGTTTCTGTAATCACTACATCTACGTCAAACAATCGTATGATAGAGGTGAGTTATTAAACTGGATATTATGCGAAAGTTTACAGGATGAGTCGTAGCTTACAGACAATTATCAGCTAGGCACGATGTCAAAATGAACGGTGGTTATTTTCGGTCCATCTAGACACATCAAACCTTTCAAAAACTAAAACGTTTACTAACCATAAAGATTTATTGCAAATGATGAACCCTGTCTGTGCAAGAACATGAGTTCTAGAATCTAATGATGGCTAGCATTAAATATAATGGTCATATATAGTCAGAGGAGTCTCAAGACTGTGACTGACTTTACTGTTTACAATAAAAGTTAACCTATAAGTAACCAAAACATTTAGTTGGCATTTCATATACATTTTTTAAAATAAATTTCCAATTTCAAAAAAGCAAGTAAACAATTCACCTGATAGTCACAAGGTGCTGGGAGTTGCTGCTGTTCATACTCATCAGATTTAATAGCAATGTTTGGTAGAAAGGCTCTTGTGAAAGGCGCACGATTGAAATCTTGGCGATCTTTAATTTTCAAAGAGGATAAATTGTATGCATTTGGAGCTGGTGATTTGAAGCTGAGATTCAACCTTCGCTATCGAAAAAATACTCTCTGTATAAGAACACACTTTGAATAGGAAAAAAGTTAATTACTCCAAGGATTGCATATCACTTATTTGATTACTATTGAATATAACTATAAAATTAAATTTAAGACAAGGAATAGTGGCAAAGATAGTTAGAGTTTCTGCAAATGTCGAAGGTGAATAGAAATTCCTGATATACACAGACTGTGATGAACTAATTTACCAGTGGATTATATCACTAACACGTTTTCATAGCTTGTGTATGGTAAACACATGAGCTTTATAGCAAGTAAAGTTAAAATTAGTGTCACTGACAAGTCTAACTTAGTGGAATACGCACTAGCATTTGAAGTTACGGGTACTGAGTTCGAGTCTCAGTGGGGATAACATCACTCACTGGGTTGCAGATACATCCAGCTGACGAGTCCCAAATAGGACAAAACGTGAGTCTTGGATTCCTCTACTAGTCACCAAGATCAATATGATAACATTAAATAGTATGCCAGCTTATTTTTGTGGTGAGTTATAAAGTCGTTCACAAATTTTCTTATAACTATAATGCGGCGCAATATGATGAGTGCTAGTAGTTCTGATTTTTCTCCTTCCACACTTCTTGTTATTCTACAGGACAAAAAAGGAAGTCAATTTGATGTCAGCTAAAATACATCTCGGTTACTTTTGGGGCAACAGACAGTGAAAGAGATACCGCATTATTAAAAAAGAAGTCGGCTATCAAGTAGCAACAAATATAGCGATTCCGTCCTAAATAGTGTCCAAATTCTGTGAATTATAGGGTGAAATATGACTCTTCTCCGACAGTGCGTAAACATGGTGTATTCATCAACTCAGCGTTCATCCAGTTACTTCAAATCATTCTTACCATTATCAAGGATTATTTGGTGCAAAGAATCACCTACTTTAACATTCAGTGACCAACTATCACACACACATATACACCTCGAATATAGAAATCACTGGTTCTAATGTGTTTCCTCATGTTTGTTGGTTAAGATTACAAGATAGATGTGTAAAATTTGAATTTTTACTGTCCCTTGACTAGTTAACAGAGACATCAGTAAAGAATACATCACCATGTTTGCAGTATCAAACATTTAGTCTTGGATCCAATAACGAAAACAGAAAACCAGTACTCAGACAGCGTTGAACAAGTTTTGAACATCAAAAACCAGAAGAGCCGTTTGATTTGTTGTCGTGAAATACACTAATTTCTCAGTGAGTGCATTAAAACAATGAGGATCCAGTCAATGATGAAAACTGGCTCCTCGTTCTAGTATTTTCTCCATATTCACAGAAGCAGGGTTAAAGAAATTAAGTTGAGTTGGCGTTTTTTGTAAGAATTAATCGTAAACACTGAATTTTCTAAGGCAAAGAAAAATCTTCACTGTAAGTTGGGAAGCCTAAATGTTTCATAGGAAATCTGCAGATTAGCTTAAAGTGCATAAAATATCTTATCAATCTGATACGAATGCCAAATCTATTTATCCACACATTATTAGTCATCACAGGACTACACTTTACTCACCCAAATATAAAGTAAATTAAATGAAGGCTTGAGGTGATGATACTTTAGTGAAATCCAGTTTCAGATTTGACATCTTGAGGAAAAACGACAGTAAGAGAGGCAGTATTTATCGTTCTAGAAAGATTCATCATGCTTTTCCAGTCTTTCTTGGAATGAATAAATTAAAAACACTGACAAGATCTCTTCAAACATCAAGAGTTGATCACTTAGTGAGTGCATGATGCCTCTCTTTCTTTTTTGTACTATCCTATTGTGTTATGCTGGCCAACAACTTGTGTTCTCAACGATTGCTTCGTCATCACCAGTACGCTTTTCTTCACTATCCTTCTTTTGATTACATTCAGCATTTTCTTCGCTTTTGCTACCAAGCTTTGAATTTATGCTTTACATGGGTGACACAGTCAGACGAATTTCATCAGATGTATTTGTTGTACACCACAGGCATCAATTTTCGCAGTCTTGGTAGTACTGCAGTGGAATATGGAATATATTCCTCCAAAAAACCTACGATATGGTGAGTAGTATTGTCTGACCTTGTAATATCCCTCCAATTCGTAATTAAATGTACGCAATTGCATCATAAGTACGAAACATCTATTTACTGGAAATCATTCTACTGACCATCTCATGAATGGAGTGAGAGACTATAGCTATCATGCTATTTAGGTCTCTTTGTGCTGATCACTCTAGAGGTTAATAGGCTTACAGGCTCTTACCTTATTGGCTCAGTAATTATTTTTGGGTAGCTGAGACAGAGAACCACTTTACATTTATCGCCTGGTACATCACAGATCCCTGCAAAGTGGTTGTCGAGTCAGTAATAAGCACTTTTGAGGTTGGAATTCATCACTGACTGACATCAATCATGTGGTTTTTAGTCGCAGAAGCCAGTCAAACGGAAGCCTCTTTTAGTGTGTCTTCAACCATTTGAACCACACCACCACAAAGAAAGACCTGGGAACAGTGGTGACTGACAAGTTAGACAGTATCCCCAGTTACCTAGTGGATGTCCTCAGAGCCTACACGGTAATGCACTTCATGCGCAGGCTACTAGGTGCTCTCACTCCAGAACTCTTTCTGGAAGCTGAACAAGACCTATGTTCACAAACGCCATGCACCACCATATCTGAAAGTGTGTAGGGATGCGTGTTACAATTCCGTAACGATTGACCAACCCTACTTAATTTGATGTGCTCTAGTACCTGCTTAACCAGTACTTTACCTAACGTGTAAGTACTGGTAACAAAACACAAATCAAAAGAACTGATACGCAATGTATTTAAAGGAGCTATGTATTTAAGGTAAATGTTATAATAATGAATGAGGGAAAAGTTTAATCAACTTATCTGGCTTGTCAGGCTGAACTAGGGACTCAGAGTACGTGCGTGGTAATCAGCACAATGGAGCGCAAAAATGGCGTCCAAGCCTGCTCGGATGCATGCTCGTTAAAACAAAACTTAAAACACCCTAAGCATCCGGAGGCAAGCTAGAGATTTATTTAGTTAATTTAATTTAAACTATTTATTTTAGCCCTAGTTATATTTTGGTGCCAGGAAGGTGCACTACAGGTTATCCCCCTCCTAGAAGGTTGTTGGGATACCGGCAACCTTCGATCCTAGGAGGCGACTGCGAGGCGGACACGCAACACCTTTCCATATTGGTGATGGAGTAGGTGACGTGTGGGTCTCCGAAGCTAGTGCAACTATGCACACCTACGAGGTAAGATAACTTTGCGTCTAGACGCAACCCTTCTCGCAGTGGTGGAAGGTGACCCAAAGCCTCCGTCTACTTTTCCCTATTGCTTCTTAACCTACCGGGGAGTGTACAGGGGGAAATTGGTACAAAGAGAACCGAAGAACGATCCAAGTAGCATCGTCAGCGGCCAATTGTATCCAATTTTCAACGCACTTTCTAGGTTCTGCAAGAAGAAAGAAATGGGACATTAGAGTGCTAAGAAAAGGAAAACCAAACAATTCGAAGTGGGAGTAGTACAGAAAAAAAAATAATAACCAACCAAAAAAAAGTTTTCGGAATTTAAATTGTATTTTTGATTTTTCTTTTTTTTTTTTGAAAAAAAAACTGTTTGCAAAGTAGTAAACATGACTTTTGAAAACTTTAGGTATGAAAACGCATTGAAAGTGTATGCCACTACCAAGTACTTGAAACTCCGAATTCACCAAGTGTGAAGTTGCTCTGGGGCTAATTAACGAACTCGGCGTATCGCTTGGGCCAATGTACACGCCTCCCAGCACGTGTAGAGGTTACTGGATCAGTGTTACTAGACGCGGCTCTTTTAGAAGGTTCGGGATACGCGCGACTAAACGAGTCTGTTAGGGAGTCCGGCGGCAAGGGTTTTTCTAGTTGTGTCGGTGTAGAGGAAGGCGGGTCGTCCTCTATATAAGCTGCCTTCAAACGATCGACACTTATAGAATCCTGCCGTCCAGATCTGTCAAAAAAAAAAAAAAAAAAAAAAAAAATGAGAACCTTGAAGGGTCCGTCGTATGGTGGCTGTAAGGGCTCACGTACACCGTCACAACGCACAAAGACGTGAGTGCAATCTTGGAGTCTTTTATCCAGCTGCACCCGTCTACACTGTATCCGTGTGGATGAGGGTTGGAGGCGACGCATGTGTAACTTAAGAGTTTGAGCATAGCCATAGATATCGGTAGGATTTGGGTCACTGCAGTCTGAAGCGACCATCTCACCCGGCAAACGTAAGTTACTACCGTAAACTAACTCAGCAGGTGTACACTGTATATCAGTCTTGAGTGTAGAACGAATGCTGAGAAGAACCAACGGCAGAGACTCAGTCCATTTCATATTGTCGACTGCCATTAGTGCGCTCTTAAGGTGTCGGTGGAATCGCTCGACCAAACCATTGGAAGCTGGATGATATGCGGTAGTGCGGATGCGTTTGCATCCCAACAGATTCATCATGTTAGGCAATTAGATGGCTAACGGCCAGCGAGTAAACCTATCGACACATGTCAGTAGGTAACTATATCCATCGGAGGGTGGAAGTGGGCCGACAATGTCTAAGTGGACATGAGCGAATCGTGCGTCAGGTTTGGCGAAAGTTCCAAGTGGTGGGATGTTGTGACGATTCACCTTGGAACGTTGGCACTGAATACATGACCGTGTCCAGTTTCGAACATCACGGTTAATACCAGGCCAAACAAACCTAGCAGATATGAGCTTGTCAGTGGCGCGGATGCCAGGATGTGAAAGATTGTGCAAAGCATCAAAAACATGCTTACGCAAGGATAAAGGAACAACCGGTCTGGGTGTGCCTGTGGAGGTGTCGCACAATATTGACACTTCACTGTTCAGGAGCGGTAGACGCTGTATCTTCAGAGAGGATGAGTGTTGAAGTTTTTCAATCTCCTCGTCTGAATCCTGAAGTTCGGCAATCTTCCGTAAGTCGACTGCTCGAGGCAAAGTAGTGGTGCAAACGCGAGACAGTGCGTCCGCGACAGGGTTATTCACACCAGAAATATGACGGATGTCCGACGTGAATTGCGAAATATAATCTAGGTGACGTAATTCACGCGGTGAATATCTGTCAGTAGTGGTGTGTAAGGCATACGTCAGAGGTTTATGGTCGGTAAAGATGATGAAGTCACGACCTTCCACAAAATGACGAAAATGTTTCACTGAGGCATATATGGCGAGCAGTTCCCTGCCGAAAGTGCTGTACCGCATTTCGCAGGTGGATAACTTCCGGAGAAGAATGCAACTGGGATCCAAGTGTGATCCGAAAGTTGTTGCAACACAGCTCCAATGGCCGTGTTAGAGGCGTCAACCGCAATGCTGAGAGGTAGGTTTACGTCTTGATGCACCAGCATCGTGGCGTCTGCTATTGCGGTTTTGATCTTGCGAAATGCTTCTAGTGCCTCAGGAGTCAAGCTGAAAGTTTTACATTTACTTTTCAGCAGGTCGGTCAGTGCAGTCAAAATGTGTGCACATTGGGGAATGAAGCGACGATAATAGCTCACCATACCCAGAAACACACGCAGAGCTTTAAGTGACGCTGGGACCGGGAAGTCTTGGATCGCCTGTACCTTTTCAGGTAGTGGGCGAATGCCTTGCTCGTCGATAACGTGTCCCAAAAATTTTAGTGAACGAACGCCAATTTGGCATTTGGCCAGGTTGACTGTCATCGAATGCTCTGACAGTCTGGCGAAAACCTGTTTCAAGTGGTTAAATGAGTGTCTTCGTCTGGACTAGCGATTAGTATATCGTCTAGGTAGGCATAGGCGAAATCGAGTCCACGTAAAACATCGTGAATAAAACGTTGGAAGGTTTGTGCTGCATTGCGAAGACCAAAAGGCATACGGAGGAACTCAAAAAGACCAAACGGTGTAATGACGGCTGTCTTGGGAACATCATCAGGATGAACCGGGATCTGATGATATGCACGCGTCAAGTCAAGCTTACTGAAGATAACCGAGCCTTTTAAAGATGCAGTCAAGTCGTGAATGTGAGGGACTGGGTAACGATCTGGAATCGTTTTAGCGTTGAGCCTTCGGTAGTCACCACAAGGCCTCCAGTCCATGCCATTGTTCTTGGGTACCACATGCAAGGGTGAAGACCATGGACTGTTGGATGGTCTGATTATTCCCATTTCAAGCATGTGTTCGAACTCGGCTTTTACAGCACGCAGTTTCTCCGGGGATAATCGCCGTGGTTTCGCAAATACTGGCGGGCCAGTCGTCGTTATGTGATGAGAAACGTTCGAAGTCACACAAGGGACACAACGACTTGGCTTAAAGACATCCGGAAAGGACTGAATGATAGACGCGTAGGGACTAGAAGCGTCCGTCGTGCAGTACACGGGACTGAGGGGCGGCGTCTTTGTGACTATACCGGAAACAGAGAGTGTTGTGGTAGAATCTATCAACTTATGCTTGCCAGCATCTACCAGCAGCTGATAGTGCTGCAAGAGATCCATACCAATAATGCCGGTGGTCACATCTGCCACTATGAAAACCCAACGAAAGGGACGACGCAATCCAAGGTTGAGATCGAGGAATCTCCGACCATAGGTTGTGATGGGCGAACCGTTGGCGGCACGAAGTTGCAGAGACATTGGCCGCAGACGCTCTTCCTTCGTAGGTGGGATGACGCTAGCTTCTGCCCCAGTGTCAACTAGGAAGCGTATCCCAGAATGTCGATCAGTGACGAAGAAGAGGCGACATGGAAGTGGCTCGCCAGCGACGTTAGTCGCCGTCACGTGCTGGCTCACACGTTTCCCGCCTGGTTAGCCTCGAAGGTGCAAGGTCGAGTGCACTTTTGGCATTGGCACCATAACGTTTATGGTACCAGCACAACCTGGGTTGGGATTGTCGCGATTTGGAACGTCTGCTATCGGTACGGGAGGCAGACCTGTTGCGCGAGCGAGACGTGCGACCTTTGTAAGAACTACCAGACCGCATTTCGTTCCTGATGCTGCACAACTCTTCATACAATTTTGAGATGTGAGCTATAACATCGAAACTTGTTGGCTCAACAGCCGAGGGAGGATTTTTGAACGAATCCGTGGCAGTAGACAGTGCAGCTGAGATACTAGTGTTGGGTTTCGTAGCATCCACAGCTCTGTCAGCCGCTTCCGCCAACTCTATTAAGGGACACTTATGGAAGGGTGCGAGGATCCCTTGAACCGACTGTGGTAACCTCTGTAACCACAGTTGCTTGAGAAATGCTTCATCAATGTTGAAGTCAGCAATCAGCTGCTTCATCTGACGAAGCAGTTGCGTCGGCTTGCGATCACCCAGATGCACATCCCTGAAAAGTTCTTGCACTTTCTGCTGGTCAGTAAGTGCAACACGTTTGATGAGGGCGGTTTTGAGGCGATCGTAAAGATTCGGTGCTGGGTCATCTAGCACATCTGAGACGTCTTCAATCACATTTTCCGGTAAGCTGACGATGACTAAGTTGGACTTAGTTTCTTGTGATTGAATGTGTCTCAAGGCAAACTGAGCTTCCACATGGGAGAACCATGCAGATGGTCTGTGGGCCCAGAAGGTGGGAAGCTGGAGGGTTATGGCCATCTGCGCAGTCGAGTCGTTATCCGCCATTGATCAGGGAATTAACGAGGCACGATAGTGATAATAAAAAAAATTACAATGCAAAAATAACCAATGAGGAGTGCAATAATATTAAAAAAACGCTAGACGTGCCAAAAACAAAATAGGCCAGACAAATCAACGCAAGAGAACAAAGGTACTAGACAAAGTAAGAAGTGATACTCGGGCTCACCAATTTTTGTAGGGATGCGTGTTACAATTCCGTAACGTTTGATCAACCCTACTTAATTTGATGTGCTCTAGTACCTGCTTAACCAGTACTTTACCTAACGTGTAAGTACTGGTAACAAAACACAAATCAAAAGAACTGATACGCAATGTATTTAAAGGAGCTATGTATTTAAGGTAAATGTAATAATAATGAATGAGGGAAAAGTTTAATCAACTTATCTGGCTTGTAAGGCTGAACTAGGGACTCGGAGTACGTGCGTGGTGATCAGCACAATGGAGCGCAAAAATGGCGTCCAAGCCTGCTCGGATGCATGCTCGTTAAAACAAAACTTAAAACACCCTAAGCATCCGGAGGCAAGCTAGAGATTTATTTAGTTAATTTAATTTAAACTATTTATTTTAGCCCTAGTTATATTTTGGTGCCAGGAAGGTGCACTACAAGTGGATACGAACCTTCTGGAGGAAGTTCAGAGGTGAGCAGCGAAAGATGTTGTGAGAATGAGACGAAAACCTCTGAGAGTAGTCTGGGAGATTCTGGGCTTTACTCTGCCAACTATAGTAGGTTACGAGGTGACCGCTCACTAAATACCAGGAAATCTAAGTCATCTGGACAGTGGAATCCTGACGAACGACCACTGTTTCACTCCTTGTGGTAACCGGAGAAGAATCGCCCACCAAAGAGTAAAAACCCACTAGTGTGTGCAGTTTTTTCCTTTGCGAGTTGAGGGCAACTGGAACCCACTGTCTGCCGAAGTTGCTACTGCTCCATCAGTTGACCACTGCATCTCCTACTATTAGCATTACTATCTCTATTCACATGACCCGTCATGTAATCTCACTTCCTACTTCTCTGCCCCCTGAATCTATGATCACCCGCAGCTTATTAAAGTTCTCATTATCACTCATCTCCCATGAATCTATCTAGGTTTCTTCTCCCATTCTGCTTCCTTTCATTCTTGTCTCCTCACACGTCTCCCCTGATTTCTCTGGGCATCTTTTCGATCTTCTTTTTACAATTGATCCAAACAACTGTCCAGTAGCAGAAAACCGGAGGAACCCATCTACACCACACTTCTTGGAAAAAACCATGCAATCGCTACAAACTTAATCAGCAACCAAAAGCCCATTGGATCAACCACAGCTACAGCAGGCGATTGGGTAGACCAACTGCATCAGAATCCACCAAATACCTGGAACCGTTCTACAAGACATAGAATCTATTGCAGAAAAATCAGTTGATTTGCACTAGATTGTGAAAACATATTGGATAGTGTAACTATTTGAAGTTCAAGTCTAGGAGGTTGTCATAACAACCGTGTGTAACATATATAAATGTCAAGGTTAAATGGGATGCCTCCTAATGGGAATTTTGACTTTCTAGTCAACTTAATATACCGGGACCTGGAGAATACAATATTGAAGATAAAAACCAGTTAAACAAGATATCTTCAAAATATGGTTCTTTCGGTCCCATACCTAAGGTAGTTTTTCTTATCATTATTGGTGAACTCAAGTAATATTTATCGTTCATGTGATCCATTTGTGCTGTTCGTGAGCCGCAATACTAAATTATGTCGAATCGGGATGCGTGATGAATCTCGTGAAATTGTTTGAGTTACTAGTAACTCTGAGATTTTCAAATTTCTGATAAGAATATTATAGATTAGTATCGTGAATGCACTATTGTAATTACTGATAATTATTGGTTTTCTATAGTACTTAACCACCAATTTATATCATCAAACGTCAAAAATATCAGAAGAAAGCTTTTTAAGTTGATTTAAATCAGCTAAATGACAGTTGACATGTTTGACCACTAACATCTCAGCCAGCATTAGCTTCGGACACACATTGAGTTTTGGGCAAAAACTCGAAAGTTTTACTTCGAGCGCATATGGGTAGACACTCAATATCCCCGAAGTTACCAAACACTTCCCCCGAAACTGTCGAAAATTCCTAAGTGCGTCTAATTTGCATGCAATGCGTCCAAAGTTCAAAAAGTGTAGGCAGTGCGCCCTTAGTTTTGGGATAGCCTATATTCACAGTTCCTAGAAGCTATATCTGGTAGTATTCTTATATATATCGTTGACGTTTCATTGCCGCAAATGTTAGTGTATTACAAATCAGTGAAATGGAAACGGCCAAATTTGTATTTTTGTGATAAGTACCCAGAAGTTACAAGCTGCACCCAAAGTTGAGTTCGGCACTTACCCAAAAACGTCCTTGCCGGCTGGGTCATTGCCACCATTATTCATGGGGATGATATATGTTTTTTATAATTATTGTTCTGAATATAGAATGGTAATTTCAGGGAGCTACCTTCCTTACTATAAGACACATAATAAATTCAGTTTCGCCGAAAGCTACTCAAAGGACAGACTGAATAGACCGTTCCCCAACTTTGAACTACCTTTTTTTTATCTCAACATAGTTTTCAAGTAATGACTGGTTGAAGGGATACAATAATCTAAGTGAGGGTATCACTTTAGTAGGGTCACACTAGTGGCAATCCTCTGAACCTTTTCAATGTATAAGTTGCCCCTTAAGTAAAGGTTGCTACTTGCACATTATTTTATTACCTGTATCTAACTACGGCTGTGTGAATGGTGGTGTATGTGCTTCTGTTCCTCATAAAAAATTTTTATATAGCATTGTATCCTAAAATTTCAAGCGTCGCTGACCAATAGTGCGATGTCGTTTTCAGGCCCTGACTTGTTTTACCTGTAGATTTTGTGTTTTAATGCGGAAAAGAAAGGAGTCTATGTAATGTCCCACGTGTTACTAAACGCACGCTGTATGTTATTGTCACACAACTAATTGCGTTGATTGCGATGAATTATCTCTCTGACCACTCTTTAAGAATGGTTCTTGTGCGAACTTGACAGACGCAGAGGCGAATCATTAATTATCCAATATCTTTTTAACGAGCTTGTGTAAACCAGTTGATTTCTTCGCGCTCGCTTCTTGGTCTTGCGAAACGGCTCCAGATCTTTGGCGGACTTGTTAGATATACCCACGAATACGAAACTAAGAAAGAACACAACAGTGTAGTCGGATGGAATATTATATTTGCGAGGTCGTGACAAGATACCGATCCGTTCCAACTAACTGGCTGGAGGGTCGATTACGAGCAGTGGAACGTAACATGACAGCGTACCAAATAGTATGGATGCTTGACCGGATACCTTCAGCTTAGCAAGTCCAGCTAAACTATGAAGGCCAGCATCAATGTTGAACCCTAGGCTATTGATTCTGGAGAAGTGTGTGACTCTAAAACTCCGAAAGCCATTCAAATCTTCTTGAAGTGTGTTTATGTCGTCATCATCTTATATCTTACCAAACTTTTGCATCTTCATTGCAGAAGCCTTTGAAATATTTGATGGTGTTTAGCTGTTTGTCGGTCTACTGGCGAAATAACAGACGACCGAAAACTCAGCCTTGTGATATTCTTCTCCGTACCAACCTCAGCAAAAGATTATGCAGTTTACTCCTACACTGTCTCCAATCAGCAAAGAACTCTTTGGTCCAGGCAAGCAGATTGGCAGTGTTTTAGTTTCATTAGTAACCTGTGGTAAGCTCTTATCAAATACACTGCTAAGTTCTATGAAAATAAGGTCTACAGAACTTCTGACATCCTCAGAGTTTGCCCAACTTCTCTTTCCGGCAGGAAAATGTCTAAGGAGGCCATCTTATGAGGTGGACATCATGATAGCGCTTTGCAGGTGCATCTTAATGGTTTTCACTATCAATATTTATTAAAGTATAACCACAGTACTAACCAAGCATTTTGACATGTAATTTGATGTATATTGCTGGTGGCCTTTGTGTTTACGGTAGGCAGTATACCCTAACCAACAGACAGTATAAGTGTGGTAATTTGCACAGTAGTTTACAAGCTTTCCTAGGGGTTTTCATTCAAGCTCATCTAATATCTCTAGTACTTTAAACTTTTAATTTGTCATTAGTCAATTTTATAGTGTCTAATCTACTTGGCACCAGTGCTGCTACTGCTGAGGTTCAGTTCGTCAGCAGCTTCTAGGTAAAGAATATGGCAAGGTATCATGCTATAGTCCTTGGTTTTTTCTGGTTATATTGGGTTATCCAAGATGTCTCCATCTCATGCCACAGTACACATTACTTCTGTACTTCACACAGGAAAAAAGCGTCATAATGTCTTCTACTGTGACCATAGCCAGTTGTCTTTCAAATTATATTTAGAAACATTAGTTTGCTATGTATTCTTATTTCTAGTTGCACTGCATTTATTCTTTGCCTCGTGAGTAGGAACGTCAATGACAACACTTTAACGTGTTTCCTCTCATTTCGGTGGGGGATGGTATTAACATTTCTGCAGGAAATTCCTCAATATAAATGGCTGGGTCACTTGAGCGTGGAGTTGCCTGAAGAAACATCATGTTTCCTTGACTAGGACTTTCAAATTGATGATCCAGTCTTCTGATGAGGCTGGAAGGTTAATGGCTCTTATGTTAACCTTCTATAGGTTGGTTCAAGTGGAAATGCTAGGCTGAAACATCACAGCAGCTGTGTACCTGAAGGTGATCACTGTCTGTTCAATTCAGGAGAAACAAAAAGTGCCGTATTAGTTTTAAATTATCTCCCAGAAAGAAAGCTGAGTGGAAAACTGAGAAGATGTGTTGATAATCATATCTCATTGCTGCCTCTGAGAGAGTCAGAGAGACAGAAGTTTCTAACAGCTTCTACTCAAACCAACTAGTTCATGCTTCTGGCGATAGGCTACTACAGTCAACTGATGATGCTTTGAAGTCCCTTACACCCAGAAACCTGCGCCTTCGTGTTTAAAAGGTTAGGAGAATTAAGAAAAAACAATGTCCGCACTTATGGCATTGGTTTATTGTGACCACACCAGTTTTTTGTCTTTTAAATTGTAATTGGAACCGTAGCGGTTCACGCAATCCGTATGTCTTATGTTACCATCTTCGTAGATTGTATACATAAAATATTTTAGGGTTATATAGTGACGGCAACACCCTTGCTAGTTGATCTGTTATCCTAAGATAAGTACCTGATGGATGCAACCCATTGTCTCCAATCTGAGGTGTGAGCCATTTTCCTCAAATGGTGATTCAGATTTCAGATTCAGATTTGTTGTTTAGGGATAGGAGTCTAGGAGCCTATAGTATTCCTTTTCCAGTAGATTTATATGCCTGTCGAATCCCCTTTTGAACGATTCAATGGATGATGCGGACACCACATCTTCTGGGAGTCGGTTCCAGGCGTTGATTACTCGACGCGAGAACCAGAACTCTGCGGAGACTATGTTCGTTCTTTGCTTTTATAGTCTCCTGCTATGTCCTCTGAGGTGTTCCTACCTAGTGGGAGGGTAAAGAGAAGATAGATCGGGTTCAAATTCATTTCTTAGAATCCTGTATAGCATGATTAGGTCTCCCCCTTGTCCGGGACAGGACAAAGTGAAGAGGTTCAGCTCCTTAAGTCTGTCTTCATAGGTGAGGCCAGCCATCGCAGGGATCATGCGATAGACTGCCCTCTGAACTCTTTCTAGAAGGTCCGCGTCACCTTCCAGACAAGGATTAACCGTCTACCTACCTACCTACCCTACCTAGGCAGGTTAGCATCTTTTCAACTACAGATGGCAGTACAGATGAGGGTGTCAACGACAGGATCGAGAAGACAGTAAGACAGGCCTTCCTTCATTAGTCTGAAATTAGTGTAGAGATCTACTGCAGTGCACCCTACATAAAACGTGAATGAGACCCGGATTTTGAACACTGATGTCTATCAAGTCAGTGCTTTTATGTGATGGTTGAGAGACTTGGCTCATGACAAAAAGCATTTCCAACAAACTGCAGACATACATGAGCAGCTGCCGCCTACGCTCACTCGATACTGAAGATGGAGATCAGATGGCCAGAATAATGAGAATAAGCAACAAGGAACTCTGTCTGTGTGGCAAGGAACCAACGAAGCAAGAACCTATCGCCGAACAAATATGCTGCAGAAGAAAGTGGAGATGGATTGGATTGGGCATACAGTGAGAAGGTGGTTTGGGGATGTCACGCTCCAGGTCAGGCCCTCAAGTGGAAGCCGAAGGGGAAACGACGTGTTGGTGGTCCGAGGTTTTCATGGAGGAGATGGTGTGAGGAGGAAATGCAAGCTTGTTGGCAGTGGTGGCGCCAGGTTGAAAATACGTTAGGGAAGAGGATAAAGTGGAGACGTGCTACCGAAATCATATGTTCCACTAGGAATCCAAGGGGAAAAAAATAATAATAGGGATGTGTATAAGATGGTGAACATGTCGCGAATTATTTTCGTAAACGTTCTACGTAATGCCCAGAGAGTCCTAAAACTCCGAGCTGCTACCAATTGACAGTGACCGTGGTTTTCAAGTCATAACTCACTGTGACTCCTAGGTCATTATGGGTCAGTACTGATAGTAGAGGAGCCCCAACAATATCGTAGGTGTTGCTGTGTGTCGCAAGTGCATGCTCACACATTCAGATGCATTGATAGGCACCAGCCACTTCTCTGACCGTTCAGGTCTGCTTAAAGCTCACGTATATCCTCATCGTCCCTAATTTCCGGCCACATTTTTACATCATCAGCACAGAGAACCGTAGGGGATTTGACGATATTTGGCAGCTGATTTACGTATAAGCGAAACATCAGGGGGCCCATTACCATGCCTTGCGGCAATCCACTCTCTTCCGATGGGAGAGTTGAGAATTGATCTTAACTCTTTGTCTCCTACTAACAAGAAAGTTTCTTATCCATGCAAGCAGACTGCCAGTGAATCCAAGACTTTCCAGTTTCCCGAGCAACCTGGGATGAAGTACCTTGTCGAACCCCTTACTAAAGTCTATGAAAATGACATCTACAGGTATCCTATCATTTTGAAACCAAACCCAACTTTCTCTGACTAAAAGGAGGTTCGTCAACCAAGAGAAATTTCTACGAAAACCATGCTGTAAATGGGACAATAAAGTGTTGCTCTCTAGGTGGACTGTGATGGCTTCTTGATTACTCTCTCTGGGATTTTCATTACAGTACTAGTCAAACTTATCGGTCTGTAATTTGATTGCAGCTGCCTAGAACCTGCCTTGTGGATAGGTGTTACTATGGCATCCTTCCAGTCATAGGGGAGTGTGCGTTGACTGACAGTCTGAATATAGTAGTCAATAGGCCAGCTACATAGAGCGCAAGTTCTCTGAACAGCTTTGGGTGCAGCTCATGCCTTCCCGTTGATTTTTCCACGTCGAGATTACTTAGTATCCGAAATACATCATTGCGATCGATATCGATAGAGTTTATTCTGTTGGATGTCATTGCTTCTACTCTTGGATAAGTGTTCACAGAGGATTCCTGTGTGAAGACCTCACCGAAATATCCAGCCATAGCTTCTGCTATTTCCCAGTCGTCCTCAATCAAATAGTCAGTTCCTGCCCCTTTGATTAGGGTGGGTATATCACGACACATCTTATTTCTATGGTTCAAATAGGGAAATAACCTCTTCGGATGTTGCAATGCAGCCTGGGCAGGACGTGTTTCAAAACATATTCGAGACCGGTGGATAGCAAAGATACATTTATTTCGGGCTTCTTTGTTATGCTTCATTACTTCGAGTGTACCGAGGTGGATGGTAAGACTCCAACAATTTTTCTTACGTCGTAGCATGATTCGGATTTCGTGGTTTATCCACGGAGGACAATGTTTCCGTCCCCTCGGAACAGTCCACGGAGTGAACGGTTTGGTCACTAGTGCATATAACTGTTTGAAGGAGCACCAAGCACCTTCAACTGAGGCTTCTGGATTGACTGTCCAGTCCTCCAAAGAGGCTGCCAGGTTAATACCTTCAGTATTCGCTTTCCATATGTTGGGTCTATCTAGGGCATCGGCCTGATACAAGATGTCTGCTGTGAATTTGAAGATGATCACTTTTACCAGGAAGTGATAGGTGCCGGATGAGGCATACATCATCCGCATGTGAGAATATTAAGTCTAGAACTGATGGAGCATGCTGATGATCATATCTAGTTGGTGTCCCAATGTGCTGTATGAGGGCTAAGGAAATTGATGTTCTCACTAACCTGTGGTTAAGCGAATTACATGGTGCTTTTGTTGTTAGTTTATCCCAGTCAACTAATGGTGCGTTGAAGTCTCCTACAAATAGGCATCGGCATTTATCTGTCCAGAGGGTCAACTTATTCAGTAGGAAGTCTGCTGCCTCACATTCAGGGCTTCGATATATCACGATTACGTTAACATCTTGAACCCTGCATTTTAGTCGGCAGCGCAGCATTTCACATGTCCCACTTTCATGTGGAACTGTTTCTATGGCTTTTACAGTCAAGGTATTCTTACATGAAGGATGAAACCACCACCTTTGGGTGCTAACCTGTCACTTCTAAAAGGGATGAATCCTCGTGTGTTTCACAGTCAAGAAGAGAGCCCAGTTTCTGAGATAGCAATAATGTCAAGTTTTTCGTTGCTTATCACATTACTAAGCCTAGTCCACTTGTTCAAAAGACTACGCGCATTCGTGTACAAGACAACGAAACTACTTAAATGAGTTTCCATCCTATCCATAGAGGCTTCGGCATCATTTGTTACCGAAACCTCACCACATGACTGATGTCAGTCAGTGATGAATTCCAACCTCAAAAGTGCTTATTACTGACTCGACAACCACTTTGCAGGGATCTGTGATGTACCAGGCGATAAATGTAAAGTGGTTCTCTGTCTCAGCTACCCAAAAATAATTACTGAGCCAATAAGGTAAGAGCCTGTAAGCCTATTAACCTCTAGAGTGATCAGCACAAAGAGACCTAAATAGCATGATAGCTATAGTCTCTCACTCCATTCATGAGATGGTCAGTAGAATGATTTCCAGTAAATAGATGTTTCGTACTTATGATGCAATTGCGTACATTTAATTACGAATTGGAGGGATATTACAAGGTCAGACAATACTACTCACCATATCGTAGGTTTTTTGGAGGAATATATTCCATATTCCACTGCAGTACTACCAAGACTGCGAAAATTGATGCCTGTGGTGTACAACAAATACATCTGATGAAATTCGTCTGACTGTGTCACCCATGTAAAGCATAAATTCAAAGCTTGGTAGCAAAAGCGAAGAAAATGCTGAATGTAATCAAAAGAAGGATAGTGAAGAAAAGCGTACTGGTGATGACGAAGCAATCGTTGAGAACACAAGTTGTTGGCCAGCATAACACAATAGGATAGTACAAAAAAGAAAGAGAGGCATCATGCACTCACTAAGTGATCAACTCTTGATGTTTGAAGAGATCTTGTCAGTGTTTTTAATTTATTCATTCCAAGAAAGACTGGAAAAGCATGATGAATCTTTCTAGAACGATAAATACTGCCTCTCTTACTGTCGTTTTTCCTCAAGATGTCAAATCTGAAACTGGATTTCACTAAAGTATCATCACCTCAAGCCTTCATTTAATTTACTTTATATTTGGGTGAGTAAAGTGTAGTCCTGTGATGACTAATAATGTGTGGATAAATAGATTTGGCATTCGTATCAGATTGATAAGATATTTTATGCACTTTAAGCTAATCTGCAGATTTCCTATGAAACATTTAGGCTTCCCAACTTACAGTGAAGATTTTTCTTTGCCTTAGAAAATTCAGTGTTTACGATTAATTCTTACAAAAAACGCCAACTCAACTTAATTTCTTTAACCCTGCTTCTGTGAATATGGAGAAAATACTAGAACGAGGAGCCAGTTTTCATCATTGACTGGATCCTCATTGTTTTAATGCACTCACTGAGAAATTAGTGTATTTCACGACAACAAATCAAACGGCTCTTCTGGTTTTTGATGTTCAAAACTTGTTCAACGCTGTCTGAGTACTGGTTTTCTGTTTTCGTTATTGGATCCAAGACTAAATGTTTGATACTGCAAACATGGTGATGTATTCTTTACTGATGTCTCTGTTAACTAGTCAAGGGACAGTAAAAATTCAAATTTTACACATCTATCTTGTAATCTTAACCAACAAACATGAGGAAACACATTAGAACCAGTGATTTCTATATTCGAGGTGTATATGTGTGTGTGATAGTTGGTCACTGAATGTTAAAGTAGGTGATTCTTTGCACCAAATAATCCTTGATAATGGTAAGAATGATTTGAAGTAACTGGATGAACGCTGAGTTGATGAATACACCATGTTTACGCACTGTCGGAGAAGAGTCATATTTCACCCTATAATTCACAGAATTTGGACACTATTTAGGACGGAATCGCTATATTTGTTGCTACTTGATAGCCGACTTCTTTTTTAATAATGCGGTATCTCTTTCACTGTCTGTTGCCCCAAAAGTAACCGAGATGTATTTTAGCTGACATCAAATTGACTTCCTTTTTTGTCCTGTAGAATAACAAGAAGTGTGGAAGGAGAAAAATCAGAACTACTAGCACTCATCATATTGCGCCGCATTATAGTTATAAGAAAATTTGTGAACGACTTTATAACTCACCACAAAAATAAGCTGGCATACTATTTAATGTTATCATATTGATCTTGGTGACTAGTAGAGGAATCCAAGACTCACGTTTTGTCCTATTTGGGACTCGTCAGCTGGATGTATCTGCAACCCAGTGAGTGATGTTATCCCCACTGAGACTCGAACTCAGTACCCGTAACTTCAAATGCTAGTGCGTATTCCACTAAGTTAGACTTGTCAGTGACACTAATTTTAACTTTACTTGCTATAAAGCTCATGTGTTTACCATACACAAGCTATGAAAACGTGTTAGTGATATAATCCACTGGTAAATTAGTTCATCACAGTCTGTGTATATCAGGAATTTCTATTCACCTTCGACATTTGCAGAAACTCTAACTATCTTTGCCACTATTCCTTGTCTTAAATTTAATTTTATAGTTATGTTCAATAGTAATCAAATAAGTGATATGCAATCCTTGGAGTAATTAACTTTTTTCCTATTCAAAGTGTGTTCTTATACAGAGAGTATTTTTTCGATAGCGAAGGTTGAATCTCAGCTTCAAATCACCAGCTCCAAATGCATACAATTTATCCTCTTTGAAAATTAAAGATCGCCAAGATTTCAATCGTGCGCCTTTCACAAGAGCCTTTCTACCAAACATTGCTATTAAATCTGATGAGTATGAACAGCAGCAACTCCCAGCACCTTGTGACTATCAGGTGAATTGTTTACTTGCTTTTTTGAAATTGGAAATTTATTTTAAAAAATGTATATGAAATGCCAACTAAATGTTTTGGTTACTTATAGGTTAACTTTTATTGTAAACAGTAAAGTCAGTCACAGTCTTGAGACTCCTCTGACTATATATGACCATTATATTTAATGCTAGCCATCATTAGATTCTAGAACTCATGTTCTTGCACAGACAGGGTTCATCATTTGCAATAAATCTTTATGGTTAGTAAACGTTTTAGTTTTTGAAAGGTTTGATGTGTCTAGATGGACCGAAAATAACCACCGTTCATTTTGACATCGTGCCTAGCTGATAATTGTCTGTAAGCTACGACTCATCCTGTAAACTTTCGCATAATATCCAGTTTAATAACTCACCTCTATCATACGATTGTTTGACGTAGATGTAGTGATTACAGAAACTCTCTTCAACTCCAAATTCTAGGAGACTGGTTGTTTACTATGAACATATTTGGTAGAGATAGCTGAAGGCACTGAATAAAAACAAAATCTGAGTCTTACGTTGAGTAGAATCATTGGAACGTAAGATTTATTTTTCATCCATTAAGTCATAGGGTATCATTCAGACATCGTCTGTGCCAATATCAACTTTGAGCATAACTGGTTAGTTGATTGCATGTATTGGCTGCTTCCCCAATATCAACTATGAAGGAATATATTTGACTACAAAATCTTGGCACAAGGAAATAATTTAAAATGGCATTCACCGACCTTCTTTATTTATGAGATCAAAATGAATTCTGATGAATTATCATCAATTGTTGGTATACTGAACATCAGTCAGCAATATATAACTACAACTCTAAGAAATGCCCGTCATAGATAGACAAGAAGCATGAATTATGAGTACTGTGCCATAGATTTCATTAGAAAACTATTGGCGTTTGTGAAATCAAATAAGTGAGCAAAGGTGAAGTTGAGTGAAGATACATTGTGTGAACTTGCACCAACTTGGGTGCTTAGATCACTTTTTACCCCTGTTCAGTTGCTACTAGCATGAGAGTGCGGTATTCGCTGCTTTAAGATTGCATTATATATAAGACTGAATAAATCAAGGAGTAACAATAGTCTTTGATACCAGTGTGCGTTAGTCTTGATCATTTAGAAGAGTATAGACAGTCAAATTGGGGTTCAGTGGATGTCGAGATTCAATTGTTCGGAGACCCCATGCAAAGTTAAATTGCTGTTTATCTATTCTGAAATCTTGAACTATTTTTTACTTTTCTTCGGTCTAGTCTGCTTTCGTACATGCTATTATCCTTGCTTCTTCAAACTCTTTTTCATCTCTTTTGATATTCTCTTTTTTGGCTGTTGAGATATTGCAATTCAACTGAGTGCCTTTTCATGTGAGATTCTGCTTCGTGGGATCTGTCTAACTAGCATTCAGAATCTTTTAAACCTCCACTTTATCTGAGGGATATTATTGAATTCCCACAAACATTTTGTTTCTTCCTATCTACTAACTATAGAGGTAATATGGATAAATGGATATTAGATAATCTTAATTTTCATATGTACCCGGTGTTGTTAAAGTCAGATTCTACAAACCTATTTCAGAAATCGGTTTATCACTCATTAATGTAATCGGTGCGACAATTATTCTTGCTTATGATCATTATTCTTCTCAAATATCTCTGACAGGATTGTTATAAATTAAAGTGCACTTTGGAAGATGCACGACATTCATTCTAGTCAGAACAGGTCAAACCACCCTAGATCATCACTTAATAATTTACCTGCTCCACCTAGAATTTCGCATCTGACATCAACATCTCTAAAAGGTTAGCTTCATCAAATGCCAGTACTTCTTCAGAGACACTTATAGTTGAATGAAGATAATCTTCGCATAGCTCTTACCTTCACTTATTGCGTTTTACATCCGTAGAATTAATGAATCAATGCCTAGTGTACTTGCCATATGTTGGCAATCAACAAACAAGCGTATGATATATATTTGCATTTGATAAAACTCAACCATTGTAACTCAGAAACCCAGTAGACAACACTGCATCATTTGAAGTGGTGAGTGCTAGATTTGAGTCTCAGTAAGAGCGCCGACATATTTAGACGCCAGTACATTCGGTTGAATGTTTTAAATAGGGTGCAGTGCATTTCCTAAGTCCCAGTACTAGCCACTACGAAATAAACACCTAAAATCCATTCCCTCGCCAGGAATGTCAAGACGTCTCTACAAAGAGCTTATGAGCAAAAAGTGACTGATGAATTTCGTCTTGTGGAGCAACAATGGGAAAATTATCATGAAAAATGAGCTGTGTGTACTTTCGCCAAGATTGCGTAATACGGTGGTGTCTAATATCACAAATCAGATTGAGGAATTGTTCAGTGTACTGAGGCTTTTACCTTTATGTCCTTAAAGTTATTGTTAGTGTAAACCATTTGTCAAGTAGCATCGTACATTAAAGTGTTTAATGCAATAAAACAGCGAATTGCTGAGGGGTTTTTGTGTCAATTTCTCATGTAGTGAATCATTTCACATGGAGTTAGTTTGTCACATATAAGAAAGTGGAATTTCTATTGATTTTGGAATTTGTTCATCCTCTTCTAGGCAAAACACCAGTCGTTACTAATCTATGACTGGAATGTAGTGACTTATGCTAATTACATATTTTTCTAATTTCTCCTGGATACAACTGTTCGGGTTGAGGTAAGCTGTTGGTGTTCTTAATTCTATCATCCCGCTTTACAACGTAAAATCTCTATTTATTTCACCATATGTCGAAAATTCAACCTCACCTAGTTTACTAGATCATTAGTTTACTAGCCGGTCCTAAGCCAGGAAAATCAATCGAATGCCTGAAGAAACTTCAAAGCACAGAAAAAATATAAAACAAACAAACAAACTTAATATAGGAGTAAAACATGGGCACTGTGGTCGATTGTAATTCCACTTGAGTCTGTTTATTAAAAATGTCACACAGTGAAACAGTATCATTTACAGAATAAAGTTTCGGACAGAATATATTGTCCACATTCATCCATCGACTTATCCTTCGCAGGCATCGGGGAGACGAAATGACGCCAGTTGGTGAAATCCTTTGGGAAGCCAATTGGCTGATGTGTCTTCTCTCGATGAAAGCTAAAGTAAGCATACGGACCTGGAATGTCCGCACGATGTTTGGAAAGAAAGCTACAATAATACAATGCTACGCTGCGCACCTACAAATAATTCAGATCAAGAGAAGAAGGAGGAACTCTACAGACAGTTGCAATCAGTAATAGACAAAACCCCACCCCAGATGGAGGCATCAAAATTCATCCCAATGGGTCACATGAATACCGAACTGGAAGTAGACAACACACGAAGAGAACTCACCATACGGTCGAGAAGCACTCGGTGAAATGAGTGAGAATGGAGAACTGTTTGCAGACTTCTGCGCCTTCAGTGATTTGGTGATTGGAGGTAGTGTGTACAAACTCACAAGGATATTCACAAGGCACCGACATGGATTTGATTTCACCAGACACCAGGACACACACACTACACTGAAAATAAGATCGACTTCATCTCAATGTGAAGAAAGTGGAGATGGAGACACAGCCTACTGGAAACAAGATCAGATGAAGAAGGGGAGCAGATATAGGTAGGTTCACACCATTCACTATCTATCTAGTGCAGGGAACCTACCTGCAAAATATAGTTGAAAGCCTTCAACGAAGTTGATGATAGATCCCAGTTCAAGTTCAACACCCAGAACAGAAACGGAACTGAAAGACGAAACTACAAAGGATATCTCCACATCAGACAGTCATACGGAAAAAATGGGAGACATTGAGCAACATAACCGAGGAAACTTGCGTGGAAGAACACTAGGACTCTTTGAATGCGATGTGGAAGTAAACCTGAATAACCATATTGGGAAGGAAGAAGAAGCAAGGCAAGGAATGGATGTCGATGGGCAGATCGAAGCTGATAGAGGAGGGAGAGGAAGATGGTGAAACAGAAGATGAACCAGTGCAGTGCAGTGCAGTGCAAGGTTGGACAAGGAAAAGAGGAACCGAATACAACGTATAAAGCATTGGACAAAAAGGTGAAGAAGCGTGCACGGAAAGACAAAAGACACTTCTACGACACACTTGCAAGTGAAGCAGAACAGGCTGCTGGTAGGAGAGACAGAGACCTGACAACACTATATCAAATAACCAGTTTGCTATCTGGGAGGGAAGAGATCAACGCAGATGAAGCCAATGAAAGATGGTGAAGGAAAGTTAGTTAGAAAAGGGGGAAACAAAGGATACGATGGGCTGATCACTTCGAAAAGTTCTTGAATCGACCACCACCACCACCATCTACAACTCGTTCAGAAATATCACTAGCAGCTCAGCCACAGAACTATCATTGAACACAAACCCTCCGACAAAAGCAGAGGTCGTGAATGCCATGAAGCTGCTGAAGTGCGGGAAAGCAGCTGGACCAGATGGAATTCCTCCAGAAGCACTGAGGGCAGACGCAGAGACAACAGCGGACATGATCACACCACTACTGCAAAAGGTTTGGAAGGCAGGAAGGAAGGAAAGGTAACTGGCGATTGATTAGAAGAAGAGCTACCTAGTAAAACTCCCAATGAACGGTAACCTAAGTGTTTGCAAGAACTGACATGGAACCCTCTTCTACCCCTGTTCACCCGAAGCGAAATATTATGCCTCATCATCCTGGAGAGACTGAAACGAAAATGCTCTTGATCCAAAATTAGTATTGGAACAGGTTGGCTGCCTGGCTCCAGGAAGAACAAATCATGTGCGGACCAAATTGCAACACCCCGCTACGCATCATCATAGAACAGAGCACAGATTAGCGGTCAAATCTTTACCTTACCTCAACTTCATCGACTTTGGAAAGCCCTTCGACAGCGTCGACGGCCAATTAATTTGGCAGGCTGCTGCCTCAACACTACGGTTCTAATGCCACAAACCTTCACCAACCTCATTCCACAGCCAAGCGATTCACAGTGGGAAGCTCAGTGATGCCTTTGAAGTGAAGGGAAGACAGGAGTAAAACAAGGCTGCCACCTACTATCACCGATGATCTTCCTGATTGTGGTCGACTGGAGTGGACTGGATCATGCAAGAAACTGTGTGGAGCGAGAAGATGGGCTTTTAGCTGTTTGACCGATTGACAGACCCCAGGAGAAGATTTGGATTTCACCGATGATGATTTATGTGTAATGCCTTGTTGCACATGCTCGAAGATCTACAGGCGAAAACTAACAGGTTGTCAGAAGAGGCAGGGCAGCGAAGGAAGATGGGACTTCCTTCAGGTGAAGGTAGAGAAGACAGAGGTGATGAAGATGTCCAACCAACGAGGACAACAGCAACAACAAGTACCAATCACCATGAACGGGAGAAATGTACAGGAAGTAGTCTCTTTCACCTACCTAGGCAGGCTAGCATCGTTTCAACTACAGATGGCAGTACAGATGAGGGTGTCAACGACAGGATCGAGAAGACAGTAAGACAGGCCTTCCTTCATTAGTCTGAAATTAGTGTAGAGATCTACTGCAGTGCACCCTACATAAAACGTGAATGAGACCCGGATTTTGAACACTGATGTCTATCAAGTCAGTGCTTTTATGTGATGGTTGAGAGACTTGGCTCATGACAAAAAGCATTTCCAACAAACTGCAGACATACATGAGCAGCTGCCGCCTACGCTCACTCGATACTGAAGATGGAGATCAGATGGCCAGAATAATGAGAATAAGCAACAAGGAACTCTGTCTGTGTGGCAAGGAACCAACGAAGCAAGAACCTATCGCCGAACAAATATGCTGCAGAAGAAAGTGGAGATGGATTGGATTGGGCATACAGTGAGAAGGTGGTTTGGGGATGTCACGCTCCAGGTCAGGCCCTCAAGTGGAAGCCGAAGGGGAAACGACGTGTTGGTGGTCCGAGGTTGTCATGGAGGAGATGGTGTGAGGAGGAAATGCAAGCTTGTTGGCAGTGGTGGCGCCAGGTTGAAAATACGTTAGGGAAGAGGATAAAGTGGAGACGTGCTACCGAAATCATATGTTCCACTAGGATCCCAGGGGACAAGTAATAATAGTGATATGATGTTCAGGCAAGGTTGGTGAATCTCCTAAATAGATTGTAGACTAGATTCTCAAATATTAAATTCATCATCCATTTAGATAGTTTAGCATTGAGGTAGTTTTCATAAATTATTTTATATGATACCCAATTTTAATAAACGCTCTAGTATTTCCTGGTGGTCAGATCAGGCATAAATTACTGAAAGTTTTAATTGCGAGTCATGATCTTCAGGCTCACTATATTGAGTAGTCAAGAAGAGTGTTCACTGATATCTCTGGGTGTATGCTTGAAGTGTAATCAACTTTAAGAAACATTCAAACGTGAAGCTTTGTTTATTCCAATGTTAACATGTTCACAACTAAAACAAAGCTTGTCGATGGTCTCTAATATGTGGCAGCCAGTGTGCACTACTCTGGAACTCCAAATTGAAATTAAAACATTTATCGAATTCTCCCTGTTGATTTTTATAGTTCTTCAGCTGATATCTGTTGCAGATTTAATCTACCTTAAAATGTATGCATAACTGTTTAAATTTCCCTCTCCATATTTTTTTCGCAACACTGATTTATTCATAGAAAAGACAACTTTGTGAAGCAACTTTTAACGTGACCTAGGACAAAACACCATTTAATATGACAGACGTGATTAGACATCTCCAGCTTGATTAATTTATTTCTCAATTTTTCGGTTAGAAATCAGAAATTTAAAAACATGACTTTTAACTTTCTCAGCATTTGGAATAGCGGTATAAATATACCGTTATGGATGATTGTATTGTAGTTGATAATAACGAAACTATCAAGAATTGAAGTATGCTACCAATGAGACAGTAGCTGAGACTTCGTAAATACCAGAATTCTTTTGTGATTTTTAAATACTTTTTATTATTTTATTATTAGTCCCTTGGGTTCCTAGTGGAACATAGGGCTTCAGTAGCACGCCTCCAGTGACCTCTGTTCTCTGAGATCTTTTGAACCTGGTTCCACGACAGCCCAGAAGCTCTCATTTCCTCCTCGCACGACCTCCTCCATGTCACCCTCGGACGTCCAACTCGTCGCTTCCCATGGGGATTCCACTCGAGGGCCTGACGCGTGATGTCCTCAGTCGGCCTTCTCAGTGTATGCCCAATCCATCTCCACTTCTTCCTGCATATTTGTTGCGTGATAGGTTCTTGGTTGGTTCGTTCCCAGAGTTCCTTGTTGCTTATTTTTTCTGGCCATCTGATCTTCAGCAGCGAGCGTAAGCAGTTGTTGATGAATGTCTGTAGTTTATTGGAAATGCCTTTCGTGACGCGCCAAGTCTCTGAGCCATACAAGAGCACTGACTTGACGTTGGTGTTGAAAATCCGTATCTTGTTCCGCATGCTGAGTGCAGAAGATCTCCACACTGGTTTCAGGCTAATGAATGCCTGTCTTGCTTTTCCGATTCTGACTTTGACGTCCTCGTCCGTCCCGCCTGTAGTTGAAACAGTGCTTCCTAGATAAGTGAAGGAGGTTACTTCCTTCAAGTTTCTACCGTTGACGGTGATTGGAGTTTGTTGTTGTTGTTGATGGTGGTGGTGCGGTATCTTCATCACTTCTGTCTTCTCTATATTCACCTGAAGTCCCGTCTTAGCTGCCTCCTCTGTCAACTTGTTAGTTTTTGCCTGCAGATCTTCAAGTTTATGTGACATTAGGCATAAGTCATCGGCGAAATCCAAGTCTTCTAGGTTCTTTTCCGTCGTCCAGTGTATCCCCCTCTTCTCGCTGCCTACTGTTTGCTGCATGATCCAGTCCACCACAATTAGGAATATCATGGGGGATAGTAGGCAACCTTGTTTCACTCCTGTCTTCACTTCAAAGGCATCACTGAGCTTCCCATTGTGGATTACTTGGCATGTGGCATCTTCATATAGTTGTTGAATGAGGCGGATAAAGGTTTGCGGTACTCCGTAGTATTGAAGCAGTTTCCAAATTACTTCTCGGTCGACGCTGTCAAAGGCCTTCTCAAAGTCGATGAAGTTGAGGTATAGAGCTGATTGCCATTCTACGCTCTGTTCTATGATGATACGAAGCGTTGCAATTTGGTCAGCACATGATTTGTACTTCCTGAAGCCTGCCTGTTCCGGTCGCAGTTTTGAATCCAGTGCGTCTTTAAGCCTCTCCAGGATGATGCGGCTTAATATTTTACTTGGGGTGGATAGGAGAGTGATTCCTCGCCAGTTCTTGCAAGCACTGAGGTCTCCCTTCTTCGGCAGTTTGACAAGGTAACCCTTCTTCCAATCGTCAGGTACCTTCTCTTCCCTCCACACCTTCTGCAATAGTGGTGTGAGCATGTCCGCTGTTGTCTCTGCATCTGTTCTCAGTGCTTCTGGCGGTATTCCATCTGGTCCTGCTGCTTTCCCGCATTTCAGTAGCTTTATGGCGTTCAGGACTTCCATTTTCGTTGGGGGATTTATGTTCACTTGTAATTCAGCGGCTGCAGGTGGTATTTCTGGACGAAGTGCAGGTGGTGGTCGATTCAAGAGCTTCTTGAAGTGGTCGGCCCATCGTTTCCTCTGTTTCTCTTCTTTTGTAATTAAATTTCCTTCTTCATCTTTTATTGGTTTCATCTGTGTTGGTCTCTTCCCTGATAGCAACCTGGTTATTTGATACAATGTCGTCAGGTCTCTCTTACCTGCAGCCTGTTCTGCTTCACTTGCCAGTGTGTCGTAGAAGTGTCGTTTGTCTTTGCGTGCACTCTTCTTCACTTCTTTATCCAGTGTTTTATACATTGTGCTCAGTTCCTCTTGTCGTTGAGCATCCTTGCACTGGTTTATCTTCTGCTTCACCATCCTCCTCTCCTCTATCAGCTTCCAGGTATCCGTCGAGATCCATTCCTTGTCTTCTTTCTTCTTCCTTCCTAATACTGTTGTGCAGGTTTCTTTCCACATAGCTTTCAAAGACTTCCAGTGTTCTTCTACACAGGTTTCTTCAGGGATGTCCCTCGACGTCTCCCATTTTGTCTTGATGGCTGCTTTGAAGATCTCCTTTGTAGTTTCATCCTTCAGTTTCCGAGTGTTGTACTTGAATTGAGGTCTATCACCAGCTTCCTTGAAGGCTTTTAACTTGATTTGGAAGGTTCCTTGCACTAGATAGTGGTCTGAACCTACATCTGCTCCTCTTCTTGACCTTGTGTTAAGTAGACTGCGTCTCCATTTTCTTGAGATTGAGATAAAGTCGATTTGGTTTTTAGTGTGTCCATCTGGTGAAATCCATGTCGCTTTGTGGATATCCTTGTGCCTGAACACACTGCCTCCAATCACCAAATCGTTGAATGCACAGAATTCTGCAAACAATTCTCCATTCTCATTCATTTCACCTAGCGCCTCTCGACCCATGGTTAGTTCTCTTCCCGTGTTGTCCCCTCCCAGTTTGGCATTCATGTCGCCCATTAGAATTTTGATATCGCCAACTGACGTCTTGTCCAGTGTTGACTGAAGTTGTCTGTAGAATTCCTCCTTTTTCTCTTGCTCTGCATTATTTGTAGGTGCATAACATTGTATGATTGTGACCTTTCTTCCTTTTGAGTTGAATCTTGCTGACATGATCCTGGAGGAGATTGGTTCCCACTGCATGAGAGCCTTCGATGCTCTTGAGGACATCATGATAGCCACTCCCTCAGTGTGCTCGTGGTTGGCGTCTGGGTGACCGGAGTAGATTATTGATTCTCCCGTTGACAGTTTGGAGAGTCCACTCCCATTCCATCTGCTTTCGCAAATCCCAAGCACTTCGATGTTATACCTTCTCATCTCCTTTGCAATCTGGGCTGCCTTACTGGGTTCAAACATCGTGCGGACATTCCATGTCCCCACGTTTACTTTCGCTTTCATCGAGAGAAGACACATCGGCCAATTGGCTTCCCGAAGGCTTTCACCAACTGGCGTCATTTCGCCTCTCCGATTCCAGCGGGGAATAAGTTTGTTTTCATTTTTTATATTTTGTTTGTGCTTTGAAGTTTCTTTAGCGGTTAGATTTGTTTTACGGGGTAGGGTTGCTAGCCCTATGCCCAACCTTCCCTCTTTACCCGGGCTTAGGACCGGCTAGTAACTAGTAAACTAGTTAACCAGGCGAGGTTTAAATACTTTAAACAGAAACAAATAACAATGAATATTTATGTAGTACAGTAATTAAGGTAGGTAGTCAGTCACCACATACAGGTCACTAGTGAATTGTGATTTTGACAATACCTTAATGTCCTTTGAACTTTCATATTTAGTCGAGGCCACTTTATCGACATCATCAGCATTATCTCCATAAAGACTGCTTTACGGAGATAATGTTCAAAACAAGAATAATTTAAACGAACAGTTGTTTTCAATAACTTCTTCTGGCTCTACAATTATAAATCCATGAGAATAAGTGAAATACCATAGCCACACATCGATTAAGCAGATCAATCGGAAAGATATTCAATGCAGCGAAACGTTTTTTCAGCTTCTCAACACAGCAAACCAAGGATAGGTTATCAACGGTCGCCACTTCAAAGTGGATTTATGAATTCAGCTGCTCCTGTGGACCTTCAATCATCACCCAATATAAATGAGGTATATAAATGAATCATTATCACTGATTTTGTTTCCCCATCTCATAATTGTTCCGTCAATATTGATTTCATTGCACAACTAACACACTAGACTGATAATATTTCACCATCCCATTCTATTTGATCTCCACTGTTTTAATATAGTAATAATTGTACATCATGCCTTATTTCGTTTATTGTATCTCACTTATTCTTATGGGTTTATAACTGAAGAGCTTGAAGAAGGAGTTATTGAAAACAATTATTTGCTCAAATTATTCTTGTTCTGAATAATCTATGGAGATAATGTTGGTGGTTTCACCAAGCCTGGTAATGAAGTGTTCACAACAAAATATCAAACCTCAAAGAACACCATACTATCATCATTCTCATTCTGAGTTTCAAAATAGTGGTTCTAATAGGAACATTTCCAATATATTGCTATGCCAAGTTGACCGCATAGTTTTCACTTCCACTACTTCTGAAAGGATATCATTCTTTACGAGCTTTCCAACGTTTTCACTTTAGACAAGAACTATGTTCAAAAACTGAATCGATTAGAAATGTTTTAGCGTATTTCTGGCTTTTAATCTTGTTTCTTCTCTTGTATCCTGTTCCTTGAATATTGTCATTTGCACAGCCTATTTCACCGGAATCAATGTATTCATTCTTCTGGTAAGAAAAACAAACATCAAGAATGGCTATTTTAAAAAAGATTTCATTGTCTCAACTTATTTTTTCCGATTTAATTATTTGCAAATAATGTGCACTTACTCGGTTGTTTTACTTTACTGTGCTAAGTCATTGTTGCTTGTTCATACTAGCATACATAGCTTATGAAAGCCTTCATTTTGCAGGTCGTTTATATTTATTTAGTTGAATACATAGTTTTCTATGCTCATCAGGTTAAAGTAACTGCTAATATAAATCAGTACAATATTATATGAAGCTCATACATATTTAAGAGTAAAAGTTGAGCATTGTAGAAGAATGTAAATCCATTTTTGGTAATTTACTTGGCTGTGGCTAGTAGAAGCGGGCATCCAGGACGCCCGTTTCACCTCAATGGCTTAAGTGACATGGCGGATTAACGCTTTGGTGTTTGAAGCGATAGGTACGAGATTCGATTTCCAGTGGGAACATCACTCACTGGGTTGCAGGCACATCCAGCTCACGAGTCCAAAATAGGACGAGACGCGTTTCCTGGATTCCTCTACTACTCACAACCAAGTAAATTACCATCATAAATATCCAGACATTATTGAGGCATCTGCATAGGACTTCATATGCCAACAGAGGTTGAACAATTTGATCCAGTATAACAACGGAGAATTACAAGAATATCAACAAATAGCAATAAGAGATATGATTTAGATAGTTTTAGCTTTCTCGCCTCCTCTATGATATAAGAAGTAGAACTTTTCATGTATTTGAAACATATGCTGAGTCACTGAGTTACGTGGATATGACAGTGGCTAATTAGTTGTGCTTGGAACGTAATCCAGTAAATAATGCTGTTCCACCGTGCGATACATCTGATAGATCAGATAAATGGAAGCTCATATTTGCATTGCGAAAAATCCTTGGACATTAATACTGTAGTTTGGATTTCCCTAAACAGAATGTTATATACATATTCTTCAGTTTTATTCCTAAACAAAAACCTAACGTATGGAATTCATCCTCAACTTACAGTTTCATGTTATAGTGAGAAATAATGATACAACCTTGTTACTTGGAGCATAAGTGACAAGTGAAGTCGAGCCTACGATCCACCAGCCGTAAACCTAGCACCTAATCAAATGAGTCATAGACCAACATTCTAGCCTATGGTCATTCAAAGCCTACCTTACTTGATCAAGACCCTATCGAAAAGAATATTGTTGCTTCAGTGATATTTTATTCTACTTTGAATTGAAGATTGTAAGTTTAAATGCTTTCGTTTATTTGATTTAACAGAGGATAGAAAAAAGTACCAGCGCTAAGGTTGGTATGGCAGTGTTTAAATCGAATTGTGGAAGACTGTTTGATTTGCCTCAATCAGCAACCCATATTCCGGGACCAGGTAAGCATTTCACTCTTGGTAGTTAAAACTATACAGATATAAAGAATATTATTTGAAATGAATCGTCAAGAAAAGTGATACTCTATCAGTCATAAGAAACGTGTTATTTATAAGTAGTTAAATAGTGACAGTAAGCCGTAACGCGTCACGAGTTCACATGGTAGTTGGGCGAAACCCTTGGCGATTGGAGTAAGATAAAAATCTGGACAGCAGTCGGGGCGCGTAGCCCAGTTGGTAAAGCATCAGCCCGAAACCCGATGGTCACTGGTTCGAATCTGGCCACGGTCCAAATTTTCATTTCACCTTCAATCATCATCCAGTATAAGTAAGCAAAGAGGCAGTTTTCTAGAATTCAGTAGCAAGATGTCTCTACACTTGCAGTCATTTCGTTTATAAGGTTAAAAACTGTACTTACTGTACGACATTTTGTCCATATCCGTTTTGAAATCGTGATAAAGTATTAGGATTCAGTTTTCATGGTTTTGATACTTCTGCTGAATGGCGGTAAACTGTTTGAATCATATTACACAAGTATTGAACGCTTGTTAAATTTGTTTGTTTTTCTGTTCTTACCGATAAGCAAACGTCTGGCTACATTTTTTCCTTTCTTTCCAAGTAGGTTGAATTCAGGAATACTTTTTTGTCGGATTTTATTCTAGAACTGCGTATTGGTGAGAGTTATGATGGTGCTTATATTCCTAAATATCTGATCTTCCCAAGGTTTCAAATTCTAGATCGAGCTGAGTTTCCATACTGCTATCAACTAATTGCCTATCTTAGCTAACATAAACGACAATGTAACTGTTGTAAAAAAATCTTTCAACCCAGCTATTAGAATCAGGTTAAGTACTGCGAAACATGAGTTAAAAAATCTCCTCAAACCAATTGAATTTTAGGGCAAATTCCCAAAGGATCCAGAGAAACATGTATTGAATTACTCTGGGAAAAACCTTTCCTAACCAACTGGAGGTTTTCTCTCTTGGTCCAAAGTTTTGTATCTCTCACGCGAATGCTAACGTGCTTCATAATCAAATTCAGTTTAACAATTTCATCATCCTGACTAAAATTCTTGTACCAGTGATATTAGAGGGCTTCAATCACTTCAAATCAACTTTGCCTAATTGCTCACATTAGCTTACGAAGTCAAGGTCGGAACAACTATATGGTCTAAGCCAAGAATAATTCAGTCAACTAATAAAAAACAAGGATACTTTATCAACTCGATCTAGGCAGTCATCATATCAATAAAAATACTAAACTACCTTAACAAAATGTTAGCTATTCTCTCAGATAATGAAACGTTGCAGAAACCTGAATATTGAAAGAGTAAAACAGAATTTATCGAGGAACAAATTTTACAGGTTCCGGAAAGAATAGAAAAGAACTCTAGAAGAATACGAAAACTGAAAACGACTGGATCTATCATTTCCTGAATTGATAGTCTACCTATAATTCACAAACCTGTACCGCTGTAGTGGGTGCTACTGATAAGAATAGATATAAGTACTATGTGTTGAGTAGCCAACAGAAGTTATAGGCAATTACCAGCGATGGGTAAATATTCTAACCAAAAAAACCCAAGAAACAATGTGGGTGTGTAGGAAATGAGAAGTCTGAGACTCAGGGAGGAATGCTTATGATTGACATCTTGTACAGTAGTCATCAAATATTGTACCTTTTCCATTAAAATAGTCATTTGCAGAATGCACTTCATTTCCTCTTCTGCTTCTATATCGATTTGCTCTTAATACGCCTACATTGTCTGTTGCATTTCTCTGGGTAGAATATTTACCCATCGCTGATAATTGTCTATGATTTCTGCCGCCCTCTCAACATATACTACTTATATTCATTCTGATCAACAGCGCCCACCACAGGTGTACGAAGAGCAAATCGCTATGGGAGAAGAAAAATGAAATACATTTTGCAAATGACTGTTTGAATGGAAAGTGTAGAATATTTCATAACTACTGTACAAAATATCATAATAAGCATTCCTTCCTGCATCTCAGACTATCGTTTCTTACACTAACATCTCGTCTTATTTTAGACATAGGCGGTTCTCCCTATCACTTTATTTCCAAGTAGTTAGCTGAACTTCTAGGACCATCAGGAAGGCAAGCTTGTGAATATTTACTGAGTGACATGCTTGAGTTTTTTGGTCGACTTCAAAGGTCACCCTAGAAACGATCAAAATAACTAATTAGGTTTCTTCATTTCGGATGGAAAGGCAGATTTTCATTAAATAGAGTAGTCTGTTTGGTTATTTAAGTTGTTGCTAAGGTGGCCTTAAAAGTCGCTCAGTCTTTCTTTGCTGTACTGATGTTTTAAATGATGCTGGTGAAATCATGTTTTTTTACATGTTTGCTTGCTGTTTCCTAATTTTCCACTTAACGAAACCTTGTGACTATTGACATGGAGATAATGATAAAAATTTAGGCTGGAGAAGGGACCAATCAAAATGTAGTTTCTGTTATCACGTTTACACTTAGACAGACAATGGGCCAGTCAATCAATAGTATTATTTTAAACGGCGATCCATCTATGTAGTAGATATATTTGCCTCTGTTCTTGTCTTCGATGTTTCAACCACAATACACGTTTCTACACGTCCATCGTGTCTTTACTAATTAGTTGGGTCAGGAATCAACTACGAAGTTGTTAAATGTTGGTAGTTGACAGTCCGATAGCCATAGCGGTGTAGATTTAGGGATTCCCCCACCTTGTTTGATGAAAATAATGCAGAGATATACAATGAATGTCCAGTTCATTTTCAAAAATAAGATCTATTGACAGGAAAGTATCACAGTGGGATTTCCCATAGGTACATTATTAGCTGATTTCTTCTGAAGAAGCTTAGAGAATGAAAATCCTGCATAAACTACCAAAAAAGTAGTCTTCTACAGGAGATATATGGACTATACTTTTCTTGTTTGTCGTTATCCACGTTATTCGAAAAGCGTAGAGTGTAACAGTAGACAGATCGAAAATATTTGGACATAGCTACTAGCCCAAGGGAGGACATTTTCACTAACTTAGAATCTAAAGATAATACTGAAGACAAAATTCTTAAGCACCATCTAACTAGCTTATTAAGAAAAACCTTCTATGTGATGACTTTAAGAGTAACCTATTGCATCTTTCCCTTGGTCACTCTTAATGCTAAGGAAATATTGCTTCAGCTGTCTAGTTCGATGTTCATCTACATGTTCAGCTGCTCTTATGGAGTTAAACACATAGGACGTTCACCGCGAAACATTTTCCGTTGCGTTTGATAGCACCCCCAGTATGACTGAGCAAAAGGAATTGTAGAGGCACAAATTCATCAGTCCTCCAACATGTAGCTGACTACAACCATGCAGCTTCCGAATCATCATTTGACACTATTTCCAAGGTAGAATCAAATTCATTGAAAGGTATTGTAGAGGCCTCGGTGATACATAATCTTAAAAGTCTCAACCGTGGGTTCTCCCTTTCCTGTTTTATTTTTCTAATGGATTCAGACTCGTTTTGTCTCGAAAACAATCTACCTAGGGCTAGCTAATACATAAAGCATTTTAATAGCCCTGCAGTCCGACTTCATTCATAGAGTAAAACTGTAATAGGATAGTATGAAATAAGTACCATTTCTTAGACTGCATCAGTTGTGCATAATCTTTAAAAGTTGTTCCTTTCAGCTTAACAATCATTTCCTGATAAGCGATGTCTTTTCAAACCAGTTCACATTCTTGTTATAGCTTGAAGATGAACATGAAAAATCCTGAAGGAGAACCATGGCTTTCTGCTGATTGCCTCCAATCAACTAACACATATATTCAAGTGCACTGTGATGCTGAGCCTCCGAGCTTGGTGAGCACATTTCAAAATCATCGATAGAATTCGTTCAGCACTCAGAACTAGACAGAATGAAATTTGTTGCCATCCACTAACCAATCAAGACATATGCAGTTTCAGCGTTAAATTACAGATGCACTGGAAAAACATTAAACTTAGGCGTTGACGAAACAAAGTACAATCACATAGATTTGTTTGAATTGTTTAGTGTATTTGCATAACACATTTTGCACCAGTCTAATTGCACACATGTCACAGGCATGCATTTGAAAAGTGATAGGGCAACAACAATCTTGTGAACAGTATCAATGAAATCTTTCGAAATCAAGGAGCTTAGGTGTCTGTTATCAACCTTAATGTGGTCATATGATTCCACTTGGTTCTCAAACCACTTACGAACATGATGTGTGTAGACTTGACACGCTCATAAACTAATTCTCTCTCTATATTGAATTTCGAGTGAGTTATGGGGATTTGGGAATATTTCAAGTTGTTATTCATCGTAGACTGACATCAGTTGGAGGAACAAAGGAAACCTGGGTTGTGGGTACGCGCTGCTGAGGAGTCCCATACTGGGACGAAACGGGTATCCAGTGCTCCCAGGTTTCCTTTGTTCCTTCAACTGATGTCAGTCTACGATGAATAACAGCTTGAAATCTCTATACATGTCAGCGTGACTACAAATACATTTATTTAAATCAAATGGTCGGTTTGACAAATTTAAACAGCTTAACGAGAAGTTTATCTGAAACATGCGATGTGTTAACGCTATGCATTTCGAACAATCTGATTACATATGGATTTGTTAACTATTTTCGTGAAAATTTATTATAAGAATCAATTAAGTCGATGGGACACATAAAAATAGGAAGGGCCAAGAAAAAATCTGAATCAAATCACTGCTGAGTAGGGCGAAACAGCGGCCCAGTGCTCCCAGGTCTTCAATGGTTCTCCTACTGATGTCAGTTAGTGATGAATACTACTCTTAAAATTAAAATCAATTCACATGTATATGTGGACACAGAAAAGTAGTAATCAGAATATAGTTGAACATGTGTCTAGGTTGATTCAAAACAAATAACTTCAACAGAGCAGACATGTGGGATGACTTTAAAGTCGACCTTGGCAACCGCTCTTATGACCAATCAGGTTTCGGTATCCTGACTAGAAAGGTAGCTTTTCATAAAATATAAAAGCCTAGTTGGTCGTCTTAGCAGTTGTTAGGGTGGCCAAGAATAGGACGAGCGGAGAACAAACACACCAATGTTGTTAGTTATGGCAACCAAAATCAATACTACCACAGTAGGCTCAAAGTATACGTTAAGAGGGTTTGAATTTATGGATGACAAAAACTTCAGCGAATTTATACACAGCCCTCACCACAACTGCAATTGAAAAATCAAGTAGACGAAACAAAGAACAACGAAGAAAAGTCCTCAGGAAAAAGCTACTCAAAATCTCAGTGGGATCACCGATATCCAGATTAATAGCAGAAGCAGTGATGCAGAGACTGGAAGCCATTATTCTACCTGTAATCAAACCAAAATTTGGATTCGTTATGTAGACGACACTTTTGTCATTAAAAAGGATGATATAGAAAACAACGTTTTCAATGACATCAAATTCACAATGGAGAAAGAATCAAACAATCAACTACTATTCCTGGATGTTTTAGTCAGTAGGACAAATGTCGGAAAGCTGGAAACCCAAGTGTACAGGAAGCCAACACACACTGACCAAATTCTCAACTACAATAGCAACAACCCAACAACACACAAAATCAGTTGCGTGCAGACTCTATTCAAAAGAGCGAGAACACACTGAAGCACAACAACTTCAAGGAGAAACGAAGAAAACCACTTGATGTCCACTTTAAAGAAGAACGGCTACCCACGAAACTTTATCAGAAGATGCCTATCCCGTGCATCACAAACTACAAAGTCATCGACAGAAATCAACAACGCATCGTCCTACCATACATAAAGAATGTATCAGAAATCACAACAAGATTGCTGAGACCACTTGGAATCGGTGTGGCTCATAAGCCAACAAATCCCCTCCAAACACCACTATGCAGACCAAAGGATGCAACAAGCAAAGAAGACAAACCGAATATCATTTACAAAATCAACTGCAGTAACTGTAGTCAGCATTACATTGGACAAAGCGGCCGCCCTCTTCGCCTTCGTCTACATGAGCACCAATTGGCTATTAAACGCCACGACATTTCGTCACTCATTTCAATGCACGTGGATAATTATTGACATGAATTCAATTTCGACAATGTAGAAATTTTGGACAGAGGAAACACAAAGAATGTCAGAGAATTCCTAGAAGCTTGGTATTCAGGTTAGTCAGCAATCACTAGATGTATAGACATAGACCCGATCTACCAACCAATAAGAAAAATGATAAACGACAGAAAGGTCAGAGGAACAGCCAACAGGAAAGTCTATACAATCAATGATACAAAAATCGAAGGAAACAACCAATCACAGGCCATATCGTCAGAGCAAGCTACTAAATCACTGACGGAGGGATATTGACAGCTCACTTCATACTGAAGTTCATGCTGATGATGTCGTCTAGAAGGACGATGAAAGCTTCATGATTAAACAACCCAGCTCAGAGAACACAATACAACCAAGACCATCCACCTGAGCTACAAATATTCTCCATCATGTAGTACTTTAAAAACTTTTCGAGTCTACCCTGAGACTAGTTTCTAGTATTATTTAACAATACATGAAGATGAACTTTTGTCACTTGCATATATCGGAATAGCTTTAAAGGTCACCCTAGTAACAAATGAAATAACCAGTCAGACGACTCTATTTTATGAAAGTCTGCCTTTCTATCCGAAATGAAGAAACCTAATTGGTTACTTCGATTGTTGCTAGGGTTGGCCTTTAAAGTTGCCCCTATTCTTATGTTTCCCATCGGCTTAATTGACCCTGAAAGTATATGAGCTAACCTGATGTGAATATAAACAAAACGTGTCCAAAACACTATCCAGTAAATAATGCTGTTTCCCTTTGTGACACATCTGATAAAGAGACTAAAATAGAAGAAATTATAATTTACATACTTCCCTGTCCTTAAAGTTCTTCTGTAAATTGACAGTAAGACACACCTACTTATAACTCAATCCAGAGCAGACGGTATCATGATTACTTCAAGCCGAACCAATGTTCAAGACGAAGTTTAGAGTGACCATGCAAGCTGTGCTTGGTAAAGGGTCCTAGGTTTAGAATAAATATAATTATCAGATTATCAACGAATTGAGCTGCGAAACACCACCATATCATAGTTCATCTGTTGTGATATCTAGCAAGCTTTACTTACAAAATCTGGTATTAACTTTATAAAACCTGGAAGTGAACAGATTTATTGTAGTATTGAGCAGTTTATAGACATTCTCATTATTATCAGTCGAACTCGTTTTGTTGTAAGTATCATGCTTTGTAACCCATGCCTGAAGAATTGAGAGAAAAAACAAATAAAGTCTTTGAAAAGCAGTTTTATCAGCCCGGGGGAAAATTGAAAATCTGAGAACATCTGACATTTATTTCACCCTAGTACAGAAATCTCTAACAGTGTACCTCTATGAGCATGTGAAAGATTGAGTTTAAGGTTATCCATTGTCATTGCCCATATATTTAAAACTAGGGTGGAACGGCCGTTCAGTGCTCCTAGTTTTTTTCAAATTTCCTCCCAATTATGTTAGTCCATGGTAAAAACAATCTTAATGTTAGTACTTGGTTATGACTGAAGCTTCAATTAAAACCTAGGTTATGGTAGGACTCGAACCAGTGGTTCCATGTTGCCGACCTCATGCTCTACCTGCTGAGCAGGTCCTAATTTGGCCTTAATCTTAATACTGTTCAATCCTAAAAAAATCCATCAAGTGAATCAAAGTCTTTTAGTTCTCGTCATTAGCAGAAGGTCAACTTCATGGAAAAAGTCCTGTGCTTATCGGTGCTTAACAGGAGTGTGCATATGTGACTTCGTGTTAACTGATGCCTGCTCCAAAATCTGAACCCACACCACTCAGCTGTTCCGCTTCTCTAAAGTCCACATATCTTTAGATCATCATCATCACAGGACCAGGCATCACTGCGTAGCAGTCCGCGTTGCCACACTTCATATCAGTACGTATCTTTAGGTGCTTTTTGCCAATCATTGTATCTGACACAGTATACCTATTATCGAAGGTGTGTTCTGTCTTGATGGAGAAGAAACGGTCACAATTGATATCAAATTCGTCAAATGAAAACTGCGAAAGACGTAGCCTTACCACTATCAGGTGGTGATAACTTTCTTTACGCCTTACCGTCTGAATAAAGTTGCACTTGATCATTCTTTTCCCACACCTGTCAGTCACCGACTGAGCTAAGCACAAGATGAGATTATTCACAACACTCACTGATATTCTTTGTTTCCTTTCTCATAGACTAACAGGTAATACTTTGTACAGTAGAATGACATGTCCACAAAACATTGTAAATTGCAAGTATATAAAGGTGTTTAAGCTGCGAAACAGATAGCTGTGATTTGACGATTTCTTTTAAACGATGAATCATGAAAAACTGCTGTATTGAAGCTTGGGAAAATTAACGCAATATAATCCTATAAAACAGCTCGTAAATAAGTTGTCCTTTGGTGCATACTGTTGAAAGTTTTCGATGCTATATACTTTTCCAATGGGAAGAAAACCAATTAGCAGATGACTCACAAATAGCCCAAATCAGTGCAGCAATATAAACTTAATAATAGGAAAAGTACGCTGAGAAAGTTTGTGTATATCGACTATATTCACTTGTCGAGGAAACCAACTCAAGGAAAAATCTTTCTGTCACCAGTTCTTCAACTAGGAAAAATATTTCACGATCCTGAGAAATTCTTGACGACTACAGCCATTCAGTACCCAATACACTGAATAATAATGTTAGTTTACTAAGCTTTATGGCGGTACTCAAGAAGTACTTCATTGAATTCTGTCAACAATGATGTCCAGATACAGCGACGTAAGTTGTTACTGTTAAGAGACTGGTTAGAATATCATTATTACTCTTCCGTAACCTCAGTTATCCAGGCAATTCTAAACTATGCTATTGTATGCAACAAAAATATCGGAAAAAATACTACTTATAAGAAGATCGTTTGTGATGTAATTCTTTACTCCATCTATTATCACTTATTTTCGTACCTGTTACAGCATGGCGCACTATTTTAAGACTCGTTGATTTCATTTAGTACTTACAACACTTTGTGCATTGAAATTTAAAAAGAGGTCGTGAAACTTTGAAGAAACGTTGATTTTCACTGAAATGAATAAGATTATTCCGAGAAGATTCATGTATTCATTTCGGTATCCATCACGGACTGAATGAAGTTGAAGAACGATTGAAAATCTCGAAATCCATAAATCCCCGCAAACTGAATTCATGCCTTAAAAAGAACTCTGTTTATTACAGATGTATTCAACATTTTTGGCAGTTATTGCGTACTAATCACACAGAATTAAAGTAACTCTACGTGCCATTCAGTACAATAATATTTTGTGTGACTACGAGGATGAATATGGGTAGGAAAAATCATTGTGAGAAAATAAGTTGAACTAAATCTACAAGTTGTTCATTAGTTAAAATTATCACTAACCGTAAGAATTGGCGTTGACACATTTATTGAGGATAATAAAAACTAGGCAAAATGTCGTGTACTTATACCAAATTTAAAGTAGTCAGAACATGGATTTACCCTAGTCACATTGGCGATATCATTTTCATTTGCCTTTGAGGTATGTTTTCTGATTCAAAAGAAATCAGTCATCCATTAACACACTTGGTCAAAACAGCTCCATACTGTCGAAACTCCATTTCAGTTGAATAGACAACCTTCGTGATGCAACACTGGAGTATAAAAGGACTTCCAGTCATTCATCTCTGAAATTTAAAGCTTTTTACTGCCATTTTCTTGGAGATACATTTGAATTGTGGATTACTGAAATAATTTCAGCATAATAATGCTTGTACACTCGAAGGTGTTACAAACTTGTCAGAGCATTCAGATAGGTTTTGGTGATCAGTGATAAAACAGTCTTCCGGGAACTATTATAAAACACTGAAAATATTTGTTTCCTCTTCAAACATATATATTGAATTTAAACTTTCTTTGTGAGATTTAATGACTTCAACTATTAACTGTATTTGTCGCGTATTATGATTCAGGTTATTATGAAATCAACTTGAAACGAAAGGAATCTAATCTACCTCAGTCAGCTTTTGCATCTAAAAGTGGTCGTTCTGCCCTTAATATTAAAACCGAAGTAAGAATATTGATATACAGAAGCAATCAGATGAATCTAAACTCATTTTAACTTCTACTTTCAAAAATCTAGTATCCTGGACCAGGTACGTATAATTTGGACAGTCGTTATAATAAGAACAACAATAACAATTATTCAACATCGAGAATTATAAAACCATTGCCAATAAAGTAAGTTAAACAATATTGCGATATAGCAGTAGTGGAGTGTAAAACTATCTTGATGTTGGCCAGCAGTGGAGTTTAAGGCGCGTGTTCCGTCCTGTATGGAACCCATCAGCTGAATATACCTGGACTCCAGTGAGTGATATTGTTCCCACTGAAGCTCAAACGCAGTACCCATCACTTCAAACGCCAAAGCGTTATCCACTAGGTCACTGGGTCACGATAGCCACATCTTGGGCAGCGGGTATCAGTTGTTGGTTGACACTTGTAATCATCCGCTGCTAAACTGGGTCAAAAGACGCCGTGAAACTACCCGATAAGCGGAGTGCAGGTTTATCCTGCTGACGAGCAGCAATTACAGCAAAACGCACTTCCTAGCTTCCACTGCTAGCCATCAAGCAGACATTAGCATAATCAGTAATCAGACAGTATTGAGGCATCCACATAGGAGCTCATCTGCCAACAGAGGTTGAGCAGCTTGACTCTGTACGGCAACGGGAGTTCACAAGTATCAAACATGTATAAAATCAGGTTTCACATTTATTGAATAATAACTGGATTTATGCCTTTAAGTCAAACATAATTCTTCATTGTTTTATTCTTCCATATTTTTCTATCATTTGGCATGGCTAGCATGTGTCTGCTGGTATGAATTCTCTGCTTATCTATTTATTGTCAGCTATAAAGTGTGTCTCAAAATCTGAAAAATTTCACTGCACATTTCATTTCACACGGGCCCATGAGAAAAAAGAACTTTCATGATAAACTCATCTCTTGTTGAAGTAAACCAAGCTGCAGAAATAAGATTCAGCTTAAGTAGTCACTGGTTTTAAAGTTTATTAGTTAATGTCAACACTTGAAGTAAATAGTAGGTCCACCTCAAGAGTTTGTTCGTACAAAAACATAATACCTATAGTAAACTTGAAACATTAAATAGATGTAAGTTTCAGAAGTGTCTGTAAGTTAGGATGGGGATTTCCTTCTATCTAAAGTCCTGTATAACTGGAGTGACTTTAAAGGCCACCCTAGCAGCTGATGAAATAACCAAACAGGCTTCGGTATTTCGCTTAGAAAAATACTTTCAGAAGTGTCTGTAAGTTAGGATGGGGATTTCCTTCTATCTAAAGTCCTGTATAACTGGAGTGACTTTAAAGGCCACCCTAGCAGCTGATGAAATAACCAAACAGGCTTCGGTATTTCGCTTAGAAAAATACTTTTTCATAAAATAAAGGAATCTGATTGGCTCCTTCATCAGTTGCTAGGATAGTCTTTAAAGTGACCCTATATCTGAGATTTCAAAATTACCCATTCATTATATCCAGACTAAACTGATGATTACTGGCAAGCGTTTTTTTTTACTGGCAATTATTTTATACAAATATATTCTATCTGGTTGACTCTCTTTTCTTATCTAGAGAGAGTCAATAGTTGGTGAGTGAAATCAGTTGACTGAATCGTTTTGTGCTTTAAAATGGCAAAAGGTGTACAGCAATAATTATTGGTTGGTCAAATAGTTCATAGGCGAACAAATTAGCATCCATTTATCAACAAAAAATCTAAATAATCAATAATATTCAACTAAATTTTGTTGAGCGGAAATTATTCAAACGCAAATAACTGTATCAAATTCTTTGACAAATTTTGGCTTTCCGCTTACTAGAGTTTGTCAGCCAAACACATCTATAGGTTTGCGTTTGATAACAATGCCTACTGTCGATAAGCGGAATACTCATAACAGATGCTTTCCGCTGATCACCTTCAAAAATCTAGTAATAAATACAGAAAATGAGAATCGGTAACTCAGAGGTCGGTGGTTCGATTCCTACCGTGACACAGATTTTAATAAGAGTTTGCCAAACTACGGCTATCCCAGGTAGTCAAACTGACACAGAAATGAAGAATAAGAAAGTGCTGCACCTTTTAGCTAAATATCTGAATTATAGCTTTCTAGAAATGATTTTCTACAACCATGCTGGTGTAAGTGTTGTCTCTCAAATGAAATCAGTTAAAACCTGGGGTTTGAACAGTTATGTAAATATTAGTAGAATTTCGTTAGACAATATTCTTGATAGATCTGACACCATCTTTAGGATATAAGTTGTTAAGTTTGATTCTAACAAGAAAAAGGTTATGCAAAAATTAAACTAATTGATATAATTACCTAGTGAAAATCCGTGGAGCATTTTAGAAAAGTATTCAAATGGGCTTTGAAGTGTAATCCACGCACACATACACATGTGGTTCGTAACATGCCACGTATTAGGCAGTCATGCAGACAGCACAAAAACATGTTCGCAACGGTCATAACAATGGTGGTGACCACAAAAATTTAGACTTAATTCGTTAGGAACGTGAGTAAAATCGAATTACGGATTTAGGTCAGATAGTTTTGTTACATTCTTAACTGATTATTAAGAGATTTATCTATTAGTCTTACTTTAGAAATAGACTAGGATATCAAACAAATAGGTGATAGAAGGTAGAATATGTAAATGAACAAATAATGAAAAACTTATTTTATTTTAGTATCCCTGATCCACCTTGATAAATACCCAGAAATTTAGTGGTTTTGAGCCCTTTTCATTTGCCTAAACCGACACAATCTGAGACGACCTCAGTCTCAGATGAGTTGGACTATCCTTCGATATCCATACTGCCTTCACGTTACATGCTCAAGTAATGTTGACTGGCCTGCGAAGTCTACAACTACACTTTGTATTAATTAGTATACAGAGGGCAATTCGTATTTTTTTAAAAACTATGTTCCAATGTTGTAGGCTAATTAATTTTTTTCAGTTATAGTCGATCGGTTAAATAGTTTTTTGCATAGAGGTTATTGAACAATGAAATAATAAATCGTTTTGTGATTTGATTCTGATCACTGTTTAGTGTTGTTTTTCTTCCAACTTCACTGCTCAGTATACCAACAACAAAAGCCATCCTACATAGTATACTCTTTATATTTGTGTACTTTTTAAAACTTTGGATGCAAACAGATTGAATTCTTCAATTGTGAATACAAAAATTGTATCTGGAAGTAAACAAGATTATCCAGGACCGGGAGCATATAATATTTCATCAAATTCAATACCGAAACACTTCATGTCCAGTTCAGTTTTTCTATCCAATGTACCACGTTGGATAATGCCAAATGTTCCAGTTGCTTTGGGTATTGGTGATATGGTTGTCAATGGTGGATCAGTAACTTGTGCTGGTGGAATTGATGCTTTCCGTAATCCTGGACCAACAAAGTATAATCCAAATCTACCACATAAAACGTCATTTCATTATAATATTAATAACGATTGGGTGTATTGAAAGGAGAGAATTTTTATCGAATAAAACTTATCACACAATTTATTGCATTACGCTTAATCTCCTAATGTTGATCTTAAATTTTGCTGTTAGTTTGAACTGTTACTCCGTAAAACAGATGTAATAAAAATTGCTGGTAGTAGATGAAGAAGTAGATTTATAGATGGACAATGTGAAATATGTTTGCTTATTGATGCACTTGTTATAGGTCTTTTCAATTGGATTTTTAATTAAGAATTTCATGAATTGATTCTATGAATTGGATACACACAGATAAGCCAATAGGATTGATTTAGAGGACATAAGAAACAAATTTGTTCGTAGGCGAAAAATCTATGGCTTAATTTTAAGTTGGTCAAAAGGAAGTAGGTAAATGGAATTGAATTGGTGACCTAATGAGTCATCCTAGCCGAAGGAGCTGGAAAATGGGCCATTCTCAGTGATAAAAGTACCAAGCCCATTATTTCAGTGAGTAAGATAAAGACTAACTAAGGGAAATTTCAATGAATACCTTTTGACATGTACACATTTTTACTAAAGATTAAATATCAGACTGAGGTATTTCAGCGATTAAGCAACTAAAGAGATATCTGAAGATGCTTAACGAAAGTTTTCTTAGAAATTTGTGATACAATAACAGATATTCGCCTTTTGACGCGTTGGGAACTACCTGTAAAGGAGGGTGGAATACAACCTTGAACTATTTTCATTAATTAGTTACCTATGAACACCGACTGGAAGTATATGACGCACACCTGCTGAACATACCAGTGATTATCATTTTGACTACGTGAGATAGCCATGATGAAATGAAAATTTGGACCACGGTGGGATTCGGACCAGCAACCACCAGGTTCCCGACCCGGTGCTCTACTATCTGAGCACCTGGTGGTGGCTGGTTCGAACCCCACCGGGGTCTAGATTTCCATTTCACCTTCAGTCATCACCCACTATCAATATCAGTGATTTTTGACCAACTTGGTTGTGATAAACGACCTTCCGTTCTACGCCAAGATATTCACCTTAGTTATCACTTTGCTTTATGGGGTTACTGTTATGTCTTCGTACGACAAGTTATATATTCCGAACGAATATTAATACGCACGTTTAGCTGACAACTAACTTAGTACGCAAGAGCCACTGACTGCAACTCCGGGACGGATCGAGAGAAGACCAAAGCTGGATGATGGGAGAGTTTATTTCTCCGAGAATATAATCATAATCAATCTCAAAACACGTGAAAAATGACCTTGTCCCGAATTTGAGACATCGGTATAGAAAGAGTAAAGATTAACCAATCAGCGATTTACATTACAGTGGGGACAGAGGATAGACTACTATTCATACCGTGAAAATGGCGTGGAAATGACACGTTAAAGTGTTCAGATCAATAACAATGTTTTATACAAAAATGGGGCCTTACAACGGTTACAATACAAAAAGACATCTTCGCCATACAATGTCCAATAGATCTGTGAACACTGTTGCATATTCTAAAGGAATCGGGTTTACTGAACGGCCAGTATAAAAGTTAGTACTTTCCTTGTACATTTCTCATAGAGACAACTACTTTCCAGAAGAATGATGTCAACTCACACAGTTTTACTTAGGTGGTGAAGTGAAAAACTAAGCTAGTATTGACATGATGAGTAACACTGACGACGATAAATCTGTCGTCGTTGAAAATAATCATGCAAACGTCTAGGTCTGGCACTTGATATTCGAAAGAAATTCACACATGAACACTGTGAATATTTAAACACATTGGATATTTTAATGCTCGACGTCGATAAATCGTGTGTGCTTTTTAGTGTCCTTGTCAGATACTACAAACAGTATTAATTACTGGGCTGTTTTAAACACAAGGATAGTTTCACAAATTCGAAACGTTATTTTTATCAGTCTCATGCTCTGCTTTCCTTCGTATCATAGTCAGCAGGGTTTTCTAGATATCTAGGACAGGTAAGACGTATCATCCTTATCTCGCGTGTTTGACGTTGATATGAACAACAAAGCTTCAGGTATTCATCTCCTTTCCCGCCTAAGTCAGTATTTATAATCGTCAGTTTACTGCATTGTATTGCGTGACTGTGTCACTGTATGCATTATTATTACAGCTGTTTGTTTATCTGAACTTATTATCTTGGTAAGAATAATTGTTCTCGAATTACCTAAGGCTTTGTTCTTCTATACGTTAATCGGTTACGGAAGACTACTTTCACATGCAGGGTTTGACACAGCATACTACAGAACATGAATACTGTCAGCTATTCGTGATGGAATCGTTTTCGCTGAAAATCAGGTCATGCAGCTGTTGAAAAAGTATGATCTTAAGGCTGTTATGTTAGGCTTTCTCATTGAGTATCGCCAAACAACCATTAAAGATGTTGACGGATTTTTATGGTGGAATTAAAGTATTATCACAAAGTGAAACAACTGATATACAGAGCATTAAGAAACATAACAAAAATGTTTTATTATCCTTAATACTTTCACTGCAGCTGTTAAATAACTGTACTCAAAAGTAAATGAATTTTCAAACTGTTAAGCTAATGGTTATTTTTCATTGAAATCTTTCTCAGAAGTTACTAATACTGATACTCAAAATTTCCTTTAGAGAAGAAACTATTTAGGTAGTCAAAAAAGGTAACTGAGGATGAATTAAAAAACGGTAACCTGTTATAAAAATAGGATGTAACACTGTGTCCGCCAAAGTCGCTACACTTCACAATTTTAAGAAAACAGATATTATTGATGGATAGTGGCTATCGGTCGAATTAAATATGCGCTTTTTGTCCTGTTTGTCCTTTGTAGTTTCGTCCCTCAGTTTCTGTCAAGTGTGTGTCAAGTAGACTGCGTCTCGACTTTCTTGAGATTGTGATGAAGTCGATCTGACCACAGTTCTAGTTCAACACCCCAAACAGAAACTGAGGGACGAAACTACAAAGGACATGTTCACTGCAGCCATCAAGACAAAATGGGAGATATCGAGCAACATCCCCAAAGAAACCTGTGTGGATGAACACTGGAACTCTTTGAAAGAGATGTGGAAAGAAACCTGCATAACCGTATTAAGAAGGCAGAAGAAAGAAGATGAGGAATGGATCTCGATGGGGACATGGAAGCTGATAGATGAGGGAGTGGAAGATGGTGAAGCAGAAGATAAACCAGTGCAAGGATGATCAATGAAAAGAAGAACTGAGTACAAAGCACAAAACACTGGACAAAGAATTGAAGAAGAGTGCGCGCTAAGACAAAGGACACTTCTACGAAACACCGGCAAGTGAAGCAGAACAGGTTGCTGGTAGGAGAGACCTGACAACATTGTATCAAACAACCAGGTTACTATCTGGGAGAGGAGAGATCAACACAGATGAAACCAATAAAAGATGATGACGGAAATTTAATTACCAAAGAAGAGAAACAAAGGAAACGATGGGCTGACCTCTTCAAGAAGCTCTTGAATCAACCACCATCTGCAACTCGTCCAGAAATATCACTAGCAGCTGAGCCACAGAACTACCATTGAACACAAACCCTCCGACAAAAGGAGAGGTCGTGAATGCCATGAACCTGCTGAAATGCGGGAAAGCATCTGGACCAGATGGAATTCCTCCAGAAGCACTGAGGGCAGACGCAGAGACAACAGCGGACATGATCACACCACTACTGCAAAAGGTTTGGAAGGCAGGAAGGAAGGAAAGGTAACTGGCGATTGATTGGAAGAAGAGCTTCCTTGTCAAACTCCCAATGAACGGTAACCTGAGTCTTTGCAAGAACTGACACAGAATCATGCTCCTGTTGACCCCGAGCCAAATATTATGCCTCATCATCCTGGAGAGACCACAGGATGCGCTGGATTCAGAACTACGACCGGAACAGGCAGGCTGGATTCAGGAAGTACAAATCATGTGCCGACCAAATTGCAACACCACGCTACGCATCATCATAGAACAAAGTATAGAATGGCAGTCAACCCTCTACCTCAATTCCATCGACTTTGAAAAGGCCTTTGACAGCGTCGACCGAGAAGTAATTTGGAAACTGCTTCAACACTACGGACTGCCGCAAACCTTTATCAGCCTCATTCAACAACTATATGAAGACGCCACATGCCGGCCAAGTAATTCACAATGGGAAGCTCAGTGATGCTTTTGAAGTGAAGACAAGAGTAAAACAAGGCTGCCGCCTACTATCACCCATGATATTCCTGATTGTAATGGACTGGATCATGCAACAAACAGTGAGGAGCTGTGAGAAGAGCCGGATACGCTGGACCGCGGAAAAGAACCTAGAAGACTTGGATTTCGCTGATGACTTGTGTCTGATGTCACACAAACTGGAAGATCTACAGGCGAAAACTAACAAGTTGGCAGAAGAGGCAGGGCAGCGAAGACGGGACTTCAAGTGAACATAGAGAAGACAGGTGATGAAAATACCCAACCAACAACAACAAACTCCTATCACCATCAACGGGAGAAACTTACAGGAAGTAGCCTCCTTCACCTATATAGGCAGCAGGGTCTCAACTACAGGCAGCACAGACGAGGATGTCAAAGTCAGAATCGGAAAAGCAAGACAGGCGTTCATTAGCCTGAAACCAGTGTGGAGATCTTCTGCACTCAATATGTGAAACAAGATCCGGATTTTCAACACCAACTTCAGTCAAGTCAGTGTTTCTATATGGTTCAGAGACTTGGCACGTTACGAAAGGGATTTCCAACAAACTACCGATATTCGTCAACAACTGCCTACTCTCACTCGTTACTGAAGATCAGATGGCCAGAAAGAATAAGCAACAAGGAACTTGGGCTGGCTGGTGACGAACCAACCAAGAACCTATCGCTCAACAAATATGCAGAAGGAAGTGGAGATGGATTGGACATACACTGTGAAGGTCGTTTGGGGATATCACGTGCCAGGCACTCAAGTGGAACCCAGATGGGAAGCGACGAGTTGGGCGTCCGTGGTGAGGGTGACATGGAGTAGATGGTTTGAGGAAGAAATGAGAGCTTTTGGGCTGTCATGGAGCCATGTTCAACAGATTTCAGAGTTCACTGGAGACATGCTACTGAAGCCCTATGTTCCATTAGGAACCCAAGGGAAAAATAATAATATTAATTGGTTATGTTATTAGTTTATAGGCGTAGCCTACAATATCACTGAGGGTGAATGTGGAATATGACTCCTACACTGTCAAGTAATGGTAGTCTTTGCGCACACCATTTTCTGAATATCACTGCGCTTGGATATGCGTGGTCCATGATGTTCACAAGCATTTGACTTGTAGTCTTTTTGATAATTCTTCCGGACAGTTGAATATAATGACTGACGCTTACTATCCTTGTTCTTAGTCTTGACTTAAGTCATGCCATACATACAACTGAATCATGTACTCAGATAATACCGTAGGTCATTAAGATAAAGTAATTTATTTTCCGCTTAACAAACGGACTTATGCACAGTAGTTAGCTATCTTTAACGAATTTGATTTTATCTGTTTCTGCGCAAAAGATAAACATACATGCATTTAGAAATACTTTCTAGTGAATTAACTTACTTGTAACATGAAGTCAGAGGAAAAGATTACTTGTACAGATGAGTCGGGTATACAAATTTCCTAATCTTCTCATTACCCTTCGTCAACACATAACAATTACCTACATAGTTTCTTTCAATAGCTAAGCGTCGACTTAGCTGTAGTAATTACTTAAAATAGTATCATGATAACCAAGGTTACCAGTGTGATCAAGTTTGAGGTCTCACTATAAAATACAGTTGTAAATAATTGACCGGTCTCCAGTGGTGCTCCGGCTAACACTACAGGGTGAAGTCGTTGAGTGCGTTGAACACTTCACTTAAGTGGCAAGTTGGATCAGCCCTGGTACATCAGTGACCGACGAAATCTCAGCACATAAAAGGCTCGATTGGTGTGAACCAACTTACACCATCTGAGGCGTTGCATCGATATCCGATTGCCTATTAAGAGTCAAGTGAACTGTACTTTAGTTCGTTCTTTCCTATTGTATGGCTATGAAACAGGGTCACTAAAGGTTGGGGACATGAGGTTTCTGGTGTTTGACCACCGTTGCCTCTAAAGCGTAAACCATGTGTCGTGGTGTCACCACGTCAGAAACGCATAAATCAAGTGTGGATTTTAAGGAAGAAGAGGAAAGTTGGTTGATGAGCTTGTGAACCTACATCGTCCGAGATGGTTCGGACATGTGCCACAAATGCCTAGTCAGTGTGTCTCATTGCGAAATGTTGGCTGAAGTAGGTTCAGGCTGAAAAAAGGGTCGGAGCAGCCAGACTAAAACATGGCATCACTTTATGGAGTCTTTGACTGTTGGTTTGAGCCATGTTGGGAGATGTAGACTACCTGGTTGGGGTCCACGTGACAACAGAAACCAGTGGTTGGAGATTCTAGGTGACACGGCTCAGAACCAATGTCAGTGGCGCAGACGTATACACACATTACCTTCATTTTGACCACTACACTTAGTCTCATCATTTTCTCACTCCTCTTCCCCTTTTTCACTACTTTCTACTGCTTCTGACAGAATTTTCTTTCTCCATTCATCTTCCGTTTCATTATCTTGTTACTTGATGTGTTGAGATGAGATGTGGCAACCTGAATCATTACGCAGTAATGCCCGGTCCTATGTTGTATTGATGATGATATTATTGCAGCATATTATCAATGCATGCGAGCTTTCAAAGTTAAACACTACCCCTCCATTAAATGTAAACAAAGACTATGTAGAAAAAACATTTATATATAAAAAATTAGAAGTAGTTTCTGAGTTCATAGGATAAAAAATTTTCAATGCCAATTCTCATTAGACTTCACCAGCTAGATTAAAATCCTTCGTAGAATATTTCCTATCTAATAAACCGGTAAAGCAACAAGTGTAATGAAAGGTTTTAGCGACAAAAACTACGAGTATTGAAAGTAAGAGTGAAAACAATACAAATCCAATAAAAATTAAAATGTATCGGTTTTATTGACATTTTTGTGACTAAATAGAGGAAGATAACTACTTTGAGCATTTACAGAACTTATAGGACTCTGTAAACCTTTAATGACCACATATGTTTCACTTTCTACTTGACTTACTTGCTCTGTTTGTAGTTCAGCCTTTTATAGGATTTCCAAGTATCATAATCAAGTGGCATGTAAATTATTCCCACTAGAGATTTCTGGTTATTTTGTTTCCCATCGATGTGAAATGTTTTCAAAACTAATTTTTTTGAATCAATAGTACTACCACTGTAGACTGCTGATGAACAAATCAAGACATCACAACTTTTCTTCTGAACACATACATGGTTTCTTTTCCGCGGTAATCGAATATCTGACAGTTTTGCTGAGTAGTATGCTTCACAAGGACATGGTCGATTGCGAGTACAAGATGCATTAGTCCACATACACATTTGTCCTACCACTGTTGTAGTCACGTTAGGAATGTTAGAGATGAGGTGATCTTTACCAACAATCCAATCTGACCATTTAGCAGAACATTCTTTATAAGAATGCTTAACCTTGACTGTATATGATAGTGTGGTAAAATGTAGTAATCCAAGAGCTGAAAATGAACTAATGAACAGCATGACCAGTTCACCCAACTTGAACGTAATCGAACGAGAAATTGCCTATTTCTATTTTTCGCGCAATGTTTCTGCATTGTTTTTAATTCGTCTTGCAATTGGTCAGATATGTCTGCCATCTACTAACCTTGAGAAAACACCAATGAAAAGGTTACTGCCAATCAGAAGGCAGACTAACTAGCTCTTACTAAAAGAACATACTAGGAGTATGGAGAGTGACTTTAAAGGCTACCCTACCAACTGTTAGGACAATCAATAACGGATTTCTATCTTACTAGAATCTAACTTCCTAATCAAAACGCCCAAACCTGATTGGCTGTTCCAACAGTTGCTAGGGTGGCCTTTAAAGTCACCCAATATGAAGCAAATGATTCCTAGAAGTGATTTCTTTTCAACGGCTTCTTTCCATTCAATGTACACTATTGGAAGATTAGTTCCCATGAAATGTAACCTACTGGTGATAAGGATAATGATAATAGCTGTTTAAATTACAGTAATTACTTATGATGGAGAAGTTGAATGAAAATAAAAATGCATCCTCTAAGATTCAAAGTATTTCTTTAGATATATGTACCAAATAAACGGTAGATTACATAATACTGGACAATTTTTTTTATTAAAAAAAGTACAGGTTGGAGATTGGAAAAAATGTGAGAAGTATTATGAGAAAATGGATATTTAAAAATGAAATCGAAAAAGGTTATGACCAAGGTAACGACGAAAATTGCTACATAGTTAGCTTGTACATGAGGACTAGGCTTTAGTTCTTGAAAAACCTAGGGACCAGTGATTTTCAAGATTCGACGCTAAAAATATATTGAAAGGTATCAAAAAAGTTCTGATTGCAGCCTCAAAATGACAATGCGAATCACTTGACTGATCGGAATGAACTGTTTTTTTTCGGGATTCAACTTTTAACCGCTTTCCTATCACACTTTTAAGATGACCGTTGAAGTGATTTCCTTTATGATTATGCAGGTGAACACAAACTGCAGCCCACACACATCATGTGACATATTGCTCGTCTTTTAGTTTTGATGAGAACAATAATGCTGAACACAAGACTGATGAAATACTAGAATATTATTAATGAGTGTCCTTTTCGCACAGATGATTCGCCTTCTTTTTTTAACTGCGTTCTCTTTTAGCTTTGACCCTTTGCTTTATATGTTTTTAGTCAGTCTACTTAGTTTCTTCCTGTGGAACATTTGCCGATCGGTCCTTCTATCTCGTTGTTTCCGCCGTAGATGTTACACCATGTACTACTTAAACAAGTTCCTATAAGTAGCACATACTATGCTTCTACTAATTTTACGGTCCCTTTTTGTAAGCTACATAAAGCCATATCCCTTTCCCACGCTAACGAAACTGAAGCTACATCAAATCACTTTATAGTCTTCTTACAATTAGGATATTCCAGTAACTCTAAAACTGCAGATGAGCAGTAATACATTGCCATCAACTTATGCTCAATCAGGCGTCATTGAGTTATGCTTGAGTTTGTTAACCTAATTCAAAAGCTTCAACACTTCTACTCCTTTCACTTATTTATCATTCTCATAAATTCCAGATGTATCATTAGAAAACTACCAGGATTTAGAGAAATGACAATCATATTCAAACTACCTATAGTAATTATCCCTGAGTCTTGGTATCATTAAAATATCAGTAACGAAAAGATAGGTAGTGATTGATACACACACCTTCAGTGTTACCAGAGGTACAAGAAAGGAGGACGTTACCTGATGTACTTCCTGAGCATATTCACCGTGTTCAAGCTGAAAAAAATGGTTTCCCATAAGATGAATGAGGGTTACCATACACTTTGGGAATGTTACAGTACTGACTGGATGCATATACGGAGCACCTGGTACCTTTTATAACCATGAAATCCAACTAACTACAGCTCCGGAGCACATACCCTTTCTTTCATATGATCAGAAGATCATTTGTGGTAACTTCAGTGTTCTTGAAATGAAATGGGATTAACTTACTGGTCCAGCTAGGTTTGACAATCTTTTTAGCCGATATTTTCGATGGACGTAATTTTTAGTATCCCTACAAGAGGTGACAACATACTAGGCATAAAACTTTTCTACAACATAGGTCGTTTTGATGACAAAACGGTATTGTGTGAAATACCACTTTCTAAAATCATCCATTCAGTTGTTACTTCCACTCCACGAAAAGAAGGATTGGTATCTAATTTGTTCACTAACTAGTTACTGGGGTCATACTTCATCACAGTTCACCTCAAGTTAGCACCAAATTTATATGTATATATATATATATATATATATATATATATATATATATATATATATATATATATATATATATATTACTGCAACTCCAACACGTATCTGTATACCATTGTTTTTAAGAAATGCCTTGGTCGAATAAACCATTCGTAACTCTTAGTACTCAAAGAAAGTTGGGCAAACTTTCAGTGAAATTCTACTAATGTCTTGAAGTTGATGCACTTTGGTCGGTTCTAATTGTTCTTAACTCTGTCTCACGCTAACAAAGTATTCCCATGAAGAGCGATAACTAGCTCATCAAGAATATATGCTTACTATGAACCACTTAAGAAATGACTATACAGTATGGGAAATAGGATTCCTTTTCTTATTCAGGGCAGTAAGGCTTACAACAACCCAGTAGCTATTTGTGGAATATTCAGCCACATATTTGCAGTTAGTCGTCTAGATCCCATAACTCTTTAGTTTGATACCAATACTGTCTGCACGATACAACATTCTTCCTCTCATTCAATGACAACAGTAAGCGCCAGTGAGGTCTTTTTCGTTAACACTAACCAAACTATTAGGATATTAAAATGTTTTAGTTGCTTTGCGACAGACGGAATACCATCATATTTCTAACATTGTTTGCTCTCCAGTAGTTAATCAATGTATGTAATTCAGTCCCACAGGAGGTCAGTTGCAGCCCGAATAGCTCAGTGGTAACGTCTCTGAGAGCGACATTAGGTGATGCAGATTCGGCCTCACATGTGGTATCAGGTCCCTTCGGGTTGCATATATGCCTTGCTGACGAATACCAACAAGTGTGGAACCTAGTTCCAGGGTTTCCTACCAACTACGTTCAACCAACTAAAATTAAATTTCGTGACCCTGATATTTCATCAGTATTACTAAGGATATTTTCTGTCTTCAGAATCTGTACATATCCTGGAATAAATTTGTCTCCACCAATCAGTATTATACTTTTAGTATCTGGAATTATGAAAAACTTATCAAGTAAAGCGTTCTTTAACACATGCATAGTAAAATCGCTGTCACATCCAGTCAACAAAGATTCCTGAAATCGAGATCCTACATACCTTGCCGTCTAAAATTGCTCAACGTCATAGATACTAGGCTTGACGACACCAGCTAATCTTCGTAATTTATACAGACATTTCCAAAGCATGTAACAGAATTGACCACTTGCTGTCAATAATTAATTTGGAGTCTTTAGAAACTGACTCTCCTTCAATGGGATGGATTAAATTACCCCTCAACCCAGTCAACATTTTCGCCTGGGAACGCAAGGCAAAACGCAGAGAGAAGAAATGCATGACAAAACTTGGAGGAACAGGGGTCAAACCCCGGGGCCATCACTTATTTTGTTTCCAGAGGTAGACTACTTACTATTTAACAGTAGCCTAATTTTAAGTGGATAAATTCTTGACTTCAGATTCTGAATACTTTGCAGCTGCAGATGACAGCACTTTACTCCGATTTAAGGAGGCCTATATTTTATGGTCTCTTTAACAGTATTGCATTCCATAATACATTTCCTTCAGACCAATTCCAAAATGTAGGCGTCAGTTACGGCTGGGCAGGTTGCAAGTGTGACAATTAGGATAAAGGTATCCATTGTTTATTGATGTTAGGTGTAGATATAACTATGTAGGAGTGGACTCCTGAACAATAATAACCTTAGACCTCACTCTTAATGACCTCTAGATTCCTCGAAAACAGGAAAGAAGCTAAAAAACGATAAAGATTTATTGTCCAGTAGAATATGTAGGGAAATTAGTGGTTTATACATATTTGTTTATGGCCTTGGAAATTTCTAAACGTTTCTAGAGAGACTTTTAACCAATCTGAGTCTTATATATATGACTGCATGGTTTTTCGCAAACTTTCGAGATGATATGATTGGCTGTGGAGGCTTTTCAGGCATCTTTGAGGAATGTAGAGGATATTGTCAGACTCCATAATTTTTATCCAAATGAAGGATGTCTTACGTTTGACTCGGCATAATTTCTGAAGGGGTCACGAGAGCTTTAACTAGGGACAAGATTCACAGGTGTGCCAAGTACATTAGGAAACCGCAGTGAGAAATTAATACGGGTCGCACTGTCTTCATATTTCTTATACTAACTTCTATCTAAGGTGTTTCTGAAGAGAATACAGCTGAGTACACCCTCGATAACATTGCAGTTGATGAAAGGCAGATGCAGATGGAGGTCGACTTTGAAGACACACTGTATTTGTATAGCCTATGTAAGATTAAGCAGCTGCACTCAATGGAACATAACAAAAATACAATGAGCGACGACCTGCTGAAATATGTCTGATGCAAGACATATCACTTAAGGTTCTAAAGGAATTCCAAGAATTATACACCGAATTGTGCGGGGAAACGCCAACAGATCCTTGAAAAACCTTAGACCGTGCAACTAAAAACCGCTTGAGAAAGCACATTGGGCCTAGCCTATACTTTCATATTAGTTTGGAAAAGAAGCTAAGTATGCTAATACTGCAATACGAAGGGATGAAAACTTGTGAAGCTATTGAGCTGGAACTAAATATTGGTAAACTGTTATTATGGAATAATTCTGCCCAACAACTGTGGCCTATTCTAGGTAGAATTTCCTATCCCATAATGACAAACGTCTTCTTAATTGGTTTTTACGACAGTTTAATCAAACTGGTTAATACGACACGATACCTTGACGAGGTCATTATGGAGTTGAAGAACGCCGTTTCAGTAGCTGCTTTAAACGACCTTGTTCCTGTGAAATTATCGGCTGTGGTACGCGACACTCTGGCCTGCTCATCAGTTAAGATGATATTCGGTCATACATCGAGGAAGTGTGAATCTGAAGGCCGCAAGGAAAGTTTCGCATGGTTGTTGCCGTGGAAGAGTAAAAATGTCAATCAATTTATCGTTCTGTGTGCAAGAGGATAAATCTCACCATAAGGTTCATTCACCCTTTGAGAAATTGACACAGATATCATGACATGCTACCCCTTTGATTATATGCAAATCATATGTTTTGTGTTGCCAAGAAGCTAACCAGTTTGTAGAAGCAGTTGTCAGCAAACCGGAAGCACGGCAATTTTGAAGGCTAAAGACGACAAAATGCTCGAAGTGAAATCATGTATCCCAAAAGATTTCCAAGGGAAATACTGACCCATGTCCTTCGGATAGTTGGTCCTTAGTCAATGTACATATGCAGAGCGTGAAAAGTACGATTGGATACTGACACTTTATATTCTCGGACACATATGCCATGGTTGTGGAAGGCATGACAGTGTGCAGTCAAGTAGCACAGCTTGCTTCAACATTTGGACCTTTTGCTTTCAGTAGCAGAGTACCTATATCGAAAGTACCAAGGAAGAGGTATATCTCTTGCAAGTGAACTTGTAGTCGATTTTCTCTGAACAAACTGATAATTCGGAAAACTTTAGATTTCACGAATACCGTTCTTCAATCATTAAGAACCCAAACGTCCAATTCAGCAACCATGACTACTTGAAATTCATAGGTTCATTTAACATATGAGTATCAAATTATCATGCACCTTAAATGTTTGAAGGTGAACAACGCAAGCTGTCAATAATATACCACCTTATTCACGTTATGCTTTAGGTAACTCGTTTTTTTTCTCAATGAAGGTCAATTCTACTGGACAATCAACTTCGTAAATTATAGGTTAACTGTAAACACGCTTTTCCTTGGAGCCCCTATACTGCTGCCTTTCTGAAGAAACTGGGTTTACAAAAGCAGATGGAGAAGCTATGACGAGTAAATTCATCAACTTTTGGATAACGCCTACAGGTTACCTGAAAAAAATGGAGGGACAAATACAAGCTGTTATCCATTTGTTAAAGCGCCAAAAAACCTCAACAACTACAGTTGTTCACAAAATCCCGGTTATTATTGGTCTACCCATAACATCGGTTGAGGGATAGATATCACTGGGAATGAAACCGGGTCAGATTTCTGTAATAGCTTTGCAGGCTGTGCTAATACATGGGCCAACCCTTGTGGTACGCGGATTTATACAACCTCAACCCCAGTGATATGAAGATGACAGTGACTGCAATGTTGCGTCACATGTTTCAAAAAGAATCGCTCACCAACTGTCTTGAGCTGGTACGAAGTCGAAGAAAGGTACCAAACACAAGCACAGAAATGACTGTTCGAAGTAATTGTCACTGGCGTGTATGATTTGCGTTTCTTGGGAGCAATCGAGAATTCCCAGTTAACGCAAGCGAAAGGTGCAGGCAACTTCAACGGCAACTACCGAAAGCCTATGAAAAATTGATTCCACTACCTAAGATCAGAAGGATGGAAGAATAAGGAGACGACCATCTAGCGGAGTAAGCTTGACTAATTATCACAGTCACAATCGCTTTCAGAGCGGGGAAAGCCAAGACATTCATTCACATCAGGTTCCAATTTCCAATGTAGTTGGCGAAAGCAGTTCAGAGGAAATGACTGAATCTTTGTCACGAAAAACTGCAAAACCTTTTAGTGTCATAATGAGTTTGTATTTAGTATGAAATTTCCCTTTACTGCGTCAGTGACACTCATGCATTCATGGGGCATGGCTAAGTGAAGGACATGCAGTTTTTCCTGAGTAATTTGTGTACGGGACCAAAACAAAACGAATAGTCGGCAACGACAAATAGACATTCTGCAGTGATGAATTTTAGGGCAAATAATTGCGTAAGTGGGAAATACTGCAGAAGCACGAAGCTAAATGAAATGAAACACATGATTAAGCTACGAAAACGCGGTTCAAATGCGGGGAAAACGCAGGGGAAATTGGAAAAAACACGAGACATTTCTCTGGGGAATGAGGCAGTAAGTGGAGGCGAATAAATTTGGAACAAAACTCGGGGAAATGTTCAAATGTTCTACATGCCCTTGTTTTGTTTGCTCTGCGAAAGTATTGACTGGGAAACTTCTCATGCATTTCAAAACTCATACCAATTATCTTTGCCGTAATTCATGTTAGTGTACTAGCCCCCATTCTATTTACCTCAATGAAATTTGCAGCTACTCTGTATGTAGCAGACTATTTCTGCTTTTTAGTAACATCAGAGTTGCCTTCGCCGTCTTTTATGACGATTTACCCTGAGTTCAAGCGTCAGTACACATGAAGCTTGATATATTTCCACAAGTCGACTGTTTAGTAACTCCAGAAAAATATAAGAAAGTGCGGCTGATTATTTTTGGTGCTCCCTCTACAGACACGTTCTATATGGTTGAGAGACATGCAGCGCCAAGAAAAGCATCTCTAACAAACTATAGACATACATCAGCAGCTGCCACCTGCGTCTGCCCGATACTGAGGATCAGACAGCCAGAAGGAATAAGAAACAAAGAACTCTAACCGGGTAACGAAACAACGAACAACCCATCGTCCAACAAATATGCAGAAGAAAGTGGAGATGGCTTGGATTGGACATACACTGAGAAGACCAATTGGGGACGTTACTTGCCGGGCCAGGCCTTTGAGTGGAGCCTAAAGATGAACAACGAGTTGGGCGTCCGAGGCGAGAGTGACATGGAGGAGATAGTATGAGGAAGAAATTAAAGCTCGTGGACAGTGGTGGAGCCGAATCCAAAAGACTGCAGAGAGCAGAGCGTGGTAGTGACGTGCTGCTGATCACCCGTGTTCCACTGGGAGCCCAAGGTTTTGATATAGCCAAAATTCAGCTTCATTGTTCTGAACTCACTAAGCGATTCAACGGATCGAAGCTGACGCGATACAGACAATTTGAATATAAGTTACTTCGTTATTCCTCATGGTTTCCCAAACTTTATCGACTTACACACAGCCAGCGACATCAACTCACGGTTCAGTGTGATAAAGCTGTGGCACGATTAGACAATAACAAGTTACGTTATGCTCACAAAGGTACGTCAGCAATGCGGCTAGGCAACTGTGGGGTTCAAAGATTTCTTTGGCACAAAATGCCTACTATACAAGGAAAAATGACTCACGAACTACAGCTGCTAAATGCCTGAAAATCAACAAGAATATGCCCGACAAAATGGGATCAAAATTCTGTCAACAAGAATGAAATCAATCAACAAAAGTTTCTATTAAACGTTCAGGGGAAAAGCGGTCACTTCACCGCCCACCCATGACTTGAACTAGACAAGAGCCGGGAACAGTAAAGCAACGCCATGTTGTCAGTAGCCCAGCATCGCACAATGACGGATGCCCTCAATTCCATTCATAATTATCAGGAGATGCTAGCCAAAAGGGATCAAGCCATTGCGCTTACCAGCTCCTCCAAAGTATACTTTCTCGTGCGACTCCCAGAGAAATGATCGAACCTGCCTAAGCACGAGAATCCTTTTCTCACTCATGGTGGTGGGGTTTATAATGAGCCAAAAGAAATAGGTGAGTTATTCAGTAACATGTTCAGTTCCAGCTGCTTACCGTCAGTAGCCCCAGCAATAACGTAAATTTCGCTAAAATTAGCCACCAGTTCTCTTCGCCTACACTGAGACCTGTTAGCACCAATGAATTCATATGTACGGGCATTAATCGAGCCACCGAAAGGCTGAAGGTCCCTGGGGGCAGTGGCATTGACGGAATTGTTTCGTACTTCTTGTGAAATGGGGGTCCTGACATTTCGTTAATATTACTCAGACTACACTCCATATCTATAGAGACTTGTACATACCTCAATAGACGGAAGACGTCCTTCATAATACCCAAACATATACCCGGTCCCAAAACTGACGTTAACAACTGCAGGCCTACAAATACCACTCCAGTCGTGCCTAGAATTATGGAGAAGGTAGACGAAGAAGATACTCTCCAACACATGCTCCACAACAATGTCACCACGTCTAATCAGCATGGATTCTTAGGGTCACGATCATAGATGACCTGTCACCTCGATTTCTTCTACTATTTAACCGCCAGTCGTGATCAGCATCAGTCAGTTCTTGTTCTTCACTGTCCATTCACCGCCTGTCCAAACAGATACATAAAAATTTATTATGATATCAAGCGTCTGCAGGTTATGAAAATAACGGGAAAATATCATTTTACAGAACATAGAGATTGTTTATGAGTCTCGGTCATTTCTGTCACCATACTTTTTTCACGATAAATTAGCATCGAATTCGCACAGTATTCGACGTTTGAGTCACATGTAACCGAGATGCTAACCCGATGGTATAGTCCCGTGCTTCGTCACATAAAAGTTCATTTTAACATCATTTCACATGTTTACAGTATCATTGGCCGACAAAACTCACTTCATTGATTTCGGGTAACAGTAAGTATTAGCATAACCCGCCAATCCACGTGAGTATCCAAGTCCACTCATTTCCCGCTCGTCGTGTTACCTCACACAGCAACACAGATGTATGCCATCAGGATTAGTCATTGTGGTACAAAGAAATAAACACTTGAAGGGCTTTTATCCAATCGTAATGTAGTTTTGCACATAGAATTCATATAGAAGCATGCGGTATCATCAAGCAGGTATGTTGACTGTTAATTGTCTTCTGTCAGACGCATTCAAATGAGACAAGGTGCCAGAGAAGTTCGTTGATTGGGTTTGTCCGCGAATATGCTTCACTTTGAGCCACTAGGGGAGTTTATTTCTTAGATTTAGTTGTTTGCCCAGGCTTCCGCCTCCATTGTGACCGTCCAGGAGCTCTAGACCGGTTACTGCGATTCACTAAGGAACTTTAAAGAAAATTAAAATTCAGTGGGGGAAAATCAGCTGAAGATTTCTTTCATTAATTTCTGATACCACGTACGAAGTAGTTTGTTCTGAAAATTAATATTTTAGGTCAAAGTTGTGTCCAAGATTTGCTGTTCAAGCTTAGGCTGAAAAAAGAAGAAAGAAGGATATACCTTGTCAAAAAGCATTACGAAAATGCAGTGAATACCATACTTACGATGGCGATATATACATGAAACCTGAGGCTATACATATAATCGATACGACACTCCTAGTACATAAGTAAAGATGTATACGTAGATAACTTACTTGTACCTAAGTTCCATGCTTCCCTTTTTCTCGATTCTTGTTGTAAACAGAATCTTTTAGGCCTGCAGCTAGAATCAAATTGCATTATTTAATCAGCACTTTCCCTAGATGTCGCCGTCTCAGTATCCAAGCGGCCCCTCCGCAATCCTGCAACCTGTGATGGACGTTTTTATGGCATCACATGAGGGCTCTTTTATGAAGCCTCCTGACACTTATTCATCAAGTGTTACACAGAATCGTGCATTCACCGCAATTCCCTACTTCCGATCGGTTGACTGGCGCCACTTCATCCACCGTGACTCTAAACAGCGCTGAAAAATGCAGGAAAACACCACAGCTTTATTCACAGGAGCGAAATCTTTGAGTCGACTTGGGAGTCGAAGGAATTTGACGACTATTCGCCGGGCCATCCAGTGCGATGCAAGCTTTGTGGCGGCCATCCAACGTCAATAGCAGGAATAGGGGAAACGTGTAGTATTTGAGCTCTCACTTCTAGGTTTTTGGGATGCCTTCTTGCTACGCCGCTATACTGCTCCAGCGGACGCAGAAGTCTTTGCACCCTTCCTGCTCATAGCTTTGGTGGCGATGGTTGTCTAGTTGAAGGCACTTTTTCCTGCGGATTGTGGCTTCAGTTGTTTGAGGGGCGAGAGACCGAGCTACTGATAAGAGTAATTAACCTTTTGCAATTCCCGCCTTCAAAGGCGTCCGCAGGTAAGCATTAGACGTTGCTAAAAAAAGTGCTAGAAATAGGGTGAGGGGAGAATGAGTAAAAAAGGAATGAAAAGTGCTCATGGAAAAATAAGCGTTGCTGGTAACAATGTGGAGAACGGATACTTTTCACTGCAGATACTAGGTTTAGGAAATACGAAGGGATGAAAATTCCTTCGGTCGCTACCCACGAATGTTTGCGGTAGACCATTTGTGTTCAAGTACTTGTCCGGGAGTCGTTTAAAGGAGTCGGCTGGCGTGGCTGTGGCCACCTCCTTCGACAGAGCGTTCCCTGAAGCACACTATACGTGACAGGACGTTCGATCTCCCCGTTGTCTTTGCCTCATGGTGGGGTATTCAAGTGGGGTTCCCATAAGGCTCGGTTTCTGACCGATAATGTTGACCTATTTAAGTGGTCCACTTAGCAAATGATCTCGTGGGCTGTCATTAGGTCTTTACCTGTCCTTTCGATAGCTAAACGTGGACAGGCTGAGTTGTCTGAGGTGTTGTGTATACGTTTTGCCCGTTAGTTCGACAACCGATACTGTTGCCCCAGCCTGTGCCTTCTCAAGAGTATTCCCGTTTCTATTGAGTAGAGAAAGTGGGCTATCGTTTTCACCAACTAAAGGTGCTGTCTAACGTAGGTTTAAGATATCATGAGGAATAATTCTGGAGCCGGCGCTCAAAAGCGCCTTTTTAGAAAGTGCATGATAGCGTCCTCTTTCATTTTCATTCCCTTAGGTTTGGAACTAATATCTAGTATCTCAGAAAAGTTTGGTCCCAGGTCTTTCCCTACGGATACTTTGGTAATTGCATACCTGTCGAGAGTGTAGCTGACTCTCATCGCCTCTGACGTGTAAAGATACATCACCCAGTATTTCTCCAGGCTAAAGCTGAAACCATTCTCAGCTGTCCAGGACTCCGGCTAAAGTAGATCGTCTTAGAGTATCCTAGGTTCGTCTTCCTTACCAATTGTCACCCATTTTGTGATGTCGTCGGCTAGTGGGAGGATACATAAGGGGATTTTAGCTGGAAGGTCACTGATGAATAGTAAAAATAGGAGTGCCCCACGGATGGTTTTTTGGGAAGCTCCTGTTCTTGTACTCTTCCAGGCCAATCGAATCCTGCTTACCTTAGTGCGGAACTCCATGTTCCTTAAATATGCCACAAACCACGCTGCGAGCAGTTCAGTGATACCCGCTTTCGCAAGTTTGGTGAGCACTGTGGGGTGTGCGACGCTATTGAAAGTTTTGACCAAGTCCAAAGAGAAGGCGAACTGGTTTCTTGATGTCCCATCTAGTGGTCCAGACATCCCACGCGGTTATCAAGTTTATCGTGCAGAACCGTCCGGTTCTGGATGTATGCTCAGTTTAGCATAAACAAACGGAAATAGAACGTTCCATCAGGGAGGTGTTATAATACTATCACTATTATTCATTGCTATGTAACCGAAAAACAATTTAAGAATCCCTCCTGATCGCCCTATTTGGCAGTGCCGCCATTTATTTGAACATTTTTACCCCCGTTGTGGATAGTGTGACTCTGACCCTAGCCGACGTTATATTATTTGATTGTTTGACTGTCTGCTTTGACTTTGCACTCAGTATTTGCCTTTGAATGATCGAGACTTATCATGAGTGTCTCACTTTCCTATTGTGTGACGCTGAACTGTTGACAACGTGGCGTCGTTTGACTGCTACTGACATTTTATTTTGGTTCCGCTTACAGTCGTGCTGTGATTCAACTGTTTATCTCTTGGCTGCCTACTGCAAACGTTTATTTGTTAACTTGATTATGGCAGACAGAGCTTTGATCCTCTTTTGTCGGGAATGTTCTTATTGACTCTCAGGTAGTTAATAGTTGTATTTTTTTAACCACTTTTTGCTGTGTGGTGCGCATTTCTGTCCGGGAACGTTTAGGCTGCATAGTTGCCCAACGACACTGTTGAAGTATTTTTATAATTTTGATGTAACTTATTGCTGTTTTGGTAGCACCACAGATTTTGTTACGAATCTACCACTGATTTACTTTAAGCCGTGTTTTGATATTTTGATCCAACCTTTGACTGTGCGTCGCTAGCGGAAGTTCGGAAGCTATATGGTAAAGCCAGTCAAATTCGAGTTGGTTGGCATCGTCTAGTTATTTTCCGCATCCAGGCCAAGATCACTGGATTTTGGCTGTTACAGTCTATGCAGCAAGTCCTGGCATTTCAATGGATCTCGGGATGTAAATCTTTTTAATGAGATAAAACATAATGATAATATATTTCATACAAAATAAGTTACGTGAAAACAAACCAGCTTACGGGTTTGGTCGTTTTGGTAATGTAAACCGACTGTTATGCACATTGTTAAACAATACGTTAGGCATCGTTATTCACAGCACATAAGAGATTTGTCTAGAGAGGGAACCTTAATGTTTCACGGATAGCAAAGAATAAAACAGATAAACGCCAACAAAATTGCTCATTATATTGAAGCGTGCTCAAATCGAAAATAGGAATTATTCGGCTATTGTTTGGATCTTATGATATTCCTGAAGGTGGGGTGGGTGGTACAGCCGTGACCCTGGATTGTGTGCCTCCGTCATAAAGTTTTGATGGCCTGGTGCACGCTGACAAGTGCAATAACTAGGATTCCATATGGAGGAAGGACTGGTCAGGTAAACCTGAAAAATGAATAACAAAGGCAAGCTGCAGGGGGAATTCAAAACAGGAACACAAAGGTACTAAGCAGAAGTATGTCAACCATGATGCATGTAGGGAGTTCATTGTACTGGCTACAAAAGCTACTTGAAGAAGCATCCAAAACCAACTGTTTATAGGTAGGGTAATGAAGAGGAAGATGAAGGTGCTTATAAAAGTAGTAGAAACTGAACTGAAGCCGAAGATATCACTATGAAACAGAGGGGATGGAGGATTTCGGACCAGGTGCTCGCCCATCTGTAGAAAACCTGCCTACAATAGTTTAGTGAAGTGATAAACATTTGGATGAAACTCGTCGTTTTTGCTATAACGGCAGCCACGCTTCATATAGTTATGGTACTCACGACTATATCCGTGGCCTTTCTGATGAAAATATTTGAGTATTTGGTAACTTATACTGGATTCACAGATGCGCGACATTCTTACGGCTCTCTTAATGTTTAATGAGACAGCCACCACACCTACACTGACCTTCATACGAAGCGTTGAGAAGACTTACTTAAGTTACCACCTCAAACCAACGGCACATTCTGCCCCACCCAACACGGTAATCAAAAACAGAAATCCTACACCACATGACAGCATGAAATTTGTATTTTTAGATACTCTATAGAAAAAGGACATAAGATGAAAGCCATAGCAAGGGAAGTTAAGTAGGGAGAAACATGAACATAGAAAACACCCTCCTTCTTGCAACTCTCACATTCTCCACCTGCTACTTTGTCTGTTTTTTTTCTCGTTGTAGAAAAATAATTCAGTTCTAAACGTTGGCTTTGTCGCCGTCGAGAATTAATTACTTAAGGAACAGACCATGGCTGAAACTACCCTTCACAGAGGGTAACCAGTTTTACCACGTTCAGAATACCCAGCTACAACAAGCAGAAATAAAAGATGTTCACTGAACTACAACTTCACAATTATCAAAATCTAGGATTAACTCATTATAAAAGTGACAGCAAAGTCCAACACTTACCAACTGCAAGGCTGTCACGACCCGTGAAAACGGCGGACAAGATGTTCTGGAGGTACATTTGGTGCATTCAAACAAGGCTATTGCTCCTGGATGCTAGAGTTGGAAAAGTGAAAACATTTGGCTTCCAGTCATAATGTTCATCAAGATTATGAATCTTTGTTGCGGAATGGTGCTAACATGCATGAATTATACAGTCCTGGAATCGTCGATGAAGTACAATATGTAAACAATTCACAAACTTTTCATAATTATCTCAAGCAAAAAGTACAAACTGTTACGATGGAAGTATTGGCTCCAAGCTTTATTCTTATCAGGTAATACCACCATTGTCTAGATACAAACCTGGCTTTTTTGTTAATGCGAAGACAATACTTCCACTTGTCCAACTTGTAAATTTTCTGCACACTTATTCTGTTGGGATGTTTCATTACATGAACATGCAGCACTTATGTCTTATAGCGACAATGGGTAGGGATTCAGATAGCCTTCCATGAAGATGAATGTAATTTGTACGTGAACTTATTCACATCTGTAAAAATGGGGTGTGCCTGTATATTTAGAAATAAATATTATTACTATTGTTATTACATTTAACGGCGAAAAAGTCTTTGATAAAATTATTTGCAGCCCTTCCTTCATCTCAGGTAGTAAACAATCCCCAGGCTAAAAGGGAGATTCCACAACACATACGGTTTGCGCTCGTTAAGTTATATGTTGAACGCTTGTGTTCATTCATCGATGTAATGGAGATTTCTGGCGGAAATGAAAATCGTGTCCGGTGAGTATGTAAAGGCGACATCCAAATAAGAGGAGAAACAGCTCGACACGTTCATTATCAAAGAAGTAACGCTGGCTAATTCCCATGAGGGTCCTCTCTAAATAGTAGTAATAAACAATCACACAAAATTTCTAAACGCATGTTTAAAATTCAGATGTAAATCACATGTACCTCAAGGGCAGTTAGAGTAAAGCAACGCCAATTCATTCACTGGAAGGAATACTTGGTGCATGTCATAAGGATGGTGGACGATAGTAGAATAGGTATTCACAAACTGACAATATGGACAAGTGAAGTATTGTCTTCGCATCAACAAGTAGCCAGGACCTGCATATAACCATCACACGCATTGCATGGAGAAAAATAAAGCTTGGATCCAGTACTTCCATTATTCCACCCCGTTTATTTTGTGTAAGAATAATGAGGAAAAGTTCATGAATGAACATCTCCATGTTGTCCGCTGTCTGTTTTTCTTTATTGATCGCAGAACTAATGCAGGCATTCCCGGACCAGTTCACAGCAGAAGTTCATAATCTTAGTGAACATTACGACTGCGAGACAATTATCTGCATTTTTCCACTCCACCGCAGAAAAGTAAAAGGTTTGTGTGGACACGCAATGTAGACTTACGTGACACGTTGTTCACCATTTTTTCAGGTCGTGACATCTTGTGGTTGGTAGGTGTAGGATCTTCCCAATCATCTTCATGGTCGGTGGATCTAAGTTTCGGATAATTATAAAATTTTAGTTCTGAGGGCATGAGTCATTTCTGGCTGTCATTGTTGGCTGTTACATGCATAACAACTAATAGAATTTTGACAGATATAGTCCTGAAAGTTTCTTTCCATTAAGTTCTTTTTAGTCACTTCCAATTCAAGATTTACAAGCGGATGTTTTTGCCACGATAAGAAATTTGAACAAAGCATTAGACAACCAAGTATTTTATTTCCTACTTGCCCTTTTCTCTCAACTTCCGTCGGTATGACATGAGTTGCGTGTTACTTGTTTATTAAACACTTGGGCGCACCGCTTACATGCTTTTGCATAGTTTATGACCTTTATCTCTTTATTATGGCGGTTGGAAAGTAGTATGTGCCATCAGAGTTGGTTGAGAATTTGAGGAATCTCCCTCAACGTTACCGACATCTTCCCACGATAGGTTCCCTGAACATGTATATATGCATAGATACGTACGTATATACAGTTCTTAGCTGTTTATAGACTCAATGCTTGTCTCTTCATCCTATTAAATTAGTTGGAAAATCGTCGGGAAGCATGCTATATCCTTATGCATTTGATGAGTCTTACCTTAAGCTGATTGTAATGAGGAGGATATTTTAGTGGGTCTGGTTCCGCGAGATCGCCAGATGCATTCTCCGTGGCATCGGAATGGAGCGCTACGCACTTCTCCAAAATCAGTAGCCTAGGGTTTGACGAGATTCGACATCGATCCTAGCCTTGATAGTTTAACTGGACTCACTAAACTGAAGGCACCCTGTCAAGCATCCACACCATTGGGCATGCTGTCGTGTTACGTTGCATTGTTCATAATCGACTCTCTAGCCAGTTACTTGGAACGCATCGGTATTTTGGCATGACCTCGCAAATATACTATTCCATCCAACTACGCTGTTGTGTTCTTTCATGGTCTCGTACTTGTGGGTATATAACAAGTATATAACAAGTTCCAATAATTGGTGATTGGCTTCTGCGTCCGCCAAGTTCGCACCAGGACAATTCCTAAATTGGTGAGCCCGATGTGATAACATGCCCCGAGCAATAGCAAATCTTAAATTGGTGAGCCCGTTCCATTTTATACTTGTATATTGTTTTCATTTTGATAACCTTTATATGTCCATATACAACTCTTTCTCATATCCGATCATACTCCCAAGCTTATCCTTATTAAGCTGGTGACAAACACTATCCAACTGGTGCCATATTGGCCAGACAATGCAGAAACATGGTTTCTGTATACCGGGGCAGATTTTCGAGGGCAGAAAGTCACTGATCCTCATTCTAGATTTCTTGCTGTCATACGTTCACTACTGCGGGAATTAAACAGGCATGTTACAGTACATATGTTTAGCCTTGAAGTAAGCGATGCTCATGCACTTCTCAAAGCTGCACCACTGAGGAAACGTGATCTCACAGATCGCCAGCGTCTGGACGAATTGCGTCGTAGCATCGTGCCAGGCAGAAACTCAACCACTGAAGTCCTCGCACGCATGCAAGAAGTTAGGGGCGCACGAACGCTCGATAATGGCCTTTTCCGAGAACTGTTTCTCTAGAAACTACCATAACTGGTTTTAGTGACACCTCAGCCAGTTCCACCCGATGGCCTGCAGCCTCAGCAGGTAAAATACTGGAGGTCTCTGGTACACCCGTCTCCAAAGCATATTCTATCTGAGATAAACTCGAGAGCCAGGATTCAGAAGTGACCAAGCTGCGGAACTCTGTTAAACAGTAGCTACGACCTCGAAGCCATGGGTTACGTAGCACATCACAGAAACGCATCGCAGCAACTAGCATGGTTATCCAAAAACAAAACCTAACGGGGCGGAAAGCCCTAGGTGATGCTGTTTTCACGACACCTACGGTGATGAAGCCGGAAAGTGTAGGAAGCCATGCAGTTTTAACAAGGACACAAACTCGGGAAACTGTCACTCCAGCACGCGTTCACGGTGACCGTAGCCGGCAGAAACAGCCGTTTGCTTTACGTCACGGATACTAAAACGAAAGTTCGCTACCTCATCGACACCGGCGCGGAAGTTAGTGTTCTTCCCGCACCGACAAAGAAGCGTCATCCCAACCCATCTTTTAATCTCCGAGCCGCCAACGGCAAGGCACCAGCAGCATTTGGGAGACAGTATGCCTACCTCAACCTGGGCTTACATAAACCTATTCACTGCTTTTTCCTCCTGGCTGACGTTTCTATGCCCATCATTGGCATAGGTTTGCTAAACCATCACGATCCACCCATGGATGCTCGTCGTCGACGTCCACTGGCGGCACCACCCACGTAGGTTCACGTTTAGCCATCGTTAAGACCGAACAATCAGGCGACACGTCCAATCAGGCAGTGTTGGAGGAATATTCGGAGTAACAACAAAGGCAGCATACTCTTCGGTGCATAACCAGTAATGTCATGCACCACGTGACAACCACAGGACCACCTGTGGCATCCAAAACACCCCGTCTAGCCCCCGATAAGCCGAAAACGGAGAAGAGAGAATTCGACCACATGCTCGAACTGGGCATTACCAAACCGTCAAACGGTCCTTAAGCATCACCATTGCATATGGTTCCCAAAAAGGATAGCGACGACTGGCGTCCAACCAGTGATTATCGAGGGCCTAACGCCAAAACAACACCTGACTGCTACCCGACACCTCACGTTCACGACTTGACTGCGACGTTATGCGGAATGAACATTTTCTCCCAAATCGACTTGGTCAAAGAGTACAATCAGATACCTATGGCAGCAGAAGATAACGCGAAAACGGCCATTGTTACTTCTTTAGGCCTGTTTGAATTCCTGCGCATGTCATTTGGTCTTCGGAATGCAGCACAAACATCCCAACGATTCATGGACGATTTCTTCAGTGGCTTGGATTTTGTTCGCGTCTACGTCGGTGGCTGTCTCATTGAGAGTCCAGATAAGGAGGCTCACCTTAAACATTCTGGCCTCTTATTCAGCAGGCTAAAAAAACATGGCATCACAGTCAACTTCCAGAAGCGTGAAATAGGAGTTGAGTCACTCAGCTTCCTTGGGCATACTATTGACAACAAAGGTATACGCCATCGAGAGACAGAGTGTAAGCTACCACAAACTACCCAGAATTGACCACTGTGAAGCAGCTCCACACTTTCATTGGTCTGGTGAGTTATTACTGGGGGTTTATTCCCAACTGTGACTCTGTCATGAGACCACTCGCAGATCTACTTTGAGGGACTAAGGAGTGCTTGACTCTGGACTGCGTAGCTAGACGTGCTTTCTCTAAAGTCAAGGAAGCCACTTCAAGCGCGACTATGCCTATGCATCACGGCCACAGTTCTCCTTTGGGTATTGCTGTAGATGCATCCTATTCAGCAACCGGAGCAGTTTTGCAGCAGCTGACTGACAGCCAGTGGCAACCTTTAGATTTTTCCTCGAGGCCGCTGCAAGACGCGGAAACAAGATACAGTACAATTGGTACGGAACCCCCTAGCTACGTACTGTTCTGTACGCCATTTTCGACATTCGGTGGAAGGTTGTGGCTTCACTATTTTCACGGACCACAGACCGTTAACCTTTTCTCTTAGCCCAACGTCTGATAAATACTCCCCCCGTGGTTCACGACGACTGGATTACACTTCCCAGTTCACGTCAGGCATTCACCACATTTCTGGAGCAGACAAGTCTGCACCATCTCGAATGGCTTCTATAAACCATATCGAGGGCGTTAATCTCGTTGAACTAGCTTAGTGTCAAAAAGAAGACCTTGAGCCGCATCATGAGTTGTCGCCCACAACCCTCAAGCTACGACTGTGTCCAGTAAGGTCAGGCGAGGAGGAAATTTTTTGCCATGTCTCTGCTAGTCAACCACGCCCAATAGTTCCGAAGAGATGTCGACTCAACGTCTTCAATATGTTGCACAGACTGTCCCATCCAGGTGTACGAGCCACCATCAGGCTTATTGTACAACGTTTCTGCTGGCCTAGAATGAACACAGATGTTAAGGAGTGGGCTCAGTCGTGCTTAGCCTATCAGAAGTGCAAAGTCAAGCGACACACGGAAAGCCCTACAGGTTCTTTTCTAGCCCCAGACGTGCATTTCGACCACGTGCATAGTGACATTGTAGGACCTCTACCAGAATCTAATGGATGTGCTCACCTTTTCACTTGCGTGGATCGCGTTACGCGATGGCCAGAAGCAGTACCTATTGAGTTTGTTACTGCTGAAACTGTCGCTCATGTTTTTGTCGAAAGATGGATGGCGAACTTTGAATGTCCATCTTACGTCACAGTTGACGTGGGCGCCAATTTGGGTGTGGATTATTTCACACCCTGACTGCACTCTTAGGTCGCACTCGGTTCCAGACGACAGCCTGCCGTCCACAAGCAAATGGAATGGCAAAGCGTTTCCGTCGAATGCTGAAAGTTTCCCTTTCAGCTGCAAACATACATCAGTGGACGGAGGTTCTGCTTCTAGTAGGCGACTGCCAGCAGATGCATGGTCTGATCACAAGCAACAAGCAGAGACATACCCGAAAGACCAAGATTCTTAAACCGGCTGAGACCCAGGAGGTTCAAATCAGTGCCAGGCAGATAGCAACTTCTGTTTACCTAAGTTTCGTAGAAAGATACAGTACGGGATAGCTGACCTGTTGGTGGTAATCCGCCATCGTATGAGCTAGTAGCTGTTTGTACAGTCCTCTGAACAAGAGGCCGGCCAGTCCTCCACCTTACCTTCCTGGAACTAGTCGGAATATCTGAAGCTGCGTCGATAGGTAGCGGCACCGGATGGTTATCCATCTGAATGTTGATATGTTTTTTCCATGCCGGTCCACGTACTTGAAAGCCAGCAGTAAGGCCAAGAGATTTGCCAGCGGGCAGAGGCTTCGATCTTCGACGGCGACCGGAAGCGAGTTGCCTGTTCTCTGTGACGGGTGCTGCTTGCAGAACTCATCCTTGTGACCCGTAGTATTGCAATATGTGCAGTAACTCTGCTCAAAAGGACCAGATTCGGCGAAATACCTCGCACTGGAATCCCGGCAAGAGGATGGAGGCATCTTCTTCGTGGTTCTTATGGTATTGTAAGAGCTGTTAGAATGATGGGCGGAAGACGAAGAGCCAGGTGTCTTCCTGCCGCGAAAATGCCTGGGGGAATTGGGTGTCCGGCGAAGCTCAGGCGCTTTACAACCACCCCGGCTTCCGGATCCGAGTAAACTTGTACACTGTGGCGTGCTGACTAATCGTTGGTGTTCGGTGGCAAGATCATTCATCGTTAGTGCTGGGTCTTGCTGCAGCCAATTTATAAATCTTGGCCTAATATCTGGGCAACTGAAGGCAGCACACGAGTATTAAAGATCTAAATTAGTAATCGGTGATGGACTTCCGCCTTACTTCTTCACATTGGCGACTAACGAAACCCCTTGGAGTGAGGAGGTCATCATTTCCGCTCTTGACCAGTTTAAGACAGCGATGTACGACACAAAAAAAGACGAAGGAGTGCGGTCTAAGGGTCTGCTTGATGGCACTTAAACGGCGGGCTCCCGAGTTCTGTGGCAGTATCACGCCTCAATACTGATCTAATTCAGATAGACCAAGTTTACGAAGGCGGAGGCTAACTGTCTACGAGTCATCCCTACCTACAAAACCAGCTCTTAACTCCCTCGGGACCAAGCACGGAAGGTAACATTGGAATCCGGATTATGACGAAGCTCTATGTTACTGGCTGCAGTTTCGCCGGCTGATCGGGCCAATGCAGGAAGTATGGAATCCGGTGGTTCAGAAGCAAAACTTCTGGACTGAGTTGCAGATTCGATAATCTTCATTTGCTGTCCGAGAACTTTCACTTGCTTCCAAGAAGCTGTTTTAGTTCCCACTCCGCACCACCGTCATGAACCGTGGTGCATATGGTGATATAATGCTATGACAAGCTACCCAAGTTATTTCATAGCCAAAAACTCAGTCGCCTTTATATATTTACACCGCCTAGTCCGCGGGGGGGGGGGGAGAATGGAACATTCAAAGTGCAAAGTGAACCAATCGGCGTTTAGCATCACAGCATGACAGAAAACCATGTGCACTATGGTGGAATATAATTCCACCTTTTTCTATTTATTAGGTTTGTTACACGGTGTAACAGTATTATTTACTGGATTACGTTTCAGACATAATTTGTCGTTCATAGTCACATCAAGACGACTATATAACTTTGAGATCTCCTCCATATGGTCGTGATTCCCCTCCCCCTCTGTGACATGGGTAGTAAGATCCTCCATATGTCCGGAACAGGCGCAAAATCGTTATTGCTGCACGTGCCAGGCGTTGATCCTACAGAAGTAGATTCAGTCATCAACCTCCCCCTCCACCCCACTATGTTAGTTTTAGGGATTTTCACCATATCATCCATTGTGTGGTTGTGTGTAAACGCATGCATAGTTACGGCAAAACTTTCCTCTGAATTCCTTACCATATTAGGATTTACCGACTTTGCCCTAGCTAGGTCTTTGTGCCTAGATGACCTAAATTAGATCGTCAACGTGACCCAATTCACCCATGAACTGGAAAATGATGAAGGGGAGTTAGCGACGTTGAGTTGCGGAATGAGGCGAAAACAAGATTGAAGTTTAGTTACTAGTATCCACAGAAAGCCTTAACATTCAAATCGTTACTTGGACTTTAAGTCGTCTCGTCTCATATCAGTTAAAGTTGGCCTAGTAAAGTTCCTAAGTAACCTGGCCAAAAACCATGCCAGTAAAACAGAAGATCTAGCACAATGAATCAGAGAAATTAAAGACGCCCAACTCATCAGCAATTGCCCTCCCAAAATGGTTGATAAACTCCTTAGAAATCGTAGGGAAAATATCGGTAGTGCAGGTGCTAACAGTGGTAATAATAACAACAATAATGGTAATGGCAATGGTAACAATAATGTAATAATAATGGTGGTGACAATACTGTTAAGGGAGAACTCATAACTTCTACAGCGTTTGCACACACAGAAGGCACTGCGTGGGATTGCCAATGAGGCTGGAATGCGGGTGGCACTTAAACCTAAAGGCTGATTTTGAAATGAGCTTTGTGGGTCAAAAGGTCCTGTTGGTCCAATTAAGCAAAATAAATTAGTTTACCAAATTCCTTGCAACGACCACGTGGTCAAACATACAGGTCAATGCAGTCAGTCGGGGTCAGCTGGCTATCTGGACACAAAGACCTAGCTAGGGCAAAGTCGGTAAATCCTAATATGGTAAGGAATTCAGAGGAAAGTTTTGCCGTAACTATGCATGCGTTTACACACAACCACACAATGGATGATATGGTGAAATCCCTAAAACTAACATAGTGGGGTGGAGGGGGAGGTTGATGACTGAATCTACTTCTGTAGGATCAACGCCTGGCACGTGCAGCAATAACGATTTTGCGCCTGTTCCGGACATATGGAGGATCTTACTACCCATGTCACAGAGGGGGAGGGGAATCACGACCATATGGAGGAGATCTCAAAGTTATATAGTCGTCTTGATGTGACTATGAACGACAAATTATGTCTGAAACGTAATCCAGTAAATAATACTGTTACACTGTGTGATAAATCCAATAATCCAATAACAAAAAACGAAACGCACCCTCCTTCGTCGCAATGAAATTAAATATCATTGTGTGGTTCAAACACGGTGGGAAACGAGGCTTGAGTTTTACAATGGTAACGTATACATATCTAGTTAGTTTCTCCTACTGATCAGGCCTCGCCAGCAGAAATATAAATAACACCAACTGCCATTTTCGGCTGCTTTTATGAAGGAACTCATTTTGTAACGTGTGCAGAACATAAGATTCATGCTTCGGAACGAAGCTTGTGCACAAACTAATGGTGTTGCAAGTGGAAGATGCATTAAAAAGTTCACCTTCTATAAAAGCTACGTGCACGCTGCTCCCGTGGCAGTTGACGGCCACGAACGAATTGTTGACTATATCGCCATGATTGATCGTATTCAGCCCAGTACACCTCTACGCAGTTTGAAGAAGTCTGTCATCGACATGTCATATAACATGTTTGATTGTCACCGTACCATTTTCAGTTCAACTAACAGGAGGGGTGTTTCTTCGACACGTCCGAAAGGGTTTTATTGAAAGCACAAGGAGAGGGTGCGCCAGCAGGCATGATTCGAAACTCTTTACTTATGCATCGAACAGTAGCGACCGACTCCCAGATCACCAGTTCATCAGAAGCACTACCAGGGAGAAAGTTAAGTGTGGCCCATGATGCCCGAATTCAGAAAGTCCGACTAAAAAGGTTACCAGCACGTCGAAAGTATTTCGAGAACAAAAACCCGGTATCCGCCAGAGTCTGCGGATTGGGACATAAAAAATGGATAGAAGGCATAATTGCTGTCAGACGTGGATGCACGTTATATGATGTCTTAGTGGGAACGGAAACTTAGAAGCGACATACAAATCAACTACGGTACCGAGCACAGCCAGTGGAAACAAACTGAACCCAGTGGCCTCTCGCTAGAAATCCCACTAGATATGTTCGCGACACCACGCACGAAAGATAACCAGGAAGCCACAAGACCTCCGATGGACAAGGACCACTACCCCGAAGTTGGCTGGTTAGCACAAAGGCAGAACAGTTCGGTTCCAGCCGGAATCCGAGTAAGAAACTCAGCTTTTTAGAAAAGAGGGGAGATGCTAGGGATGTAATAATAATAATGGTAATAACAATAATAATGATTCACTTCATTCAAAATAACTTGTGGTACAATTTGAAATTCTCAGCGTAATATACATTGCAATGACAACAAGGTATAAGTACATACATACTACCTTGCGGCCTTTTGAATTGTTTCGTTATAAAAATTTAAGTTATGTGAAGAATATTAAAAACGAGAAAATTTTGCATTGTAAGTTAAATTATTGAAATGAGATTTTTAACTGTCACAAAGTTGATGTGTGATTTCTGTTCTAACACTTTTTTCCTCACAAAATATGCGTGCAAGGTAAGGTACAGTCGAATTCTTATACTTAGCTGTACGAGCATACAGTCTTATGTAGTTTCTCCTTGTCCTCCCTGAGGAGATACATGGAGAGAGCTGTAAATGAAGTGGATGCTCACTGTCAGTTAAAATTTCTGTAGCTAGTAGCTTGCAGGAATTTATATGTCGATCAACTACAGTGTTAATCAGTTGAGCCAGAGACACACCACTCACCCTGCTGACGGTCTTCAAAGCCCTACGCAACATAACATAGTCCTTTTTTAGAAGACCAGGAAAGATTAATGGGGAACAATATAGAAGAATAGGTAAAATGCAGGAATTAATAAATTGTAAAAGAAGCAGTTGAGTTATACCAGAAAGCCTCAATTTCTTTATGTAATAAGTTAAACGAAAGGTTTTTTACAAGTCAATAAAATATGGGACGACCAACAAAGGTCAGAAGTAAAACCAACCCAAGATAGTTCACACTCGATTTACTTTCTGCAGAAATACCATTGATGCAGCAGGCGTCATGAGATTTAAGCAGCTCACATAAGTCTTGTTTACGCCTGAGGCTAAAATTAACAGTCTGACATTTAGAGGGTTTAGTTTGAGACCATTTGAGAGGACCATTTACCAACTTCAGACAAGAATTCATTTAATTTCGAGCAATCCAAAGAAGAGTTTACTGGAATAGAAATCGTCAGGTCATCAGCATACTTGATAAAATTAGTTTCAACAGAATAAGGCAAATCGTGCAAAAAAAGGAAAACAGAAAAGGAGAAAGTACAGCACCTTGAGGCACACCAGCTTCAGTAAGCAATGAAGTCGAGCGCATCCCTTTATGAATAGTGTACTGTTTCCTTTCAGAAAAATAAGAATGCAGCCATTTTGTAACCCATGGATCAGTGTGAGCTATGGCAAGCTTATTTAACAAAAGTGGTCTAGGAACAGAGTCAAAGGCTGATGAGTAATCCAAAAAGGCACAACGAACATACTTAACACCTTTGTCGAGACTAGAAACAATATTATGATGCAAGACAGTGGCAGGATCTAAAGTACTCCTCCGGTGTTTGTAAGCAAACTGTTTTGGATCTCTGAAGGCCATCAATGAAGGCTCAATCACAAGCAGAAAAGGGGAAGTTATAGCGATGGGTCGAAAAGTAACATCTGATCCAGAAGATGGCTTAGGCACAGGTACAATTTTTATCTGCTTCCAAGCAGTGGGTATTATGTTTTTAGAGAACGATACATTGAAGATATCTGTAAGTGGATGGCACAAAATATCTGCACATTTTCTAAATATGATACTAGAAACACCATCAGGACCTAAGCTTTGGGAGGGATTCAAAGACTTTAGACATTTAAATACATCATTTGTATTGAAACCTGGAAAGCAGCTATCCACTTGATTTTGCAAATTAGGAAGGGTGAAATTTGCTTGCCGACACATAAATGACTTGTTTAACGCGCAGACATCCGAACGAGTTTGTGTTTTTCACCAGTAAGCTCTTTAAATAATTTCCATATATTGGAAGAGCTCTTACACGATAAGAACTTCTCGTTGTATATAGTATTCAGACGTTGTATTTCAGACTTAATTGGGCAGTTAAGCCTTTTAACGCCAGGGTGATCTCTCGCCTTATACAACCTTTCCTTTTCTCTCCGAAGCCTCTTGAGATGAGGAGAGGAAAGTCTGTCAAATCTCATGTAAATTGTTTCAGTAGGGCAGCAGATATCGAGACAGAATTTGAGATAGCTTGTGATATTGGTGATAGTGTTGTCTAAAACTTCATCAGCAAATATATCCCAGTCCGTTTCTATAAGCATGCTTCTCAAACGTAATATATTTTCTTGAGAATAGCATCTGTATTGAACTTTCCTTGAAAGGTATGCAAAAGCTTTCTTGTATAATTTTCCGTACACTTTAGGCAAAACACGAAAATACAGTGGTCGGAATTAGCAGTGGAGCCCGTTTACGGGCTTCATATATGCCAGGTTCATTTGTAAATGCAAAGTCTAGAGTGTTGTCAAGACGAGTGGAAAAGTTAACCATATTTTTATGACCCAATGATAACAGAAAAATCACCACAGACAATAGACAAACAGTTTCTCAGAACCGGAGCAGCAAATTCAGTGAATTTATCAGCAAAAGTTGACAAATCTGAGAAACTGCAGTCAGGTGTGACATACATGTTTGTGATATATGTGTATTTGTATTCGCTCAAATGTTTGGGGCGACATTTGATGGTAATGCACTCAATCTTTTCGTTAGAGAAGCAGAAGCATACATAGTTGGAGGACGACCAGTTAGTACTAATAAATGTTGCTACACCACCAACACATTTCTTCTTCGAAAAGCTTCTATCTTGTCGAAATAATTTGAAACCATCTAAGCAGACTAAGTCATAATCATACAGATTATGAAGCCATGTTTCCTGCAGCATTATTACACCCGCGTTTCGATAAACATTTGTGGACAAGAGTGACTGAAGGTAATCAACTTTATTCGGCAACGACCTGCAGTTTGTGCTCAGTATTTCCGGAATAGTCATTTGATTTGTGGTCATACGCTTCAGAGCTCGTTGCCATCCACCGTGGTGCTTCTTCTTAAATTTCCTATCAACTTGCGAAGCGATAGGTTGTAATGATTTTAAAAACGAGCGAGAATATACAATACGATTGGTTGACATAAGTAAACGATTAAAACAATATAGAAATAAGAAATTTGATGCAATATACTCGATGATAGAAAACGGTACCCCAGAGTTCAAGCAGGCCACCAGACTCCGTCTGACTCCTGGGAAGGCTAACTCGCGATATGTATGTATCTTCATCGTAAAGTTTAAGCCTCATTTCCTCACCCATTTTGCACCATGCAATGGTATTTATTCTTACCGTGGTCTGGGATGCTGAACGCCGATCGGTCCACTCTGCACTTTTAATATGCTATTTTGTTTCCCTCCCCCAGGGCCATCTAAGGGTACATAAACGCCAGGATTTTCAGCTATGGATTCATTCGGTTGAAGTAAATTTACCCCAACTCCATCGTCTTCTTCTAGTGTCGGCTGAATGCCGAGTTGAGAGGTTATTATTCTATTATTAATGGTATCGCATCGAAGCACCGTATAGCTATATATATCCCGGATCGTAGCAGTCTATTCAGTTGCAAATATAATCCGCCGTTTCATGTAACGGAGCGTTAGTAAACTGAGACTCCGCGTCAACAGAACACGTAATCTTATTTTCAATGTTCATTTTACTCAGTGTTCCCAATCTGAAACGAGCTTCCTTTGAAATGAACTGATAAAGAGCCTCATGCTGCTCTCCTATGCCGCAAACTTGGTAAGTGGGGTTCAGGAAGTCTCAAAAACTGTTGGCTATCAAACACACCTTCCGCGCCACTTCCCTTTTTTTAACCTCGAGGACATTTCCTCTCTCAGTGCCGATTATTAAAGGGCGTAGTTCGGTTTACCCTACCTCACACTGCATTTGCAAGTTCTACTGCAGTTTTGAGGGAAACTCATACAGGTGGGACTAAGAGAACGATGTAACACCATTGGAAATAAAATGTTCCTCAGCGGTTATCAAATCTTACGATAAAACCAAGTATACTTAGCATGAATAGAAACCCAGCGTCACCTGCATCCAGACTTTTATAGATGACGGTCACAAAATCGATGCTAACGACTGTTTTTCAATTATTTCACGAAACGCCAGTTCAAGGTTCTTAAAAGTGATAGGAGTACTTTGGATTAACCACACGCACCCAAAGTTATGCGTTCGGAAAATAATGGAAGTAATTGTTTGTGCACGTTGGACTGTTTGATCTAGCATGATGATTAGATATTAACACTTCTCCAAGGTTAATATCATCGCAAATACTGACGAACAACTTATCAGCGTAGGCCAAATTAGTTGAAATGTGATAGTGGAGAGACTGCAGGATGATACCATCTCTTAATATTTGTCTTCTTATTGCCTTACATGGGTTTTTGAGCGAGAAAAGCTGCTTAAGTCTCACAACTTTCCATCTGACTGTTCAAAACGACGAGCATTATCTTTACACTGATTACGATATGGTGGGCGATGTGAATAACATTTATTTTTTCCTCCACCAGGAACCCACGCTTTCGAATCCCATGTTTTATCCATCTTCTGTGAACTCGATAAACTTTTGCCAGCCCTCGATGAACAGATAGGGATGTTCAGGATATCCGCTGGGTTCTACAGCAAGCAGTCAGTTTGGCAGCGTCAATACTATAAAAACACTGTTGCGTTTCCCAGGTCAATAAATGATCTGCCGTCTCTTCATACAATAGGTGGTTGCCCCCTTTGCCATTCAGTCAAACCTATCCACATCCTGACACTCGCTATTCTCCGTATCGTAGATTTAAGTGATGATCACTAGAAGCATCTGTATCCAGTGTAGTAAGCGATCTAACCTTTTCGCAATCCCATCGAAATTCGCTGTTCTGCTGAACTCACTTATTCGCTGTGGGTTTAATTATCCAAAAGTCTTGGCCTATACAGTCAAGCGTTGCTGGATTGTAATCATTGAAAACCGGTGGACCCCAGATAACTCGAGCCTCGTGCTTACGGTAGGTATCTACTATCTGCATCCTAATGACCGTAATACTTTTTGGGCTGGAGGTTGGACCACCTTGTTCGTGCTGATGTTTCCATTGAGTCGGACCCTCTTAGATTCAGATAGTCCAAATGGTTGTTGACAGAATAAACGAATCTTTCATTCAACCGGATTCCATGTCTGGAATCCGTGGATTACTACTTATCGTGGCTGTTAACATGCGTACAAGTAAAGAGGGAGCAAATATTGGTGGCTGAAATCTGAAAATGCAGTTAGTTCTGAGCAGGTTCTACTCATATCTCAAGCGAGTATCGAACCTGCGTCTAAGGGATTCGGAAGAAGTCCAGATCACTTCGGAAGAAAGAGCACTCCAGGGTTCTGCAACTCTTGAGGAATAGATGTTGTGTTTGGTATTTAACCTGCTATTATCTAAGCCTTGTTTTTGTGTGTGCTCTCTGAGACTAGTGTCACAACTAGGATTCAATAAATGACGGATTGGGTGTCCAAGGGTGCTGGGGATTTTGTGAGCCGTTATCTGTTTCAGTCTTTTCTCCTGTACTGGTGTATTTGTTTTGGTTGGCGCATATACCGTCACTTTTCACCCTCAGTTCTGTGGATGGAATGCAACTTACGGCCCCTTACGGAGGTCATCATTTCGATGGCACCTGTAACATTCAGGAGGTACTCTAATCTACTTGGGTAAGTGCAACTACCTGCAGTAATGTCAGTTATGGGATTGTGGGGTAGGTACAATTTGGAAAACGAAAAGTCCTAAGCCCGTTCTACTTAGGCTATCTCGGAAGGCGGTTTGACCTTATTTAGGCCTGCAAGTTCGCCCATCACGCATGTCCCACAAACTAGCCTTGTCCGCATCACAGCGACGCCTACGAGAAAACCTCACTTAAATAGAATGCAAGAGAGCTAACACCCTCCTCAAGTTAAACTTTTCCACCTTGAGAGTATGGCCTTATGGATTGCCCCACAGTGGGTTGTACTCACAACCCCATCGGTAGATTCATTTGAAAGACGGTTATACAGTCTTGTCATTTCACATGGTTAACCACAGATGTGCTCATGGGGTTACAAAACTCACAAACTCAACAGCACTCTCCATCTACCTACCACCTACAGCCTCTTTTCTTGATTCACCAACACTATCCACTTACTCTTCCCTAGCACTGAAGCCATGCTATCTACTTTTGTCTTTCGGGTAATTCCCAAATACTTTCTCCCAGTATCTGGCTATTCCTATTCAGGCACTTGCACAGATAGTAGTCACGACAGACCCATAATCTTCACAGCAATCTGTAGCTCCATAATCACTCTACAAATTGCAATTAACTAGCCTACATTACATCCACCACTTCAAAGCTAAAGGAAGAAAGCAAGAAAGGTTTCCACCACAGGAACAAATTGAACAACTCCGACTGAGACCTGAGAACCAGATGTGAGAGATCAAAAGTTGTCAGTTTTCTACTCTCGCACAGTTAAATTTCGATGTTGGAAGAAAGTGACCTTGAACTTGGCGGTATTACAAGGCTTTACTTCGGGAAACTAAAACAGGTTGTTTGTTAAATGGACGTAAGTTGTCGAGACGATGAGTGTTACTTTGAATATCAATTTGTTTACTAGTCTAACTGTGTAAAATTTTAAGATCTACACAGCAGACATTTATATAAACCATTTTTCAAGCTACGATTCAAAAGAAACTAATAATCGTTTATGTCTAGACGCTCATGACTGTCAAGAGATTGGCAACCATAGTATATTTTATGGACATCTGCTGATTTTCTAGGTAGTTTTAAACATCTACGGTTAGGAGTACTGTCAACTCAGTAAACACTTTCTCGGGGCACAACAAAAAGCCATGGAGAAACATTACATTGAAAAATCGAGGCAGGACTCGAAGTTTTGCAACAATGCTATGACTTCTTCCCCGTGACTTACGCGTCCGCGTTTCGACACCTCAATATGTCCTGCGTTTTTTCGATTTGGCCGATGTTCTGAAAATTTCTCTTCCTTCCCCCGAGTTTTCCTGCTGATAAATCATTGGGAACCGACGATTTGATTTAATTTATCGGCTTTGCCAACTACCGTATGAGCATACTAATCGAATAAAACTACTCTTATTAACTATAGGAAAAACAATTTTTCACAATGGCATTTCGTATTCTAAACAGTGACGCTGGTACTGATATGTAGTTTTGTACCTCCTTACACTCATTTCTGAGTCCATAATGAGAAACTCCAGAAACCTTGGTCAAAGCAACTTAGCATCTACCTACTAAGCTATCAGTGTGTGGAACTCACGACTCAAGAATCAGCACATGTTGAACGCACTGAAAGAGAAGCTAGATCTTCCTATAAATGTATACTGCTGTTATTATTATTAAAGGCTGAAGGTTTTTGTTTTAGAAGTAGTGATATGTAACTTCTTTCAGTTCTGCCTCTTTGCTAATAGGATTGTATTTTGTGGGGACTAATCTTCGCAATTACGTCTAGACTTTTCGGTCTGTTTATCTAAGCTAACGCTCACTAAAAAGGACATAAGGCGTGTTGTCTGTAGAGTATGTCGGATATTTTAGTTCACAATGTACCGGTTACTTTATTTTACGCTGCTACACAAGCTTGTTCAATCAGTTAGCATTCACATTAAGTTTGACATCTCCCATATTTTTTTGAAAAAATGCCCTTCCTGTAGGTGTGTGAAACATAGAATCAAAAGAGTGGTTGAAAATACGATTTTGTTCAACATTGACTCCTTAAAGTTGTTTCAAATCCCGAAGAAGAGGGTAAGTAGCTATTGTGTAGAGCATTTATGATGCTTGGTACTGGTCTCACAATTAAACCTAATTGGTCGTTAGGGGCAGATAGCTGCTACCCTGACGTTGTGGTCGAATATGGTGGCCTAATGCTGTCTGTTGGTGAAGTTTGCTTCCTCGACGACCTACTTTACCATAAAGGCCGTCTGGATAGAGGTAAGGTTAAAAGCAGTTAGTGTAAATTGCTACGCTGTGATGGGAGTTTAACTGCAGAGTCGTACTGCTAACTGGATAGGGTGTAGCAGCATTAAGGTTTTCCCAGAGAATGACCAGCAGTACCATGCTGATGTTACTTCCTCTATGGGAAGGAGGATATAAACGTCAGCCTGAAAAATCGCACACTACACTTTACTCCGCAAAAAATTTGGGCCAGCTATATGGGTTTATATTAGATTCGATAAGAACAAATGGGATTTAAAACTTCTAAAAAGGCTGTGTAACCAGTCGCAGTAGATATCAAATGGGCTATACAATCAACTGCCACTACTACCAATAAGTGTTTTTTCAGTTACCTCAAGAACAAGTAACCTTCCATAGTATGGACACCTGGAAAGTGTTGACCGTCTCCATACCCCTGTCAGCGTTGAAGTTTCACCATATCACTATCGACATTCTGTATCCTCACCTAATCTTTCCTCATATCTCCCGGTCAATATTCCCACGTCATCTTAGATTTTCTCTAGCTCTGCAGCTCGCAAAACGAAACAGCGTCCCTGGTCTCTTTAAATCGCACTCCAAACTGCACATTAAAGCTTTATTTGTCCACACCCTCCATGAAATCAGCGAAAAAACTTCGCTAGGCACAACTATGGCATGTCAGGCTATGAATGTGGGCTGTGTTTATGAGGCATGCATGCGGGACCGAAGTGTGACTTCACCTAGCCCACCGGCTCACTGTGGTGAAATATGAAAACGTAATCCTTCGAGTTTTTGGCGGTTGGTTGGCTAGTTCTCATGGTCTTTCAGGTGTACGCATAACATTAAGTGCCAAAGCGAAAAGTGTACTACTCGACTGGATCCCAATTAGCTGTCACTTATGTGCTGTTCGACTGAACAGTACTGTAAGGACTGAAAGCATTAGTGGGACTTGCCGTTGTCTCTTTGTATTCTTAACTCATGCATCCTCTGACTACAGTTCGGATGAAGTAAAGGATGAGTTTTGTGAAAAAATTATCTAGCCTCCTACTGAAAGACAAAGTTTCATATATGGCTTTCATAGTGGGCGATTTCAATGCACAAAAGTGAGTAGGCTAAGCAGACGAGAAGATACCTGGTTGGTACTTTCGGAATCCCAGCCAAAGGAACAGATAACGGTGACCACCTGCTACAAAAGTGCTCAGAAATCATCTATTTCTGGCCAAGACGAACTTTAGACAGACAGAGAATGCGCATAAAATCCCTCACACAAGTGCATTGGTTCAAGTTTTCTACACTTCACAGTAATATAAAAAGAACAATTAGATAGAAAATGACTGTTGTTATCGTTAAAAAAAATTATGTGAGACAATAAGCAATTTAAAGATAGGTTAGTGCAAATATTCAAGGATTAGAAGACGTCAAGGAGTGAATATATCTGTACCATTGGGATTGATTTTCAGCTGTTTTCACCAAGAGTACTCAACCACATTCCAGTCATCTCGGGGACCCAAACCAGGTAGTCTATATTTCCCCCACAATAATCAAACCAACTCATGGAATGGTGTCACGTCTTGGTCTGGCCACCCTTAACCCTCTTCCAACAGAATCCAGCTTCCCGTAGTATGGCACGTCGAGGTGGGCGGTGATACTGGGCACGAACTTAAGATATACAGTGAGACATTGTGTGACGTTATGTCCATCAACCTCAACTCCACGCTGAGAAATAGGTAGATCATAATGTTATGAGTTTTCACTGTGGAGGGTCAGTGAGAGATTGCTGTTGCATCTGAAGCAGGTGTTTAGATCAGTTATCATTCGTTGAGTGGCGCACGTGTATGTCTGCACCTAAAAGGACGTTGGAAAGCAACAGGAATAATACCATTACGATCACTCTTTGACAGTGGGAATACTAAGACTGATTTCAGCGAGAAACTGGGTCGACAGTTATCAGGACAAAATAACTTCAACCATGTGAAAGCATCGTGCTTCGAAAATAGCGTTGAAGACCATAGTTGGCACTGAAAAGGTGGTTAAAGAGGATCAGTGAATTTCATCAGCTTTTAAATTCATCGATGGATGTGCACAATGAAGAGGGGGAGCAAGTGAAGTGTAAACTGATAAGAAGTCTAGGAAATGACTGTGATCAGTGATGAGTAGCGGAGATGAAGGAGATGGAAAAGGCAACGGTGATGGGTAAAGGAAGACAGTTATTTTGACTGATCAGGAAACTGCCTCGTAAAGGTCAATGTTTATTCAGACTATAGGGAAGAAGGATGGGTCTGTAATCAGCTGGTCTGGGAGACGACTAGAACGATGGTGGAATACTTTCAGGAACAGTTCAACTGGCCTTCAGTTAACATTCTGTTGCAAGCTATCCAGTTGGATCAGTGATAACGTCTCTGACTGTAGCACTGGTTGACCCGTGCTCTGAGGGGCATCAGTTCCCTGGAGGCTACTAATTTGTTTTGGTGACGAGTGCTAACAAACATGAAACTTAAAGCCAGGGCTTCCTTCAACTTGCTTCCAGCTATCTCACAACTAATATCTGGCTCCAAAATCTATATTCCAACAGTGTTGTGAGACAAAGTGGACTGATACCCAGTGCATTAACCTTTGATGGACCATTGGATGGTTTAAGTGTAAAACTTGGGCACTGTGGTAGGATGTAATTCCATATTACATTTGTTTATTTGATATATAGCGCACAGTGATACAGTATTATTTACTTGATTACGTTTCGAGCATAAATTATTGCTCATAATCATACCAATAATTTATGCTCGAAACGTAACCAAGTAAATAATACTGTATCACTGTGCGCTGTATATCAAATAAACAAATCTAATATGGAATTACATTGGATGGTTTACCTATTCAATAGATAGCACTATTAGATGAGCATTGAACAGACCTTTTTTATCTGTGCTTAGACGTCTTCATGCAGTTGTATCTTCTCAAAAGAAGTAATGGACGCATTCGATCACTTTAGTGCTTAACCTTAAATTAGGAGTGAGTGGAAACTAGTGTTGTAGTATCATTCTACTTTCAACAGGTATGAAGAGGATACGAGGTGTACTCAGATTTCTGCTCAATGCCCACAGATGACTACTTTATTCGGCATGTTTCTCGACAATACTCTGGGTCGACCAGATACTCTTGTGGTAATGAAGTGATCCCTGAGTAATCAGAAGTGGGTAGTGTTTTGTCAGTCAGAAGAATCAACGTAAAGCCTAGTGTAGTACGTTTTTTAAAAGTTATCTGACTTTATAGCAGTATACATAGGAGAGGCGAATGGACTGAGATTAATATTGTCGGAAGTGCATAATGTAGTTGGGATGTTCTCAGTAGTTATCTCTGGTGGACGGTAAAAGCTTTTGTCATTTTGGGTGGTTACTTTCTGTGATCCCGTATTCGGCTGCGTGATTTGGAGTGTGGAGGTTTGATCAACGTTTTGCAGTTCGTGAGTGCTTCCTTTATGATCACACAATACCATAAAGCCTGTCGATCTCATGAATGGAATCCCGCTTTTCCTATCAGTATATCTGTGCTCTGAAAAATGATAGGCAGTGACTTAAGTAGGTCTTCGGTCTTTATTGAATACTGCATTATTCTGTCTGATGGACATTGTCTAGAATTCTAGGTTGTTTCGAAAGAGATCAAAAGTCACTCAGCAACCTTGTGCACATTCGTGTCGTAAACATTGAGCCACATCTACTGTGTAACGGCTAGTAGTTCTACGTGGTTGCCGAAACCTCGGTAGGTGGGGTGGCGTCCGAAGCCGTGACACAGCTAGAAATCAACTACCTATACAGGTGACAGAGCTGCTGTAGCTTCCGTATTCATTAGAAACCTAAGTTGGGCTTAGGCACGGCAAACCCGAGGAAAACAAGGCATGCCTATGACCTGATCGTAGATATATTGACTAGATGGTGATTCTCTGTCAAGTTCTGGAACATAGGCAAAGTTACCGACTCCCTACACTAAATTTCTTGATGTGAAAGTGACACTGAACTGCGTCGGTCGAGGAGTCTTGTAAGTGCCACGTCAGTGAGAGGAATCTCAGTATACCTCTGATGAAGGCTATCTATTCGAACACTTATAGGCGTCCTAGGGCCTCTGGTATGATACCAAGTGAATTATGTACATCTGGAAGTGTCCGTCAAGGATGTTCACTATCTTTGCTTCTGTAAGATTCTATCACCAACGTACTTGCGGAGGTCTTCCTCTCTTTGTCTGATTTCTGACTTTAACAGCAATGCTCATCCTAAGTAAACCCGGCGTGATATTATCTGCTGTAGGAATAGCGATGAAGGCACTTAGTAACCTACATACAAAGCTTAACAAACGTGTAGGGGTTTACACAACGTGCAAGAAGACTGACTCCAGCTGACTCTAAACACAACGAAGAGCGAATGTAACCGGAAAGTAAAAATTAACCAAGAGTCTTTGCAATGATTCTGAGTAGTGGAGGTTGCCTTCATAACATGGGTCGTGTCATGTTGTCACCACTTCTGCAACGTAGAAGCCAGGTGTGGAGTTTTAGGGAGGAAAGGAAAGTCGTGAACCTTCATAGAGTGAGGCTGCTGGGTCAATTGTTGAAGATACCTAGTCACTGTCTGCCTAGTGGCACAGTGTTGACTGAACTCAGTTCGGCTAGAAAATGTTTAGAGGGGACCAGACCAAAAGATGGCATTATTACATGAAATCTTTGACTGTTGGTGTAGGCCGTATAGGGGAATGTAGACTCTCTGGTAGGCGTCTCCTAGACGATAGGAATTAGTGATTGAGAAGTCTTGGTCGCATAGCTGAAAATTGTCCTCAGTGGCACAGGTTTATCCGGTCTTTTGTATTTTCTAATCCTTGATACATTTTCGTGCTAGGTTTCACATTGATTTTATCCTTCTGTACGAATATTATTTTGATCTTGGTGAACGTTTATTTCTGTTCTCGCAGGTTAGTATGAAAGATTCAAACGAATTAAAAGCTGAAGCTAATGAACTTTTTAAGCAAGGCTTCTACCAGGAAGCAGTTGATTTATATAACAAGTGTCTCTTATGTGATCCTGATAACAATGTAAAACTAGTTCTGCAAAGCAATAAAGCTCAGTGTTTTTCTGAACTTGAAGAACTATGGTGATGCGCTTACAGCCGCCTTAGATGGTTCGTTCATTTTATTACATACTGACTACTTTCAGCTCTGACTATCTGTCCCAGTGACCCGAAAGCTCTTTATCGTTGCACACAAGCGTACGAAGGAGTTGGAAAGCTAAAGGAGGCTTTAGAAACTGTGAGAAAGCTGATTCATGTTGACCCCAAGAATAAAGCAGCTCAAAATTTAGCCCGAAAGCTAGAATCTGCAGTTTTGGCGTATGTTACAGAATCAGAAAGTTTGTCAGGAAAGGTGAACAAGATGTTTGACATAGTAAACGACAGCGCTAGCTCCGTTGAGAAATTGGAACAGGTAAATTAACATTATTATTATACTGTAACGCCAACTCTTTAAGGCTATTGTCAACCTCTCGGCTCTGATTAAAGAAAATCCAAGAGTTGCAAGCTCTTTAATCTGGACGAATCCAAGTTTTCCGAAGGTATATACCATTTGCCAGGACAGTGAACATAAAATAACCACTGCTTGTCATCGTTTGCTGTCCCAGCTAATGGAAAATGAGCGGGATTGGGTAAGTGTTAGGTTTTGTGGTATACAATTTTATGTCATCATTTTACTATCTAATCGTGTCTGACGGAATTTTCAAATAGGGACGTGAGTTTTAATGGTAAAATTGATAGAAGTTTAGTGCTTTGTATAGAGTTTATTGGTTCGAAGGTAATTTTTCATTGCAAATTGACTACTCTAGGAGTCATACAAAATCAGAAAGCACTGTACAGATCTTTCACCTTAGTTTGGTTTTTTAGGTCGCGTATATTGATGACTGCATAACATTGAATCTGGACCTTCAGGTCCTATGAGGCCAGTCAGGCTGTGAGCGAGGACGAATATTCACTAACGAAGTTAAGTAATGGTCTTGGTGTACGGTAAATTGCCTGAAGTTAGCGAATATTAACACTACTACATTCCAACCCAGTGGTTGAGCAACAACGTGATAACTATGGGACCTGACGGTTAGAACCTAGTATCATTTTGTTCAGTTACTTAAATTCACACCGTTGAGAGTCACGAACTATGATAAAGTTACTGTTACTTTGTGATTTTTAGCGGTTCCTTACTCAATTTTGGTTTGGGTCATAAGCCTTCGGAATATTCAGCAAGCTTGCTAGGTAGTTGATGATGGTTCGGTGTTCTGTGAGCTTTGATATTTTGTTGTGGACGTTTCATCACCAAGCTTGGGGACATCTTCAGGACTAATTTCGCAAAATTTCTTTTCCATCATTACTAGGTAATTATCACCTGGTTTTCTGCTAATTAACCTAAATACATAATGTATACTTTTCAGTTAACAAGCGGAAATCATTCGGGATTAACTGTGGTCAAATTGCTTACTACTGAAATCATTTTGCACCTAACGATAATGTAATTTTCGGTCACTAACTATAACCAGAAATTGGAATAACGTCGTACCGTCACTATCTCCGAAATTCTTCGAATACGTGTACTATTCGTTGGGTCACACTGATATACTAGGGAGAATTGCATGGTTTTGGAATTCAGTTAACAGTAAACAGGATTCTTTATACTTGTTATGCTATACCTTCACGAAGGAAAATCGGAAAGTTGTAAGACCAAACAACTTTATGTCCGTAATAGACAGACGGGAAACATCAATGCGGAACATCTCATACAAGTGCATCGTTTCATATTGCCACACTTCACAGCAACATAAAAAGATGCAACTGAATAGAAAAATACATATTGAAGTGTACGAGCGAAGAAAGAATTTGATGATGATGGTTGTTCTAAACATTCAGGCTTGAGGATTTGCGAAGTAGTCAGTACATCTGTGGTACTGTGGCCAATTTTCAGTTATGCAACCAAGAGTCCTCAATCACTGGTTCCTATAGTACAGGAGACGCCGACCAGACAGTCTATACGGTTCATACTAACAGTCAGGGACATCATGCACTAGTGCCACGTTTTGCTCTGAACCCTCTGCCAATCTAATCCAACATTGTGTAGTATTGCACGTTGAGGTAGGCGGTGGCTCAGCATGCAAAACATCCAAGCCACCTCAGTCGATGAAGGTTCACAACCTCATTGACTGATTCACCTTCCTTTCCTAGAACTCTTCATCTGATCTTGACATTGCTAACATGGTGCTTCCATTATGCTCGAGCAATGCTACGAAGCCACCTATGGTCAGAAACCTGTAGCCGCTTCACATTTTTTACTTTTGACGGCTGTCTCACAGCCGTATAACAAGACGGGACGAACTGCAGCGCAGCATACCTGTCTTTTACTAGGTAGTCGGGTATCTCGCCAGTTGGTGCCAGGGATGAGTTGAGATTTCATCAGCAACCTGACCGTTCGAGCTGATGCAACTCCCCCAAAAAATGAAGTGGTCGACATATTCTACCACTTCACTCTCTATTCTTAAGCTAGGAGTAGGTAAAAACCAGTCTTGGAGCATCATCTTAACTTTGGCATGTGCGAAATGCATACCAAACATGGATCCCAAGATCTTGAACACGATATTAGTCAAACTGAATTCCCCTACGGTTGTCAGAAAAAGATTCCTCTTCTTTCTCATAGACTGAAATGATCAGTGAAGTAGACCAATCTGACGCGACTACCTCTGATTAAAGTACACTATTTCGTATCTCTGTTACCCTACTAAGCAATTTCCCACCTAGATCCCTAAAATCGTCAGGCGGTAAACTGTGATTCTTGCTGCTTTGTATCGTCCTAGTGAGACACAGCCTTCTCAACTTCAAGGACAGTTAAGAGACCGACACCTACGTCTCATTCAATTTCGGGCTGATTGAATGTTGAACGACTAAAGCGTTGTGGTGGGCTAGTTGAACTGTGCTTCAGAGTGTTCTACCCGGTGTCCTAGCCTCCTGTCTTGAGAGATTATCATCGTCTCATCGTTCTCGGTGATGGTTTCCCTAGCCATCGTCTACTTTTCGTCGGTATTCATAGTAAACCTAACTAGTTGCCGCGTTTTACCTAACACTAGAGCTTTCTCTACTTCTTTCGATTTCGCCACCCTCCACTGCTCACAGTCATTGCAAAGACTCTTCGTTAGTTTACTTTTCAGTTACTTTCGCTCTTAGTTGTGTTTAGAGTCAGCTGGAATCAGTCTTCTTGCACCAATGAGTTCGGATGACGTTGTGTAAACTCCTTCACGTTTGTAAACCTTTGTATGCAGGTTACCAAATGTCTTCACCATTATTTCTACAGCAAACAATATCACACCAGGTCTCTTCAGAATAAACATTGCTGTTACGTTCATGTGAATGCTTAACTAATTCCTTCTTAGATGTGTACTGAACGTTGTCATCTTTCAGTGGGGCACGTAAAGGCTTTACTATTGCATGTTTTCTGTGATCATTAAGGCGCATACATAAACGGACGCGTACTGACTCATCACCGGATTCCAAGCAGGTATTCCAGAAAGAGCGTCAGTCCTCCACGTATCCTCTGCAAGAAATGGCTTATAGAAATATTATCTATCTGTATCTGTAGTTGATTTTATATTGGCGGACGCCATGTGAGACAGTGTCTTTCTTTATGCTTGAAGTTATTGCTGGTTAGGAACAAGTGATTGTCAGAACGAAATTGCAACTGATGATCACCGTTGTCGCTTCGTTGGGATAAGATTCCGTAGATACCTTCAAATCATGTGCGAACCAAATTGCAACGCTTCGCATCATCATACAACAGAGCATAGAATAGCAGTCAACCCTCTACATCAACTTCATTGACTTTGAAAAGGCCCTCGACAGCGTCGACCGAGAAGTAATTTAGAAACTGCTTCAACACTACGCAATACCACAAACCTTAATCAGCCTCATTCAGCAACTATATGAAGACGCCACATGCCAAGTAATTCATAATAGGAAGTTCATTGATGCTTTTGAAGTGAAGACAAGAGTAAAACAAGGCTGCTGCCTACTATCACCCATGATATTCCTGATTGTAATGGATTGAATCATGCAACAAACAGTGAGGAGCTGTGAGAAGAGTGGGATACGCTGGACCGCGGAAAAGATCCTAGAAGATTTGGATTTCGCCGATGACTTATGTCTAATGTCACACAAACTTGGATATCTACAGGCGAAAACTAACAAGTGACAGAAGAGGCAGGGCAGCGAAGACGGGACTTCAAGTGAACATAGAGAAGACAGAGGTGGTGATGATACCCAACCAGCGCCAACACCACCAACAACAAGCCGCAATCACCATGAACGGGAGAAACTTAAAGGAAGTAGCCTCTTTCACCTGTCTAGGCAGCACCATTTCAACTACAGGTGGCACGAATGAAGACGTGAAAGCCAGGATCGGAAAAGCAAGATAGGCTTTCATTAACCTGAAACCAGTGTGGAGATCTTCTGCACTCAACATGTGGAACAAGATCCGGATTTTCAACACCAATATCAAGTCAGTGCTTCTTTATGGCTCAGAGGCTTGGCGCGTTACGGAAGGGATTTCCAACAAACTGCAGACATTCATCAACAACTGCCTACGCTGGCTCGATACTGAAGCTCAGATGGCCAGAATAATAAGAATAAGCAACAAGGAACTCTGGCTGGCTGGCTGGCGACGAACCAACCAAGAACCTATCGCTCAACAAATATGCAGAGGAAAGTGAAGATGGATTGGGCATGCACTGAGAAGACCATTTGGGACATCACGCACCAGGCCCTTAAGTGGAACCCAGATGGGAAGCAATGAGTTGGGCGTGCGTGGCGAGGGTGACATGGAGGAGATCGTGTGAGGAAGAAATGAGAGGTCCTGGGCAGTCGTGGAACCAGGTTCAAAAGATTGCAAAGAACTGAGTGGAATGAAGATGTACTACTGAAGCCCTATGTTCCATCAGGAACCCAAGGGACAAATAATATAATAGATAACCTTCAAGATGCCTTCTCGATTGGCGCGGCTTCCCTGCTTTAGTGCTGAAGTCATCAGCAGTTATGACTATATCTGAACGCTTTGCTTTATGTAAGCAAATTGATAGCTTTTGTTTGAATTCATTCTTTGGATCATCCGAATTGTATTTGTTGTATACGTATGCGGAGATTACAGGTAGGGATCGGTTGGTCTTACGATCCTTCGTAGTTCTTACAGATCCACTCAGTCGAGCAGCGCACAAATAGATATTGACTTTTATTCAGCGATTTCTGCTCTGCAACTCGATGCTGTGCCTACACCAGCGAGTTCATTAGAGCAAGCCTTTGGGTCTCCGGATATTCTTAAGGTTAATTTCGAAAACTCACCGGTTTGATCAAGTGGGTCAAGTAGATAACTACACTCAGATCCTGTAAAAATGTCTCAGAAAGACAGCCTACCCCCCCCCTTCCCACTAGTTCGAATTCATGCTAAAGTTGGGGAATGGGATGTTAACCATACATATGTTGAGGCTTTGAATCGGGAGGGGGGGGGGAACTTTAGTTTTCCAATATAGGTAGTCAACTTTTCAGCTATGGGTTCTGGACTTTAAACCTATTCTAACTGTCACGTAGTATCACACTTCAGACAATAGGTGTGATTTGTCGCTTTGTTCACATGCCTTCAACTGCTTGTTGCGTTACATTATTTTACTATTATTATTATTATTATTCATGCAATTGCGAATGATAATATCTGGCTTCTTGAAATAAGATGCGACGTTCGGATCAATTGGCATTGCAAACCAATACTTTGTATTTGCATCTACACAATCCAAATCTTTAGGTCAGCATCAAAACTCTACAGAATAATGGTGAAACTATTATACTTAGACCAGTTAAACCTTTTGATGCTGTAATGGTGAGCTGGTACCACAATTTAATAAGGTTTAGATGATTCTGAATGATACATTGGGATTCTAGGTTGACGGATCTGGAAAATGACACAGCAACGATGGTTAGGATCAACGTAAATAGACATCTTAAAAAACGACTGGAGAAAAGGCTAATTGACAGCCTAACCCATATCGATCTAAAACCGAGAGGGTCATGCATACCGGTTATCTCTGGTCTACCTAATTTCTATAATTTGGATGTCCCCTTAAGACCTAATACGTCAATGGTAAGTTCACCTTGCCATTACGCAGCTTGATGGCTATCAGAATAGTTGAAATTGATTCGAATAAAACTTACCATATGAGTTGTTTTCATTGTGAGCATACCAATTGATAAGACAGTTGAAATCATATCCCAACAGCCTGAAATTACTGCAATAATATAGGATTAAAACCTGGCTACTGTGGTAGATTTTCATTCCATTTTAATCTGTTTGTTAGAAATGTCACAAAGTGAAGCAGTATCATTTACTGGATGACGTTTCAGACATAATTTGTTGTCCATTTTCATATCATCATGGACAATAAGTTATTTCTAAAACGTCATCCAGTAAATGATACTGCTTCACTGTAACATTTCTAACAAATAGACTGAAATGGAACTGAAACTTCTGCCTCTCCCAGAAAGCCAACTGAGACAACTGTTGCTTCTCTGGACATAGGGTATTCAGCTTCGTTTTAAAAACCAACTATACCGGAAAGCTAAAGGTAAGTGGCCATGTATTCCCCGCTAGCGAATGTCTTTGTGACCTATTAAATATGACTGAAATCAGATATAGAGAGGACTGTGCATTTACACAGGTATTTTGATGATACGTTTGTTGTTTACATCGTGTAGTGTCCCCTTTATTTGTGCTTCCCTAATGGTTTTCATTCCTAATCTCTACGATACGTGAGCTTAGTAAGGTTGTCGCTCGCTTATAAGTAACACCATTACTCCATCCCTATATTTTATAAATCCTTCTTGACTCTAGTACTTTTTATTTATATCACATTGTTGTTCTCTTGTATCTATTTTTCCTTGATCTGCTGTTGTACTGTATATTTGGAACTTAGTCGTTGTCTGAAATCGCTAAAGTATGTCCAGAATAATGGTTATTCGTGATATTTTTTGTCGATGTAGACTGTTTGCAGCTGATGAGAAACTATGAAATTACATTCTACCAGTATCTTGATTCCCGCTGCATACGAAGTTAATAGATTTGTAAGGAAACCAATAGTTTGTTTTATGAAAGCCGATTCAATCAACTACAGTTTATGCAGCTTGGGGGATAAGAAAGTCAGTACAACTTCTCTTACCTTTTTGTAGGCTTTACACTGACTTTTTTCCGTTCCACTTTCTTTTACGGAATACGAGAAATCCAGGTCAAATATTATGACCAAATGCCTAATTCTTATACTGTCTACTAGGGATGCTGCGTGTGGCAGGGATAAGGCAGTGAAAACTTATCATTGTAACTGGCGGGATCTTTTCCTGTCTATAAATAGCCATATTTTTAAAAATTTATTTCTTTGCTGAGTAGTACCGTTTCATATTTGTAATTCGTAGCTTTTCTGCCTTTTTTCGTTGTTACTTCTCTAGGGTCTTACTGTTTTACGTGAACTTACACCACAATATTTTGTGAATGGAATATATTCACGCAATTTTGAGCACTCTATAGAACGATGCCGATTTCTTAATTCGTTGTTAGAATCACTTACTCAGTTAAAAGCGTATCGGAAAGCTAAAGAAGTTGCTAATAATAATAAAGATGAGGAAATTAAAAGGTTTCACCATCTGCTTATCCTAGATACAAGATTGGTAAGTTGACATGTATATTATAAGGATATGTTTTCCAGGACATTCATAACAACTATGGTCTGGATGTTTATTACCCTTATGGTAAATATTGGTCATGTCAGTAGGAGTTCAAACCAACGAAGCTTTTCTTTGTAGCTTCAGTTTTAAATCTTATATTTGCTACTACCTTTATGACATGCTGAGTTGTCATTTGCTTATGAGGATGTGTCTAAGTAGTATAAACTCTAGCTTCTTTACAGAAGTCGCAACACGACAGACAATCAACTTGCGTTTGGTTTGGCGAAGCGCACAGGATAGACGAATTACAGAAGATGAAGCAAAAGAAGGAGAACGAAACTCGAAGAACATGAATACTTTTTGAGCGAAAAGCATTCGCTATAAAGTTGCAATTAGCCGTCTTTTCTGTCTATAACGTTAAAGAGGAGTGATAAAGTCGAACTTTCTATTCTAGCTTCATTTTTCGTTTGGAAGAATGGAGGGAGGTGGTTGTCTGCGGTCACTATAACTGAAATTTTCTGGCATTGAGCCTTCTCAGAGACAAAGAATATTCTGGAGCAGAGCTCTGTTCAACGCATCGAAGACAGCCTTGGTACCAAAAACACTATGATCATTGACGTGCAATATACGCGATAGTGTTTGACAGTCTGGTAGAGGGGGAAGACGTGCAGTGACGAGCTGAACGAAACCCGATCTGCTTTTTGCAAATCAGCTTGCCTCGAGTTTTGAAGACCTGCAGAGAATGATACCAGCCAATATTTTAGAGACTATTGGTAGCAGATCGGCACATTGATGACTGTTATACCCTCTACATAGACCCCTTTTTAAAGACTACAACACTGACCTGTCAACCTAGGCATAGAACACGTCCAGTCTGCTATATCTTCTCAGGCAATTTTATCAGTCCTCATACTTCAGTCTCACGTTTACTCTTAGAAAGTCTCAGGCGTAATTTATCTAGGCCTGGTGCCCTATGACGTTTTAGTACCGCAAGTTCCTTTTAAACCTCCACTTCTTTAGTTGGGCCAGTGTCAACTGACTGTGGGGCACAAAATCCCCAAGTTAGTGTTCCTGGAATAACCAACCAACTAAGCTGCTTTCTGAAGTGGTTCGCCCTGAATTCCAGGTGTCTACAAAACCTGTTGATGAGCATACAATCTACGTCAGAAACTGGCTTACTGAAACCAGGTGTAATCACTGCCTTCATCCCTCTCGCTCTTGCTGATCATCAAGCCTCACGTTTTTGACTTCAGGGCTGTGAGGTTGTTTGTGTCAACGACTTACGCATGCCATTGTACTCATCATCATTATTCTACAAGAATCTGGCAGTCAGACACCCAATGTTTATCAACCAGAAGTTGTTCTAATTCACAAGGAATTTTAATCACCATTGCATGACGTTTTTGAAGTTCAAAAGCTAGCCTTTATTCTAGCTCGGTTTGGTACTTGGTTGCAATACTAGGAGTAACTCATTTCCGTTCGTTAACCTAAAGAAGTTGACGACTTCGATGACCAACAAAACTCAAGATGATCTTGGCACACTCTTAAGCGCAACTAGGGTCCAAACATGTGCTCCAGATGGAGTGGGAGTTCTGAATATATCCACATTGTCGTTAGCTAGTTGTGATACTGTCAATTAGATTTCAAGCTTGAGTAGCAAGGACAGTATACCAGGTTGTGGCAGAAGTTTGTACTGACTAGAAATAAGTTGTGATTTGCACAAAGCTGTAAAATAACTCTTCTGTTATCTGATTTACGATCAAGTAATCCCCATTGTTCTCCAAAATGGCCGTCCTCTGAGTTTAGGTGTCTAACCTGTTCATTCAACTTCTCCGTAAAACCTATGATATCATAATAAAAGCAACAGCGGTAGCTGCACTAGTCGAATAGATCTCCATCAACAGCTGTCTGTGTGCTGCTTGGCTTTAAGGTTCGATTACAGTTTAGAGTAACTGGCAATGAAAATAATGTCTTTTCGTCATCCCTGCGTATGATCCGATAAAATGTGACCCGAATGCAGCCTAGGATGAGTTCTACCACCAGCTAGGTGACCTTCCTAAACAGGTCTACTCGACAGATATCTCAGTACTAGGTGAAAAATGAAGTATTTATTCGAAGCGTTTCACTGGCGTTTTGTGTGCTTGTCTGTGAGATACAGCATGCATCATAACCCGATCGATAGCTGCGACCTCGATGTGATGGCGGGGATTGTATATCACAATGACCCGAATAGGTTTATTGGTTCAACGCTTGTTCCCTCGAGGTCCTACCATACCAGAAAGGTCTGCTGGACAGTGGTAAGACAAAAAACAGTTACCATTATAGTGTAAATTGCTACGTTGTGAAGGGGGTATGAGGGTGATGTACTGCTGCTAGCTAGATAGGGTGTGACGGCAGTTAGGTGTTACCTCTTGATGCTCAGCAGTAGCACACTGATACTGCCTTCCTCATGTAAAGGCGGGGGGTACGAAAGGTTGACCTCCGAAATAGCGCAATTCTCTCTATCGCTAAGCATACCGGTGCCGGCGAAACGTGTTCACAGACGGATTCACAAAGAGCTAACTAAGATATCATACTTCTGAAAAGAGCATGTGTAACTGGCCTTAAACAGATGTTCCTTAGGCTATACGGTCATGGACTTAGGTTTCTCTTTCAGAAGCTTGAAGAACGATCAGCCTGGCAGGAACAGATAACGGCTGTCACCTGCTACAACCGTTCTCAGACAACTATCAATTTTCGGCCAACACAAACTTCAGAAATGTAGTAAGACATTGTGTAGTGTGATTGTCCATCGACCTCAACTCCACTCTGAGAACAGGTAGGTCATAATGTTATGCGTTTTCGCTGTAGAGAGTCAGTGAGAAATGCTGTTGCATCTGAAGCAGGTGTTTAGACCAGTTGTAATTCGTTAAGTGGCGCACGTGTATGTCTGCGCCTAAATGGACGTTGGAAAGCGACAGAAATAATACCATTACGATCACTCTTTGACAGTGGGAATACTAAGACTGATTTCAGCGAGAAACTGGCTAGACAGACATTAGGCCAGGAAAACTTTCAACCATGTAGAAAGTAACCTGACACCGTCTGGAACCTATTTTAAATACAACACATAGTAACCGAGTCTCAGAGCGGTTAAAATGGACGAGTTGCTCTCGGCATCTTCTTTTGAATTTTTTAATGCTCGTATGTGTAATCCTGACAAGAAGTCTGAGCAATAACGGTAAAGGCGATAGATAACAGTAGACAGTTATCTAAACTGGTCAAGAAAACTATGGTGAAAAGGTTAATTGTCAGTGAGACTGTAGTTGCAAAGCGTGGTTCTGTGTTCATTCGCACTGTAGACGACTGGAACGATGGGCGGAACGCCTCAAGGAACAGTTCAACTGACCTATAGCTTCTAGTCTGTTATATGTTATGCAGTTGATCTGTGAATAGAACACTGAGGTAAGGTCTACAACACCTACAGAATTATAGAAAGCTATTGGTAACCTGAAACGAGAAAGGGCAGGAGGGCAAGACGGATTAGTACCAAAGGTATATACTGGTCAAATTATTAGAAGGGTTAACCAGTGTATGGGGATCAGATACGACCCTCTCACACTAGTCACAATCAAGAAAGGTGAGAAATCCATTTCTGATGACTGCAAGGACATCAGCCTGATGAACGTAGTGTCTAAGATCCTAGGTTCTATTATCATTAGACGTCTGAATGGAGCTCAAAAACAGAAAACACGAGTAAACCAGGCTGGCTTCAGACCCACAGGTTCTGGAACACAGGCACACTTACCGGCACTGCCTTTTTTTCTTGATATTAAGGCGGCATTCAACTCCTTTGATCTAGTGGTCTTATGACGATTTCTTTTACTGAAGGGAATCTCGAGTAAGTACATCATTCCTTTCACAGCTCTGTGCTCAAACAGCTGTGACTGTGCTAGTGCTTATGGTGAGTGGTGTGCTTCAAAATGTCCATTCTTTCCATTCTTATTCAGCTTTATCATAGGCATACTAAAGGAGGTCTGCTTCTCGTCGTCTGACTTTGCAGAGCTTGTTTTTATAACAATAGAATCCTTGGTAAATCTAGACTACTCAGATAACATGATCCTATTGGGTGAAGACATTAACAGGATGGAGAATTTCGTATACATACACCTTGAGTGAAAATTTGAGAATGTCTGGAGTGGATTTTTTGCCACTCAAATGCAGTTTTTTCCTTAGGTCTTGGTGTTCACTGGTGCCCTGTCTATCAATAGGGAGTGAAATGATTGAGCGTGTTGGCCACTTCATTTACCTGGTGAGTTTCCAACGAAATCTCTGCATTTATGCAAAAGGCTCACTTGGCTCCCTCCAACTAACGCCACTTAGGGTGCCATGGGGATATCCGAATACCTTTTAAAGGTTGAGTGTACTGCACTGCAGTTCGCTGTGTTCTGCTGTATGGCTATGAAACTTGGCTATTAAAAATAGTGAGTGTGAGAAGGCCTCAGGTATTTGACCACCGTCGCCATAGTAGTATAGGAAGTGTCTCATAGTGTTATAGCGCATCAGTAATGCGGTAGTCAGATGTAAAGTTTTAAGAAATATGTGTTAGGTATGCCTAGTGACTCGGGTGCATCCACATATCTTCATGTCGGATCCTGAATGGGACATAGAGATAGGCCCCCCAACACTAGGAGAAGTTGAGAAAGTGGTAGGTAACCTGAAATGAGGAAGGGCAGTAGGACCAGGTGAACTGCCTGCTGAGGTATACAAGGATGGTGGTAAGGTGCTCTCAGTCAGGTTAATGGAAGTGTTAGCTAGTATATGGGAATCAAATACGATCCCCTCTGACTGGTCTAAGTCACTGATTATCCCAGTCTTCAAGAAAGGCGAGAAGTCCTCTTGTGATAACCATAGAGGAACATAGTGTCTAAGATTCTAGGTCATATAATTCTTCGACGCCTGAGTGGAGCTTGGGAACAACAAACCTGAGAAAACCAAGCAGACTTTAGACCTAGCCGCGGATGTATCGACCAAGTATTCACACTGCGCCAGGTTTCGGAACACAGACACGCTTACCGGCGCCCGACACTGGCTATATTTCTCGACCTGAGTGCGTCATTCTACTCCGTTGATCGAGAAGTCTCATGGCAATGTCTCATTGAAAGGCGTGCCGAGCAAGTACATCACCTCATTGAAGGCTCTCTACTCGAACACTTGTGGGCGTGTTAGAGTCTGTGGTGAGATGTCCAGGAAGGTATGCTCATCGAGTGGTGTCCATCAAGGATGCCCACTGCCTCCATTCTCATTCAGTTTTGTCATAGATATTCTTATGAAGGTTTCCCTCTCGTCGCCTGATTACACAGACGTTGACCTAATCGGTGGAGAATTTTCGTTAGACCTAGAATATGCAGATGACATAGTCCTGTTAGGTGAAGATGCTGACAAGATGCAGAGTCTTCTGAACACTTTGAGTGGAAATTTGAGAATGTTTGGGATGCGGCTCTCACCACCCAAATGCAAATCTTTGCTCCAGGATTGGTCTTCAACAGTGCCATGGCTAACTATAGAGAGTGAAGTGGTTGAGTGTGTTTACCACTTCACCTACCGGGGAAGTAGGATCAGCCCTGATGGCTCAGAGGCCGATGAAATCTCTGCACGGATACAAAAGGCTCGATTGGCTTTTGCCAATTTACGCCACCTATGGTGTCGCCATGATATCCGATTGTGTACTGAGGGTCGTGTATACTGCACAGCAGTCCGGTCTGTTCTACTGCATGGCTGTGAAACATGACCGTTGAAGGTGGAAGACATGAGAAGGCTTCAGGTGTTTAGCCACCGTTGCCTTCGTAGTGTAGGCCGTATTACGTGGTGTCACCATGTGAGTAACGCAGACGTCAGGTATAGAGTTTTAGGGACTAGAAGTAAATATGTTGAAGAGGTCATGAACCTTCATCGACTGAGATGGTTGGGACAGGTGTTACGTATGCCTAGTCACCGATTACCTCGTCACACAATGTTGGTTGAAGTACGTCCAGGTTGGTAAAAGGCCCGAGGTGGCCAGACTAAAACATGGCACCAATGTATGAAGTCTCTGACTGTTGGTTTGAACCTTGTGGGGCGATGCAGACTAGGTGGTTGGGGTCGGCGGGACAAGAGGAACTAGTGGTTGGAGACTCTAGGTGATATGACTGAGAACCGGTGTCAGTGGTGCAGATGTATACACACATTATCCTTATCTTAACGATGCTATACCCAATCTCACCACTTTCTCATTCATGGTTTCTCTCTTTTCGTACTTTATATTTCTTTTGACTGCATTCTCTTATCTTCATCTTGTGCCTCACTGCTTTTTTACTTGATGTAGTGATATGAGGTGTGGCAACTCGGACTGTTACGCAGTAATGCCTAATCCTAGGTTGATCCGGATGGACGGATGGACACATCATCTTAATCGTCATACTGATTTTCAGTAATCTCTAGTTCCGTGTCGCTTTCTTTTGGTGACTTTCTACCTCTGTTGATCGTTATCCTTTTTTATTTTGATGCATTCTCGTTTGATGTGGTGATATGAGGTGTAGCAGCTTGGACCGCTACGCAGTAATGACTGGTCGTATGTTCTTATCTTGCTTGAAATCCGTCATAATGGCGCAGATGTATTCACTCTTTGAAATCTAAAGCTTGAATATTTTCACTAACCTTCATCTATAAGCTCCTTTTCCGCCCCTACACCTCAATCTACTTTGATCTACCTATTTTTCTACCCACTTGTTCTTTGCATACTACTATGAAGTTTGACGAATTGAACTGATTCGCTTGTGTGCAATGTTTTTAATGTCTCTCAGTCTACATTTGAGTTACTTCCGTTCTTCTTTGTACTTGCAAAAATACCTTTCTCACCCATTTATGAATTCAGAAGAGGCTCCTTATTCTTATTTGTGTTCAGAAACAGGCGATTATCAGAACGAGACTGTATGAGAGTCAGCGTCATCAAACTGTTAGCATGGGATACCGTAGATACTTTCATGATGCCTTTCTGATTAGCTCAGCCTTTTTACTGTAGCACTCAAGTCGCCTACTGTTGTGTCTATATATGAACGTTCTGCTGTGTGCTGCAAAAACTCATCTAAACTACAGTCTGTTTGCGCTTAGGCGGAGCCTAGTGTCAGAAAACTGCCGATATCGAAGTGTGCCTCATTTTCTGGAGATACATTCAATCGGACATCATATAGAGATGGGTGTTAAATAGCATCCAGTAAAGAATTTCACTTTCTACTCCCGAACCTAAGTTTATATGTACACCTGCGAGTCAGTATGGACTAGCCATTGAATCTTCGAATACCAATAAAGTTAATTCTACAGACTGACCACGTTAACCAGGTGAGATTATGTGAGTAACCCCATTTGGCTTCTGGATACTTATTTTAGAAATGCAGCGTACATCTATGACTCGAAAGTTTATAGTTTTGACGAATAAGGCCTGTTATCCGTTGAGTCAAATGGTTCTGAGGTTGACAGCCCCAACGGGAAATTGGTGGGACAGACTCGTCCTCCCACACTCGGCCATACCCAAGATTTTTATTTGGCAACGTTATGGTCTACTAGATATTTTGTGATATTTCTTAAAAGAACCAAGTTGAAAGGGTTGATTTTGGTCTGGATTGTGCAATAGCGGAAGCCTGAAGGGCTTAGTTACTTACATTGATTTGTTACCGGAGGATAGCCAAATTGATGTGGTCTAGTCTTAAGTGCTGATTGATTTCTGTCTACTACTTTCCAGGCCTGGAAACTCACCATCGTGATGCACCGAGATATATCGGTTGGATGAAGGTAATCAGCAGGAAACTCTAGATCTAGGTTTCGTGCTTTTTGGCACTCATCAGCAAGGAGTATTTGCAACCTCGATGAAACTGATGTCACACCTGATATTCTACAGTGCGTCACCCAGCGTTACAGTCAGAGACGTTACCACTGACCTATTCAAGCCGCGATTGACAGCCTGCATGACTATGTTAGGTACCTTGATTGGTTAGGTTTTAGGTTTCTTGCCGATTACCTCCATCCAACCAATATCTATCTCGGTTTAGTTATCGCTAATTTAGCATGTTTCACAACTTTTTGCACACAATGAACAGACGCTAATTGTTTGATGTAACCATTTTCCTACCAAAGACTCTACAGTTGAAAAACCTGTTGAGGAAATTTTGGTGAATCTTGTTCGATGTGTTAACAGTTATCGTATAAGTGCCAAAACTCGAGACTATATCTTGGAAATATTGGTTCGATTCATTCCCTCCGATAAAGGTATTGGATGGTCTCAAAAAATCCTAAAAATTGAAGGTATGTGTATATTTAAATTCTTGTTTGTATACACATATTTTGACCCAAGGTACATGCTGTTTTTTTCTTTCATTTTCCAGTGGTCTATTTCTTTAAGGGAACAATAATTTTAGTAGCAACTGTCTACGTAGTGAAAAACAATGTATTGATTGGGTGAATCCTATCAGAGATGAACTAGGATAAGAATTAGCCTATTGATTGTATATAAAGTTTCATTGAAAAGTCTGGAAAGAAAAATCTTGACAAGCAGGTAACTGGCCATGTAAAACAGATTCCATTGCCTAAGATGCTAGTGTGCTGCAGAAGCTGGATGACCTTGCGAACTGTTTTCTAATGTGGTTGATATAAGCATTGTAATTCAGTATTATTTTCATCATTCAATTTTTATTACCAAAAGTGATTGAGTGAGTGGGGAGGATGCACTGAATTCATTAATATTCTGCTGATGAATCGAAGTTTGTATACTGTACCAGTAAGTTGTTGTACATTCCAGCTTGCTTGATCTGAAAATTATTGACTCTATTCATTTTAATCTGTACTGATTACCAAATGTCGTGTGACTTAGTCTGTTAAGGTATTTTTCATTCCTTAGTCGATAAACAAGAATAGGCAATGAGAATTAGACACTATTACACTTTTTTCATCAAATTAATGATACTTAGCCATTTTTCAATAGTATGTGGTATTATTTGGACTGTCTGTATTCAGGGATGGGACCTCTGAATTCAGTACTACTATGTACCTGTTCAAGTGTCAGACTCGTGAAGTTAATTAAAGCTTTCAGAGAAACTTTTTTAATTATTGTTGTTATTTATGAAACTTGGATGGAAACTTCTTACCAATTGTATACAGTCATCAGATTGCAAAACTTTGAAGTGAGAGGAAAATGTAAATTGAATGAACTGATAACCGATGTAGCTGTCAAACACTTAGTCATAATTGAAAGCTGTTGATGAAGTTTGAAGTATATAACCACTGAGCTATGTAACGTGATATTGGAATGCACTGTATTTGACGTTGGATGTTATTTGTCTCAGTCCGTAGGAATGTCTAAGGAAGGAACACTTCCTCAAGGTTGCATGTATGTCTCACTAATTGAAATGGTCATATAAACATAAAACCTAAATTCAACACTTCTTAGTGATTGACTTCTGGGTGTTCACCACAGTTCACAGTAACAATTATATTTAAACTGATCTATTCTCTTCTAATTTGAACCGCCGGCTTTTATGTAAGGGACTAGATTTTTGCTAAATGTCTGAAAGCTGCGTCGAGGTGTTTATAATATAGGTAGTTAGTGCATGCACTCAGTATCGCTGATGTATAATATTCATGGCATCTTGATTTCGCCTATGAAATGAAAGTATGATTTCCAAATCTTCTAAATATCTTTGAGTTAATCGGAGACGTTTTCAATAAAGCTCTCTGTGACTTTTATAACAGTGTATGTGTTTATACGTATATGCGTTAAAAATAGCTTTATTTGCTGAAAGTATGAATTGATTGTTTATCAACTTTTCTTACCTTCTAAATTTTTTTTATCTGTCAAGGTGTTATGGACTGTCTATTAGAAGTAGCATGTGCTTGCGGGACTACTTCATTAAAGAATTGGCGATCTCGTCGGGCTAGACATATTAATAGTTCAACTCCTAACATAGCAAATGAATCATCCTGTCAAAATCTACCAGATGGAGTTCGTTTGGCAACTACAAGTGACACACGTATGACTTTAGCTTGTCTGTTAGCCAAACTATGGGAAGATTTGACTTCAGACAAGAGTCGAGATGAATATACTAAACTGTGCAAAGATTTTATCATGTAAGTAAAAGTGTTTAAACGTCTGCTTTTATTAGCCTTTTTAACTACTGTTTTAAATGATGAGAAAACAACCAAGTTTGTATTTAATAGAATAAATTCGTTTTATTTCGAAACAATTACTCGAAGAGAAATAACTGAATGATATGACTAGGTGGTTGGGGTCGGCGGGACAAGAGGAACCAGTGGTTGGAGACTCTAGGTGATATGACTGAGAACCGATGTCAGTGGTGCAGATGTATACATACATTATCCTTATCTTAACGATGCTATACCCAATCTCACCACTTTCTCATTCATGGTTTCTCTCTTTTCGTACTTTATATTTCTTTTGACTGCATTCTCTTATCTTCATCTTGTGCCTCACTGCTTTTTTACTTGATGTAGTGATATGAGGTGTGGCAACTCGGACTGTTACGCAGTAATGCCTAATCCTAGGTTGATTCGGATGGATGGATGGATATATTTTGACGACAAGACTATGGTAAGTTAAAAGAATGTCCAGAGGATAGCATTACAAACCACCGTCAAAATAATCGTACTGTCGCAATGTATTAGAAAGTTACTCCACACTAACTTTTTTAGTCCTGTTATTTTTTGATCATTTATATGTTTAAACTATCCATTAGGGTGAATATAAGAATTATTAGCTAGAAAGGGAAATGCACTTTTGACATATAAATAGACGTAATCAACGTAGAACCACACTTCTCAGTAGTATACAAAGAACTAGTGGATAAAATCAGAATGATATCAAAGTAAGCAAAGTTGTATGAGAGAAGCAACAATTTGAAGATAAAGGTTAATGCAAATATTCAAGCTTTATGAGACATCAAGCGGTGTATACATATGTGTCGCATCGACCGATTTTCAGCCATTTCACCAAGAGAGTACTCAACCACTGATTCATATCCTCTGACAGACTACACACAACTCAGGTCAACAGTCAGAGACTTTATTGGCTGGTGCTACGTTTTAATTTGGCCACCCTCACCGAACCTAACCCAGCTTCCCGTAGCATGATACGTCGAGTTAGGTGGTGGATCGGCATGCGCAGTACATGTCCAAGCCATCTCATCCGATGAAGGCTCATAGCCTCATCAATCGACTTGCCTATCTTGGCCAATACCCTTCTCCTGACTTCAACATTGCTCACACAGTGATTCCACCAATCGCCAGCAATTCTCCGAAGCCACATGACGAAAACCCTGTGACCGCTTCATATCTCCTGTTTTCAACGGCCATGTCTCAAAGCTGTATAACAGGACAAAGCGGACTCCAGCAGCGTATACTCGTCTCCTGATAGAAAGTTGGTTATCTTGCCAGTCGGTGCCACAGATGACGCAAGTTGGCAAATACCAAACGGGCTTGTTATATCCGTGCTGAGATTTCCTATGTAGTTTTGAGTCAGTTTATTAAAGATAGGATATTATGATTTATCTAGGCTTCTCAGAACACTTGCCGGGCATGTCACGCCGTGTTCTAACCAATAACCTAGTCCTGTTCTTTCTCTGATAATTCAGTATTTGCTTCCAATGATTACGGTGAAAGTCAAAAATACTATCTTTACTGAAGTGTTTTATGAAATCAACTCTAATACGAGATAAGTCGTGGAAGTTTGATTTGTTGGATTGGACAGTTGGCCTAAACAACCGGATAGTGAGTGGCGTAAGCCTCTATGCGTTAAGTGTGTCATAACTTTTTCCATAGGAGCTGTGCAGGTTACCGAAGTCTAATTTTTATACTGTATACTAAGAGTCTTCCTGTGTTTTTTTCTGACTGTTTTTGTAGTAATTAATCGTTGAAATGTAAATGTAATTGAAGCCGAATACCTTCGAATTGAAGCACTGCTTTTTGTTTGCATGTATTTACCGACTACTTTCTTGTATTTATATTTCGTAATATGTTTTGCAGCGATCTGTTCGCCGATCATTATCTGGAAACTAAGGTTGAGGCTGCGTCTGTTATTGGTACACTATTTCTTGGACCTTATGAAGTTGGTTCGTCAGTAATTTCTCAAGAAGGTGTTTTCGATGGACTACTTCTTCTGACACAGTGTGAAAACAAGCTCTACCAGGTTGGTTATGTTAATATTTTGTCTATGAGTTGTCTAATTTCACCTGAATACTTAACAAATGCTGGCATGAAATTTCATGCTTGGCGAAGGTATTTGTAGTTGGTGATGAACGGGATAGGCATCTTCTGATAAAGTTTTGTGGGTAGCCGTTCTTCTTTAGGATAGATATCAAGTAAATTTCTTCGTTCCTTCTTGAAGTACTGCAGTGTCTTCTCGCTCTTTTGAATAGAGTCTGTTCACAACTAATTTTGTACGTTGTTCGGTTGTTGCTACTGTAGCTGCAGATTTGATCAGTAAGCTTTGATTTCCTGTACACTTGAGTTTCTAATTTTCCGGCAGTGATTCTACTGACTTAAATATCCAGCGAACTAAGATATCTGGTTCGTTTTGTTATTAAAACTGCGGTTTGTGCATTTCACCACCGAACCAAAAATATGACGACAATTTAAGTTAAAAAAAGTATACTCATTTCAATATCTAGGAAGACAGTGAAGATTCCATGAATAAAACACATCGTTCAAAGAACATATTGCTACACAAAACATCATTCTTTTAAGTTTTGATTCTTATATGCCATGGGAACCTTTTCTGATACTTCAAATCTAAGGAATTCAGCCTTATCGGTAAACACATTCTGAGTTAGCTGATTTCTCACACGCTGTTTTCAAGTTTAATAACCTGATAATGATGTTTATAAGATTGACATTAAAAGGTACCTTGAATGGACTATTAGCAATCTTTATTTCGATCGGAAATGTAATTTTTAATCGAATAAAGATACCTAATTGGTTATTGATCATGAACTGACATCGATTAGAGGGAGATTGGAAACTTGGGAGCACTGGAAGGCTGTTTCGTCCTAGTATGTGATTCCTTAGGAGTGTACACCCCGCACCACCTGGGATCGAACCCAGGACCTTCAGGTTCTGCGGCTAGCACGTTACCACTGAACACTGGGTCGGAATCCAGTGGTCCATATTTTCTACTTCTATCAGTTCCGACCCAGTGTTCAATGGTAACGTGCTGGCTACGGAACCTGAAGGTCCTAGTTTCGATCCTTGGTGGCGAGGGGTGCGCACTCCTGAGGAGTGCTCCCAGGTTTCTAATCTTCCTCTAACTGATGTCAGTCCATGATCAATTCCAACCTAAAATCAATTAATAAACCTCAAGATAGTATTGTAATGGTCATTGTTAAGATCGAATTTATTGTCATTCAACTTTATTGAACTGTTACATTTATTAACTGTCAGTAGTGTGGGTCAGTTATTGTGTAAATGGTCCACATATTACTTCATATGTCATATTTTTGTCAGGATGAATGTCACTATCCGCTTAGGCATATCTGTTTACAAAGAAGAAACCGTAATGCCTTGATGTTATCATCAGAAGTTAATCACTTAGGTGATCGTGTCGAACAATACAAAAGTTATTGGTTTCTATTATGATATAATGTTGACTTTATTTTTATCACACAAATTTGATTATCATCGAGACCAACGGATCTTAGTTTCATATTCTTCTCCTACTTTCTTGAACCCGGACTGGTTAATAACAAACCTTAATACAAAATTAGCATGATTCATAACCGCTATATCCTTGTTGTATATTTGGACGTTTGAATAACAGTCTTTAGATTTCCACCTCTTGATGCTCGCTCAATTTTTTGATAAGTGGAAACGGCTGTGATATAACGAAGGTATATTTTAATGTCAAATATATATACAAAATACAGTGGTTTATATGTGTTTACAATGACTGGTTATTTCCAGGCCTTTCTAGATTTGAATGTCCTATTGATTTTGGTCCCTTCAACCAATCTGATATTCACACGTCAGTTCATGTGCTTTCTCTCAGAACTTGGGGACAAAACGATTGGTTGAAAAAGGTTTCAGGGGTTTACGACTTCTTATGAGAATTTTGGTAGTCTTATTCCACACTGAAACAATAACCAAGTGCATAAAAGCCTGTATCGGACATCTCACTTGAATTAGAAAACACATCCGTATTCATATTCATAAATTCATTGATTTTGTGATTTTCCTATTTATTCCCACTTTTTCTTCACTTTGTGTCAATTTTCAGACAGTTGCATTGGATACCATTGTCATCGCTACACATAAAAAGCAACAATGTTTAAGCATCATTTCAAAAGCTGTCCCCCTATTACAATCATTGTATAAAAGTGAAAATGATGGAACTAGAATTCGAGCACTTGTAGTAAGCTAATAAAATTAATTAACAGATTTAATATTATGTTGTCTGTTTTGCTCATTTTAATCTGTAGTGTGTGTTTTACCAACTTTCACAACTTGAGATAATAATTCACTATTCTTTTTAGACGACTTACTTTGATGGGGATAAACTTCCCGAATTCCTGATATAGATTATTAAGTTTTAGCGTTAACTAGTCCTAGCGCAATAATGGGTAGTCGAGTAGAGCTTTAGAGAAGTGTAGGTTCCTTGATTGAGGTCGATGAGGAAACTGCAGGAGATTTTGATGATACTTGACTGTTGACAAAAATTGCTGGTTCCATTTGACAGACCTTGACTAGATAGTTGTGAGATCTGTTTAAAACTAACTAAATTGTGAAGTACACTAAAACTGGAGAATGTGATCTGCAAAAGTTTGAATGCAAGAAAATATTGAAGCCATAAATTGTACCTTCCTGTAGAAATAACTGGGGAATGTCATTCAGACTATTTTTAGCTTACATCGTTGACCACTTCATAAAGTAAAACTCTTATTTGAAGGTTGTAAGTTGTGGGATTCGATTTCATATGGCATAAACTATTGCGTGGCTACTCTAGAGATCTTTGCATATCACTGTTACTTAATCCGAAATGGTTTGTTGAACCAGTTCATTATTGAGTATACCCGATACAGAACATAAATATGTCTGTCAATGGAGATTTATAACTTTTTTGGTAAATCTCCTCTGAATACAAACCTTCACTTAACTGTATTTACGGCCTAAAACAATCTAGACATGAAAATGTATGGATGACATATTTCATACGCTATCGTCATCATCCTGAGCTAAAAAAACTTTTCGATCATTTCACAACGTGTATTGTATACTTCAGTCAAGTCAACAGTAAAATATTGTTTTTAAGGGAAGTTAACATTCTCCTTAAGTAATTAAAGTCACAAGAAGTGTTCATAAGCGTAGCTGCTAATCAAAAAGTCAAGGTATGTGGATAAATTTGAGTGACAGTTAGATAGAAAAAGCATGAATTTAGAACGAATCTGAATAAACAGGTGTGACATAACAATCGCACATAAACTAAGCATGTAATGTCTATTGTAGTACTCAGAGACTGATGATGATGCCTTCTCAATGCAAAAGTTAGGCTTGAGTTGTCTGATAGCTGTCGCTTGAATGGAAAACATTAAATTCTATTTCATCTGCTTATTTCTTACCTTAAGTGATTTAGGAATGCCAACAGCATACTTACTGTAGAGATGATAAGCAATTGCACTGTTAAATATTTTTATTCAAAAATTTCGAAATATGTTCAAACACATGGAGGTACATGCTTCTCTCCGATTTCCAGAGATATCTGTACATGAACTTACTGACCCAGTTAAAAGTAATGTAGGGGAGAAATGTTCAAGCGTTGGCTATTTTGATGGAAAGTGTTTTCGATCGTTTTCTTTACTGACAAGCCGTTTGTCTGTAAGTCTACATTCGAAGGATTATTGACAAAAAATGGTTTTTTCTCTCGACAAATTTGAATACAGTAAAAACAAAGACATTTCCAAAATAAAAATGAACTCACGACCTCTCATCAGCTGGCTGTAAACAGCCTAGAGTTGAGATGAGTTATTATAATTATAATTATTATTACTACTACTACTGATAATAATGACACAACACACTTTATAAATATAGAAATAAATAATGATTTGAAATCCAGGATTAACACTAAGGTAGTGAGTGAGTTGAGAAAACACAAGCCTAATAATCATAAATTTTAGTCAAACTCAATGGGTATTTATGCACATTTGATGAGGTGGAAAATTCTGAAGTTGTGGAAACGGAAGAGGACAACAAGCAGACAAGAGCGTGGAAGAAAGGATTGTTAAAGAGCTAGTAGGTTACGCAATCACGTGAAGGAACTAGAAAAGCGTTGGGCTGAGTGACTACCAGTCAGCAAGTAATTAATGAAGAGATAGATACAGTCGACAAAAAAAGGAAAGCCAAACTCGTATGCAGTTACCAGGGTAAAGAAAGATTCATTGCAGTCTCTTTCTGAGTACACAGGTCAGATTGAACATGTTTGATAGTGATAGCTTCCATAAACCGTAATAAATATGACGTTTATAGCATAATTGTTTTTATGATACCGTCGTTGATTGGACCGAATTGATCGGTCTCTATTAGCATATGGGCTCCTGTGCGGATGCCTCGATATTGCCAGCGTTCTAATTATGTTAATGATGGATCGTGGCTAGCAGTGGAGTCCAGGGTGCGCATTTCGTCCTGGATTCCACTGCTAGCCACGACCCATCATTAAACATGACGTTCTTTATTGATTATCCTGAATGATTGAGAAATATCTATTTGATGTTCTGTTTCCACCAGGTACCTGGATATTGCTCTGGTAAAGACCTTGCTACTTTTCCACATACAGATTTCTTGGAACATCCTCATAAAATAAAGTAGGTGCCCTTCTTTCGATCCTTCTTATGTAATTGCTTCCATAAACGTATGAATTAATACACACAATTGAAAATTAGGTGAGGTGAGCTGGGTTTTGTTTACTTTCGACTATGTTACTGAGCTTACTGTATTGTAAACCAAGATCAGTCTGGCAGTAGGGAAGCTTTTACACTCCTGTCTGTTTGTTGTCCTCTTCCGTTTCCACAACTTCAGAATTTTCCACCTCATCAAATGTGCATAAATTCCCATTGAGTTTGACTAAAATTTATGATTATTAGGCTTGTGTTTTCTCAACTCACTCACTACCTTAGTGTTAATCCTAGATTTCAAATCATTATTTATTTCTATATTTATAAAATGTGTTGTGTCATTATTATTATTGGTAATAATGATAATAATAATCATAACAATATTAATTGTAATTATAATTATAATAACTCATCTCAATTCTAGGCTGTTTACAGCTAGCTGATGAGAGGTCGTGAAATAAAATGAGTTCATTTTTATTCTGGAAATGTCTTTGTTCTTACTTTATTCAAAAAAGGTTTTTTTTTTACCATAATGTATGACTATAAATCATTTCATTTTCAGAATAGATTAACGAAAATTATTGAGTAATGAAGTCTTTCAAACGGAATACATTGTCTTTGGTTTCCATTTTGTTGTTTCGCACCATTGATTCCTGAAGGTACCTTGAAACGTTTTGATTGACTGTTTGTACTATGAAAAAAGTAGCTGCATTATGGAGCTTTTTACTTGTTGACTAGCAAATTCTTATTATGCAGTAGTTCAGGTAGGTAACATGGCATGACAAAAGAGGTAGACCCCGACTTTAGTTTATGTTCGTAGGTCGAATGGATTGGATAGCTTAGGTTCACTGATCCGACAGAAGTTGATGGTAGTCTGTTCTGTTGATAGTATCCCGTGTCAGAAATAATGTTTGTCAAGAGAAAACGGGATTATCTGCGCTCATTTTTTGAAAAACGACCATACATTGTATGAGATTTCTAGCAATGATTTAGGTAGCTGTTCTCTTGACTATGTTTTTTCATTAACTTACTTTCTATTCCCTGAATATTCATTGAAATTGTACATATTTTGACGTTTATCATCTTAAAAGAAAACTATTAGGTTGTATACTGTTTAAAGGAATTGTGAATATCACGGAATACACCGTATATTTCACGTATTACTTTTTTAGGCTTTGTGTAAACTTGGCGCGGCGGGCGGTACTGATGCTAGTGTTAAAAGTCTTACAGAGGGTTCAAATCTGCTCTTACTCAAAGCATGTCGCCGTTTACTACTGGGTATAGAGCAACCAGATCCTGATATTGATGATGTAGCTGCAAACAAGTCAGCTGATGTACATTTTAATTCCGAGGGAGAAGTTGTCCTCGGTGATGATGATGACGACGATAATGTGAATGAAATCGAAGAGAAGACAGAGTGTAAATCTGTAAAAACTAATGGGAATAATGTGTCTGTCAGTCGGTCTGCTTTTCACTTCAAAGATTTGGAGTCCGCTCATTGGGCTGTCGAAGGCCTGGCCTATTTAACAATGAATGCAGATGTGAAAGAAGAAATTACTAAGGACTGTGAATTCCTGACAGCTTTACTACTGTTTGCTCAAGTAGGTTATGATTTTTATTTTGATAGTGTTGTGACCTCTGAGTTGGTTTGTTTGACTGAAAAGCTAGAATTGTCATTCTAAAACACATTGTCAGCATAGAAATCAGTAAGATGTGCGCCATGAAAATTTATCCACAAATAGCCTTATAACTTGTCCTGATGACCTAATATGGGATAGATTGTTATCATTTTCTGCACAAGTATTCCAATTGGTTATCTGGTCACCTTGACCTCTAAATTTGTTGTTGTTTTCTTGTTTATAATCTGACTCTACTATATTGGGTTAACGTTGATGTGCCTATTTCATTGCTGAATGAATTGAGTGTTAAGCTTCTGTTACAATGTGTTACAATGTTCATCCAGTGAAGAATGACAAGATTTGCAGAATAGATTTATTTTACTGCTTTTCCTCAACTGCAAAAAGCCTAGAATGCATCCATAGTTGGTATGGGATAAGTAAGAAACATACTTTAATGTCAGATTAAAGAATTAACCATACACTTAGGAGAATATAACTGGTAAAATCTATTGGAAAATACTGGCTATGCTAATGATGGTGATAAAGTTTGTTTGTTTATGGGTAATTGGAAGACAGATCCTCAAGTTGCAGCAGCAGGTATAAGAAATAGTTATAATAATAAATGACAGGTAATAGCAAAAAGTAGTAAATAATAATAATGGTGGTGGTTTGGTGTTCTCTTAGCTTTGATATATCGTCATGAACGCTTCATCACTAGGCTTATCAAGTTAGTGCTGGATATGTCACTAAGCCTGCCGATGAAACTTTGACGACAAAATATCAAAGCTCAGAGAACATCAAATCACCATCATTCTCATTCTGAGCTACAAATCTTTTCCAGCATTTCAACAACAATAATAATAATGGAATGTTGTCACCATCATAATGATAATGAGATAATTATAGTAATAATAACTTATTTATCACAAAAACAAGCAAATAAATAGTAAATATTGTATTACGTAAATGTGTGAGACAGATAAGAAAAACCAATAGACTGAATAAGAAAACATGAAACAGTGGACCGGTTCGATGGTATTGTGATCATTATCTTTTCCGGAACAGGGTATTTGATTACTATGAATTTTACAAAACTAGATGACAGGAATTTTCCACTGATTTACAGGTTTTCAATATGTTCATGCTGTTCTAGATCGAATTAATGGCTTTGCGATTAAGACTGTGATCAGTTTCGAACCGTTCAAGTTTGTCTTTCGTAAACACATATGAATTTTTCAAGTTGTTATTCATCGAAGACTGACATGGAGACTGTAAATGCAGTAGCAGGCGAAGTTGCATGGGTACTTCTCCCTCTTAGATCTACACATGACTCGCCTTATGCTATACGGAAAGTTTGGTTTCACGACCCGACAAATTCTGACAAGAGAGGCCCTTAACTTCCTCTGTATCCTTTATGAAACATCATCTCTATGTCGGCATTTTCTTCACTTTTGCTAAAATTCACTCAACATGTAAAAGAACTGAGACCAGGGTTGGGTTGATATCTGTAAACGAAAGAAATGTAGGAATAAGTAATTCGATTGAGATAAGCTGTGAATCCAGTCACACTCTCGTTTTGTATGTTGGGTACTATTAAAAATGCCTCTTAGGAATCATTTCCGTTAAGGTTAGTGCTGACATTTTTTACATGCTTAATATCTCATTTATTTATTCTAAAATGACTATGTTGTGAACTTGATGTGGAGGTGTATGGGTAAATGGAGGCTAATATTCAATTGGGAGGTTTTCGGGGAATTGATTAGTTCCAATATACACATTGCGATTTGACATAACATAGAGAATCATCAGAAACTTGAGAGCACTTATTTATTTCTTATTTTGGGGCTCTGAAACTGTACATATCTACCAAACCGCGAATGAACTGAAATCAATTTCCCAAACTGAATTGGTAGCCAGTTCTCATTAGTGACTCGGTTCGTGATTTTACCCTGAGCTTCTAGTGAGGAGTTGTGACTTATGGGATCAACCATTTCTTGTGTAGAAAGTTACTCATTGCTTACACTGTATGACAGTCGCCGTATGTCACGAATCGATACAGTTGACCATTAGATTCCTACTCAGTCGCTAATTATCAACGTGGTCACCAAGAGACCTAACGGTCATGACGCGGTCTCGGAAGAGATTGTAGGTTCTCACTACTGTCGAACAATAAACTGGTACTGAACAGTTGTGTCCATAGACTTTTGATAGCTCTCTACTTTATATTGAGTTGAAATGAATACTTTAAAATTACATTGGTATGTTTTTAAAATTCTACAGTCCTATATTTCTCATTGTCTTCAAGCTGATTCCACAATTTTTTCTCCTGCTGTATTAATCCAATTAATTTTCAGTACTGTCAAAAGGATTCATCATTTGCATTGTGCAGTGTTCTAGCTCATCTGACAAATAGTTTTGAGCGTCAGCAAATTGAACCAGAGTTGCTTGAATTAGCCAAATTTTCTAAACAGCATATTCCAGAAGATCATCTGTATGATTCAGAGGAATATATTCAAAAACGTCGTTTGATATTGACTAAAATGGGTTTACCATCGGCGTTATTTCAGTTAACCATGCGTATAGCTACTGCTTTGGTCGGATCAAATACCGGTTTGTCTGAATTAATTTCACGGTAAGCTAATCACTTGGTTTTAAATATACGTGATCCTATCCCAGTTAATATACCTGTCAACGGTAACGGTATTGATAAGTGTTGTGACTGAGTGGTGGGGTTGCGCGCGTGGGTGTAATGAATACTAAGACTCAATAGACACCTCAACCGAATACCTTTACGACTGACCTCCCTCGGTACCTTCTGCTTCACTGAGCCGCGGAAAAATCAGAAGACAAAGACGACCTGTGACTGCAAGAACAACGACAACTTTTTATTGAGCAAATACATGACATATATGTATTTACAAAACTCTCAGAAAGTGAAGCCATAAATGAACCAATCCGATTTCTCGTATGAGGTCGAACTTCTCCAATCAGGTTCTCATGTCAGCGCATGCATAAATCATGACCTGAACATGATTTGATCATGACTTGAAAACAACTCCCCTATTGGCTGCCTTTTGTCGCTACGTTATAATGAGTAACGTCAGTCATATACCTTGTTCGTTGGTGAAATTTGTGATATAACGTGACTGAATGACTGTAGTGTGTAAAGCAATCAGAGCATCATCAAAAGAATTAATATCAATCATCGGAAGTTTTCTCTTCAGCGATCGAATTTCCAAAAGCTGTATATTTCTATCTATAGAAAGGGATCGGTTAACTATCCTGTATTTTAAGTGACAATCATATAGTGGAAAGAATAATTTAAAAGCGAAATGAAGAAGTAAGAACAAAATGTGAAGGAAGATAGTATGTAATAAATACGAAAGCGGCTTACTCACCACAAGGTCGGCGAGTGTAAATGGTTTTCTAACATTAAGATCAAGTCCAAATAGTTTTACCAAATATACTGGTGACCTGACAGTTTCCATACCTGTTTCCTCTTCAACAAATTGTTCCCAACTCAAGAATTTCCTATCTACTATTGGACGATGGTCCTGTGTAAATGATCTTATGCCTTGTTTTTCAAAATGTCAGATTATAAACTTTAGTTTCAGAAGAGAACGTAACGAACGTAAACTGTTTCAGTCTTATGATTCCTGTTCTATTGGGTGGCTGTATATTAGAAAATGTTACAAGTGTGGTTTATCCGGTGTATTTTTCTTCGAACCTTTCCCAGTTTTCCCATGTCTTACTAATTTCCCAAAGAATCTTCCGCCGAATTTACCATATTAAGAAGTTGAGAGTAGCTGGTATGACTCAGATTCTTCTCTTGTATTTTATAAACTTCTGCTTCTTGTCGATTCCCCTCTATTCTTTCCTGGTTTGCTAAAAAAAAGACTATCCTGTATTGCGTAGAACTTTGCAGATTATCAGAGGAGGTATCGGTGCACCTCTAAACCTTGTAGTTGAATCTGTTGTAGATAAACTTCCTAACTCATGTAAACATCTGGGAGGAGTTATTTTATCAGATGCCCAGGATCCTATTCACTCAAGACTCTCTACGTGTCGGTCATCAGGCAAAACCAAGAGCTAGTATATAAGACTTTATGCATGTGTTGAATATAAAATCTCTACAATATCGTATTTAGCTCGTATCCTATGGTAGGAGGGAAGTGTTAGAAATGAACTGATAAATCAACTTTTGTTTTTTATGAGCAAACTAATTAAAGATTACACAGCGTGCTGTTATTTGTGTGTTGTGAATCTAATTGCTAGTGTGACTGTTAACCTAAGCAAGCTCTGCATTTTCAATAAAGTTGTGGACGAATTAAATATTCTTATCTTTTATACGTAATTCATACTTATTTTATTATGTATACATACACACTGTTTCTGTCCAGCTGATGCCATCTGACATGCTGAAAATTCTGTACAGCATTCCTGAAATATCATTCAGAATAAGGTCATTATTATTATTACTATTATTGAATTTCTCAGTTGGCAATTACTTGATTATGTAGTAGGGTATATATCTGTCTAGTTATTCAGGGACTACAGATTTCTTTAAAAGAATTTTAAGAAGGGATCACATGTTCGGAGATAACGAGTTGTTCGAAAATGGAGTTTTCTATATTCATTCTTTGCCTCTCATTGGTTAATGTTGGGAAACACATTTATGGATTTGGATTTTTGTAAGCTCAATGGATATTGCTCCTCAGAAAAAGGTATATGTTCATTAAAGTTTGCAATAACCGGGTGTAGTGTTGAACAGCAAAGGTTGAAGAGATTGGGTTAGCGATATGCGACAAGTGATAATTATGTAAACTTGTGAAAAAACCTGGGACAGGAACGTGTTTGTCATGCATTCGGAGGGAAAACGAGTTCAAATTTCAGAGTAGTAAACTGTTACGAGTTAAAACTAATGCTTAATGACCTACATATAGAAGAGGATGAAGAAATGGTTAGCTTCTATGTAACAAGTCTTTATAATAAAATACCAATCAATATGGCACTGGAAGCAGTCAGAGGTCAACTAAATATATTGACTCATAACTGAATCAGAGAACTTAGATATCGGTTGATGAGATCATATTAGGCGTACAGTTGTTCCTGACCTCCATAGTCTTCAAGTTTCAGGACAAAATATGCAGACAAACAGAAGGAGTAGCACTGGGATCACCAATATCCCCAATCATAGCAGATATGTTTATGGATAGTTGAGAAAACATGCCCATACGAACGTTTAGTCTTGCACCAAAAATATGGTGGTGATATGTGGATGACACATTCACTGTGTTGAAATCGGAAAATATCGACACATATAAACTCAGTAGTAGGCGCAATCCAATTCACTTATGAGGTAGAAAATGAAAAAGGAGAATCACCTATGTTGGATTGCAAGATAAAACGAAGGATAGACGGGGGGTTTAGATACTTTCGTCTACAGAAAACCGTCACATTCCAGCGGGTATCTAGACTTCAAGTCATCCTATGCAATGTCAGTTAAGGCAGGCTTAGTCAAATGTCTAAGTGATAGAGCTAGAAAACTGACTAATCAGTGCAAGGACTTAAACAAGAAACACGTAAAAGAAGCACTAATAGTTAATAATTATCCACCGCAGTTTATCAAGAAATTCGTACGAACACACAAGAAACGAAAAAATAACAGTAACACTAGTACGAATGATAACGACAACAAGCAGAAAGGAGTTCACAGCCTCCATTGTGTTACCCTACAAGAAAGGCACATCAGAAACTTTACGTAGGATCCTCAACTAAGCTGGTATTAGGGTGGGATTTAAACCTACAAACTCACTCAGAGATAAGCTTTGTCGGCTTAAAGATCCAATAGAACCAATTAAGCAAAATAATCTAATCTATCAAATTGCATACAATGACTGTGAGGTCAAGTACATAGGTTAAACTAGTCGGTCGGGGTCAGTTAGAATAGCCGAATATAGGAATTAAGCCAAATGTAGAACGACAGACCTGAATAAGACCAATAATCTGGAGGAAAAACTCGGCTATTGCATTGGATGCATTAACATACAACCACTCAATAGAGTGAAACAAAGCCACTGTACTTAAGTCCAATGTAAGTAAATGGAGAGAGAGATTGATTACTAAATCTTTGTTCATCGAATCAACACCCAACACATGTAGTAGAAATGACGCAACACCTATACCATAGATATGGAAGATTTTACTACCGATAAAAACAAATCATATTAGGTGAAGTAACTATAAAAATCAAATGTCGAAAGTAGTGTGATTACATTGATATGATTATGAGAAATAATTTATGCTCGGATCTTCATCAATTAAATAATAATATATCATTGTGTGTTGTAAATCAAATAAAAAAAAGCTAATATGACTTCAGTGGACCCTTGGGTTGCCTGCTATCTGTTTGCACACTGAAAGAAACACTGGATAAACCCTCTAACACTTAGAAGTTGAGTTGGCTTTACGTAAACTAAAATGGTGAAGGGAAATAGCTGTGAATGAGGTATTTAGTTGATTGGAGGCAATCAGCAGGAGACCTTTCAACTTGGTGGCCACATTGTTAAATGACCAACAGAATTTGGTCAGCACTCAAGACTAGAAAACATGGGATTGGTTGCTCCTGTGATCAATCAATATGAATGAGGCAGTACTGGAAGTATTGAAGTACGGTGGTTGAGAAATTTGAACTAGATCAGCTGAATTATTGGCTCGCCAATGGTAATTTGATGTAACCTCTTATAGCGGGTCTAGATCACTGGTTCTCCTAGTTTTCAAAAAAAGTGGAGATAGCCTATTGTGATGATCTCAGAGGAATAAGTCTGATGAACATAGTGTCTACGATTCTAAGTCCGAATATCATTAGACACTTAGGTGAAGCTCAGTAACGGCGAACAGGAGAAAACCAGGTACCTCTCAGATCTGGAAGTGCGTTTGTCGACCATATGTGTGTTCACCCTCTTGGAACACAGACACACGGCACAAGCTTTTTTTCTCCATCTGAAGATGGGATTAGACTGCGTCAATCGTGAGAAATCCAATACCAGTGTCCTTCAATGAAATGGTTCTACATTTTTAAAAAAATACGTTTTCGGACGCCCATAAGCGTTTTACCGTCTATGGTGGTCTATCAGATGACTTTTATGCTGCGAGTGGTGTGTATCATTCTAATCAAGCCTGTAAAGTCACTATTATTAGTTTCAGTGTAGATACTGATAACAAGAAAGTTAACACTAAAGAACTTTTGAAACCACTTCATGGTGCATTCTACAATTTTGTTATCATTCTGCAACATGGAACTTTCTGCATTTGGTATTACTCTTTGTCTACTTTAGTTTTTCTAATTGTATTCGTTTGCACTAGCTAAAAGCTAACTTTTCATTTCAGTATTTATTTGGCCTGTTCTGAATTAGTTGACTGTCGTGGAAAACTTGTTGAAAGTGGTGGTGGAAAAGCTCTCCTAAAGTTGGCTCTCAATTACAACACAGATATTGGGAAAACTTTAGCCTCTCAAGCTCTTGCACGTTTAACCATCACTGCTGATCCACGCGTCACTTTTCCTGGTCAAAGAGTAAGTTTAGAATAATTGTGTTGTGGAATTGCATGTTGAATTTTCCGGCTGCTCTCATGTATTCATTCTGGTAAGGATAGCATAGACTGGTGATATACATTTGCCTGAAATGAATAACACATTTTATGTAGACAATGTCTATGATCAACCAAGCTTATTGGTTTTCAAATCTTCAGACAATCAGGACTGACTAACTGTTCAATTAGTAGATATTTCTCTTGATAATTGTGGTCCAAGATGAAATAGCATCGGCTAAGGATGTTGCCGTAGTCTTGTTGAACCCTTGCTAATCAGTGTAAACATGTCATCTTCTAGGAATCTAGATAACAGTCTTATGAGGATCAATTCACATCATAAGAGATACATCTTTGATACAGCTGTTTTATGTCTAAGACGCGGCACACCTTTAGTAGAAAACTGGTACTACTCGACACCACATCAGCAATCATTAATCAAGAAGAGACTAACATTCGTCTATCACTTTCATTTATTGATAGAAGGATGGGTTGATCAATAAGAAACCAAATCGGACAGGGGAATGAATATCTTAGATCCTATATCTACTATTCCATACAAACACAGATTAGTCAACTTAATAAGATGACACAAATTAAGGGGAAGTCAAGCTGTTGACTGTAACACTGATACAGAATAGATACCTGTTGAAGTTTGTCGATTAGGTCAAAGTTATCGACCGTTGAGATCTATTTAGTGTTCATTCTCATTCAGAGCTGATTCAGCCACCCTTATCGTGAAAAAACTTCGATTAACAGTTAGAAAAACATAATGTATGTCCAAAGTTTTCAGTACAGAGAAAATAAAGACCATACTTTAACACAAACGAAAACAGAATCTGATTGTAATATGTGTACTACTTTTGCGAACAGATGCAAGTATGACATGATATTTCTGAGATAAGAAAGTAGAGAGTAGAGTCACCATCCAATTGGTAGGTGTTCTGAAGAAGGAAGAGAAAAACATAAGAAGGAAGTAGTGGATGGAAATGAAGCAGCGGGAGAAATTGATGACCACTCATCTCGGATGTAGAGTGCAAAGACTGTTGATGTGAACTGTGTTGAATGTAATGTTTTCATATTTTATTGAAACTGAGTGTAATTTCCCAGTAAGTGATTTCATCACTCCTCGTCAGTATTTTCACCATTAGTTTACACATGTAGATACATAAACTGACGACTAATCGTAATATTTCGCCGTTCATGGTTGACTATGTAGGTAAATATCTTTGAACGCATACTAACAACTAGTCATATTTTTGATAATGATGGTAATAATAATAATGATAATAATAATTGCAGATTTATTCCAAACTACACGTGCGATACACTGTGGGATTCTCAGCATGTAAATACTTCAGCGATTCCGCTCCCTGTCCAATATCTTTAAGCAAAATAATCATTTTTTTTGAATAATGTTAATAATAACAGTATGAAAGCCACAATGTGAAACAGGCACCTGGTGTTGAACTAGCGTCTGTTTTCGACTGGTGAATGCATATAAAATCGAGCGTAATTCGGTGGTGAGAGTTTGTTCAGCTAGTACCATAGTCTACAAAGCGATAATGTTATCCAAGGTATAATAATGTACCGTATTTCTATGCATTTATAAACCCATCTTTTAGCAGCTTAACGTTTTTTTCTTTGTTTTGTTGTTAACATGAAAAAACGGCCGTTTGAAACCATTTTAAAAGTGCGCGAGGGCACATTTTTCGTTTGAAAGACATTTATAAGATTAGAAAAAATTGAAAGGGAAGAATTTAACTAAATATATTGGGTGGGAAATTTTCGGTAGCCCAAGGTTTAAACAGGCTACCGTAAAACAGGCTTTAATGAAATACTCAGAAGCGGTTAAAGAAGACTACTTAAATGTATTGAAACCTGGGTCACCTTTTTTTATGTATTCGAATACGATCTTCACTTCTTTTGAGTCTAGTCTAATAGTATTGTTTTAAACTTCATACCAACAGTGATGTGACTAAGAATTTTTGTTTCGCTTTTATTATCCTTCTCATTCTTGTTTCCTATTGACCTTTTTCGAATTTCATATGAATAATTTGACAAGTTGATGTTTTAGCTAATCTTCCCACTACACATAAAGTATCTTAGCCGGTTTTATATTGGTTTAGTAGGCTTAAGTAGTAGTTTCATTGATTTTCGCTTACTTATCCTTACTTTACATACAATTCTGCCTACGTTAATGTCGCTTTTTTTTAACCCAATTCTTTTTTTATATTGCTTTGAAGTATGTGACAGCTTGAACCGATCCACTTGTTTACTGACTTCTAAGTTAATTTGTCTATTTTAAGCAATAGGATGATAACTCTCAAGTTGAACTGAACACCTTAGTTGAAGCGGAATTCAACCAACGACTTCCAGATTACTGAATGTTACTAATGCGATATTAGAAAGAAACAGTGACGTATTATTCATGCAAGTGACAAACAGTTGAAAAGCTTGATTTTTGAACGAAAGTTGGGAGTTTACCAGCAGCTGGATCTATTTAAATCTCTTGATGAAACGTTAAATCGACTACCCGGCTGCAAACTGTATGTGTTTTTGTTTTTTCTCTCACTTTTTAGTCGTTAGAACTTGTCCGGCCGTTACTTCAATTACTTCACTTAGATTGTAGTGCATTACAAAACTTTGAAGGTTTACTGGCTTTGACAAATTTAGCCTCATTGAGTGAAACACATCGGTAAGTGATGAAAAAGAAACTCATGATGCTATATATTAGTGGATTTTCATGCATCTGAAAATCAGTTGATCACTTTCACTGAACTACTTAAGAGTGCTATAGGGTGGGCTTAAATAACCCTAGTTAACAAAAGACAATTCATTGGAGAAAAAAATTTTTTTCTATGAGTCATTTTCAGAAGCTGCTCATTTGTACTTACAAGAAAATATTTCCATCAATGGCTAAAACGTCATCAAAAATTTATTTTAGGAATGTATTAGTGAACTGTTTCTAGAATTACAAGGTGATTGCATAACAATCTAAAAAGTAGTAAAAGAGGTAAGGAAAGTAGGAAGTAATGTTAAGATTAGCAATTATAAAGCAAGGAAAAGAGGATGAAGATAATATTATTGATAAAATAATAATAATAAAATGAAGGAACTGATAGTAAGATTCCAACCAAGGTAATATTAGAGATTGAACTTACTCCTTTTGAACACAGAGATCAAAAATGAGCTGAGGAATTATTAAGGCTTTTGTTATATTCAGGCGATAAGTTCATATTCCCTTCGAATTTTTCAATTTTACTTTCTAAATGACTTTTAAAGAATATTTTAATCAAGGAAAGTTAACCAGATGTTCAAGAATTAAGCTGCTGATTTATCTTCACTCTCCTCTGAACAGTCATGCATAATAGTGTTCAGAGATGTGTTTGGATAGGACAGGCTTTGTGCAACCATTTTAAGCAACGCCATAGAAGCAGGAGATACACATAGAGGTGGCCCATTGAGGTAGTTTATCCTTCGTACACTGCTGATATAGTTGTTGACTAGAGAAAACCATCCTGAGGTGAGCAGAAAAAGCTTTCCTCATTGGTTTCGACAATCACTTCTTAAGTATCTCTGCCATTATTTGGGCAGACCCTGCCCAATTCTTAAGGATCCATTTAGTTGAACAGCACAGAGATGGCTGATGATTAGTATTCAGTAAAGAAGTGCACTTTCTGTTTTAAGAAAGCCAGTGCCATACTCACACCAGAAGGTTGATAAAGGCTGTTCATTAAATCTCCGGAAACTAATAAACTAAATTTCTCAGCTCATCATAATGGTCAGATGAGGTCAGGTGAATAAGTAGCCGCACCAGAAAAAACTTTTGTTGTTTGTTGGCTTAAAGTTTGTGTGTAGTTTAGTAATTTGGAAATTGGTAAACTATCACTGATATCATTTGATTAAACCTACTATGTATCTATTAGTGTCTAGGTAAAAGCATCAGTATTTTAAATATCAGCTGTTTGAGTAAGCTACTTGAATTTCAGTGTGTCTTCGCCTTAACGGTTGCGTCATTGAAATAAAGTGAGAATTACATGCGTATACCTCCTAGCAGTGCAAGCAAGACGGCTACATTCACTCACTTGTCTTATCTGTTTCACTCTATGCAATCTTTTTATTTCTGCAGTATTGTGAGAGATATCTGATAACAGTTAGCGAACTGTTTTTATTGATGTCCGTCATCTGTGGGAAATCCCTTATCGACATCAATGTTCTAAGTATAGGATTCTCAGATAATCTAAAGAACCAACGTAACTCAGCCACCTTGTGCGCATCCATGTAGTAGGTAATGAGCGACACTTGTTGAGTGAGGTCGAGTAATTCTACCTGGCTGCTCAAACCTCGGTGGTGGAGTGGGGCTTAAATCTGTGAACCAGAAGGACTAAACTACGTGTGTAGAGAATGCTTGTAAACGATTTTATTATTGAAATTTCTGCATTATTCATTCTAAACTTATAACTAAAATGGATTGGAGGGGATTTTAGTTTTCAGGAGCATTCTATCACGAGAAAACTAATAGTTAGTTTTGCATTTCATGTTTTGCCATAAAACTTGTCAATTAGCATGGTTTCGCTTTACAGTTACTGATAAACTTTTCAAACTTTCTGACTGCATCTTTAATCACTTTTTTTACTCTCACCTATCTCTATTCATTTTTCTCAGTCATCGTATAATGGCGGAACGGGGTTTACCTCTAATTGATCATTGTCTTTTCGAAGAACATCCTCTGATAAGAAGAGCTGCGGCAGAATGTATGGCGAATTTAGCACAATCACATGGTTTTGTCGTATCGTCCGGTGGAAGCATACCACTAGATGATACAGATTTAGCTAAAAAGTTATCACGTCTCACATGTTCAACAGAGCGTGTAAAACTGTTAGTATTATACTGTGGTGAATTGGAGGACTTGTTACTTGTACGCGCAGCTGCCGGTGCTTTAGCCAGTATGTCATACGATCCAGGTATTATACGGAAAATCACTAGTGTAAGTTGTTAGTGTTTCTTTTATCATTGGTAAGGTTTTGTTCGAGTAAAGATTTAACGCCTTGTCAACATTTTAATGAACCATTACTTATGTTATCTTAATGACCATAGTCACTTTTATCATCGGCTATCGAGACTAAGAAATTGAGGTAGCTTATTGAAACCCAAAACAAGTTTTTGTAGAAAAAGTGTGAAAAGTAGTAATAGTAATAATAATAAGATAGGGAATGTTATTCCATCTTCCAAATAGGCAACCACAGGGTTGTAAAGTTTCGTCAGTCAGTGTGGTTGTTGTAATTACTACTCTATGGAACAGCACAAAAATGAAAGATGAACAAAAAAAATCTATCGAAATGTGGAAAGTGGATAGTTGGCAGATAGCCGCTGAAAAAACTTACATAGGACAGAGTGGTTCAATGTTCGAAATTGTGGTGGATTTTGAGTGACTGCCACCAACATATGCTCTTTATACACTGAAATCTAACACTAAAAAGCAAGCAATTTGTAAAACATCTCCATTGAGAAAACATCAGTGCATTATGTGCTCAATTTCCTTATTGATTTATGTTCAAGATTTGGAATTCATTAGTTTAACACAGATTTAATCTCACTTGTTAATCAAAATACGATATTTTGACGAATTTAATTGTGAATTTTGTGGTAGTATGAGTAACAACTAAACTTGAGTTTTGTTGGTCCCACCCTATAGCTTTAATCTAGACTCATTTGTGAATAATGATTCGTCTTTTAAGCATTTTGGAATTGTTTACTGTTCTGAATGTTGTCAATGCGTTTCGTGAAAACACGTACCAGGATAGTGTCTACTACTTTTGCGAACAGATGCAAGTATGGCATGATATTTCTGAGAGAGTAGAGTAGAGAGTAGAGTCACCATCCAATTGGTAGGTGTTCTGAAGAAGGAAGAGAGAAACATAAGAAGGAAGTAGTGGACGCAAATGAAGCAGCAGGAGAAATTGATGACCAACTCATCTCGGATGTAGAGTGCGAAGACTGTTGACGTGAACTGTGTTGAATGTAATGTTTTCATATTTTATTGAAACTGAGTGTAATTTCCCAGTAAGTGATTTCATCAGTCCTCATCTTTGTTCTTACTATGGCTGTAACTTCTATGAGTTTTTATTTCACAGTGTAACTTTTATTATTGTATCTGAGAAATATTTTTTCATATATCATAATTTCATCGCAACATCTTTGGGTGACAGCTAATTTTCGTGTTCTATTCATTTTCCAAAACCTAGGCATCCTCGTGGTTTGAGATTTTTCAGACACTAGCTGGACACATTTCGTCTGCATTGCAACACCGAGCAGCTCATATACTACAAAACTTTGTTCTGCACGGAGAGCGATCCCTTTCTGAATATATTTGTCAGTCAAATATGCTTGAAGTTCTTTTATCCTTGAGTCAACTACCAGATGTCAACGCAACAGATCCAGTGTCATCAGATATTAAATCTTTGTATCCAGGATGCAGTGATGAACAAATTCAAGCTTATGAGCAGAAAGATCGTAAAGCCACACGAGAGTGTGCTAACAAGGCTTTAGAACGTCTAAAAGAATATGGTTTAGTGCAGAAGGTTCAGAACGTGTCTAGGTAGCGGATGGGTAATGCGGATCACATATAGTCGAATAATTTGCATTTATCGTTTATACTTCCACAGCCTAATCTATTTCTTTCCTGCATGCAGACATTTTTGATGAAAACATAACTAAATTGTGCCTTCCATAAACATGTCCATCCTAACAATACTTGCTGCCTTGTTTATTTTTTAGCGTTTGATTTTAGTCTTTTTGTTGTTCTTTGTTTATGACTTTCATGAAAATTGTTTACTTCTGCGACTCCTATTTATCTTTGACTTCAATATACGCTGATTGCAGCTTTTATCTTCAAAAGTTTGGATTTATTTAATCTGTCGATTACAGCTGAGTTTATTGTTGATGCATGCTGTGGAACCATAAAGTGAAGGATGTTGAGATTAGATGGTGTCCTGTAAAGAAAGTTGATCAGTCGATGGAGTTTTGCTCGTGCTTCGACTGTATCTGCTGTTTGGTAATTGCAGAGTAAACAGTTTCACTTAGTTTAGTTTTATTTTATCGATTGCACTGTGGTCACAAGACTAGGAGCCTCGTTGCTGCAATCCATTTTGATTGGTGCTTTGGTGGGACACTGAAAAACAGTTCAACCAGCTCACGACCAAGCCTTATTTGGATATAATTCAGTTGGAACCTGAATAAAACGTAAGTGTCGGTTATTCATCTCTCCTTGAGTTATTCACTTCATCTTATCTCGCCAACTTGTGGAGTGGAATGCACACTTCTCGACTGAATGGCACTCAATCATCTATGGGATGCTCGACTGAATGCACTTGTAAGAGTTAGAACAGAATTTGACACTAACCGATGCCTACTACAAGGTGCCACCTAAAGACTTACAGACTGCAGTTTGGATATTGTATAGGATGAGCTCATCCAAAAGCTGTCAATTTTACTACATAAGCCAAAATTTTCAGAGGTAGTTCCAGTAGCAGGTGGCTTTTATGCTCCATTCGGAAAGCTAAGCCAAGTAGAAAAGCATTTCGGAAATATCCTCGGCCAACGAACTGCCAATGGTGATCATCTCTTGTAGTTTGTCCCGACAGTCACTTGTTTCTGGTCAACTCTGACTTCAACCACGAGGAGAGACACTGTGGCGCATGACGTCCGCCGAAATCAAAGTGATGACAGCAGATAGATCAGACTGCTATAAGCCATCTTTAGAGAGGATAAATAGAGGATTACCATTCTATCTGGAGTGGCTACTTAGAGCACCATCATAATTTAGTACGGGTACCTATTCTCTATGTCCTACTGGTCACTTGACCCTTGGCAGGAAATCGGTTATCTCACTGTCACAGGTGGTATTAATTAATGGCAGTCACTCGAGACTCTTGTTTCCGAGCGGAGACCTCGTTGACCTCTTATCCACCTGAATACTGAAACAGCACACAACAGTAGTTTGCTTTGTCTTAGAAAATATGCAGAAGACTCTGCATCTACACCGAAACAGAGTATTTCTTCTGTGTAATCTAGGTTAACTGAGGTATCTCTTCCGAAAAAGTCAATTTGTGTCAAAGCAGATGAGAAAACAATGACTTCTATAGGCATATCTGTATGTCATATTTTAATAAAAATAGCGAGGGTGAACAACCTCAATAAACACCACTGGACTCATATAGCCTATATGACGGGTCACCAAAGGCTCTAATACGATCATGGTGTTTGCATGAAAAGCCTTTAGAAGACTGGTGTCCTTACCTGGCACCCATTTAGAAAGAAACACTGCCGTAAGACTTCTCGATAAACGGAGTCGAATAGTGTCCTCAAATCTAGAAAATCATCTTGTGTCTAGTACAGGTAAGCGTGTCTAGCTGAAGTTGAATTTCCGGTCGATACACCCAGTGCCACATCCGTATTTAAGGCTATTTGCAGTTCTTTTCAAGAGTTGGGGGATCTCTCAGTAGCTGAAGATGCGTCTAACTGCTGCTCGAAGTGTTGCTCCTGTCGTTCCAGTTGCCTTTCATGGGAGTAAATTGCAATCTCTTCTGCGATCTGTTTGACCATCGGATTTTCCATCACGGTGTCCTTGTTAAACCGTAATATCTGTCTACTGTTGCTGATCACCTTACCTTCCCAATCTCTTCAACCTCTGCTGTCTATCATCATTTAATAGACGCTGTCAGTCTAGATTTTAGTTGCTTCCGCACTTTATTATGCTTGGAGCTAAGACGAAGGCGTTCACATCTACACATTACATCAGAAACTGCTGAGATCCACTGACCCTTTTCTAACCTTTTTCTTGGAGTCAGTTACGGCCTTTGATGCTATTTTCTCTGCAGATGGGAGATGGCACCAGGCTTCTTCAGGATTACTGATGTTTTATTGTTCAAATAATCTTCTTGCTAGTTCCTATTTGGAAGTAACCTTAGAATCTTCAGCAACCATCTGCGTTCTGAATAGCCTTGTAGTTTCATTCCGTTACGTCTAATGATAGCTGTCCAAGCAAATGCTTCAAAGGAGTGGTGATATTCCACCAAACCTCTAGCGTTAACTGATAGTCATATGGTCTCCGAACATGAAGTAAAGAGATACATTTTGCCGTAAATACTAAGTGTTACCTGCAACTGATCATTCATAATTTCAAGCAGCATTCCTTTTGGTGTACGTATTAAAGACGCACAAAAGATCAGATTAAAATGAAGACTCGTATTTTCAATATACCTCAGTTTCACACATAATTGCTGACCAGGTACCGTTCACAAGCATTATTTATGAAAACACGATTCACAAAACCTTGCAGTAGGGTTTGATTGACCAACCATACCACCAGTTAACATTTCTTGATACTGTCGCTCAACACTTGTACTAAGGTTATATACTTGTGACTATATCTTTTATGCAAATGATATTGTATCTTAAAAGCGTATCAAGCCATCTGCTTGTGGTGAATATGATCAGCAGGCACTCTTCGAGCAGCTGCCTTTAGCAGTGAGTGATGAAGGTTTGAATATACTAGGTAGCGTGATTTCTTTCAACATTGCAGATACATATTGTAGATGACAGCTGATAAACACGACACCTAATTTGCTGTCACGACAGGCAGCTGCTACCTTGATGTAGTAGTATAAGGCTACCGTTCACCCAGTCAGATCCTGAATGAGTTATTGAGACAGGACCCCAAACACCTACAGAAGTCTAGAGAGCTACAGGTAACCTGAAACGAGGAAGAGCACCAGGGCTACATAAACCAGTACCAGATGTATTTAAAAACTAACTACTAAAGTGTCAACTAGTGTATGGGAGTCAGATATGATCCACTCTGACTGGTTTCAATCACTGGTTGTCCCACTCTTTCGGAAAGCATATGAATCCCCTTTGATAAACTCAGCGTAACCAACCTATGAACATAATGTCCACTACTCTAGGTTCTATTATTATTATTATTATTATCATGATCATGATCATCAGGTTTCTGTGTGGAGATTGGAAACACCAGACCCGAGAACATCAGGCAATATTCAAACCTGGTTGTGAGTGCATTAATCAGATATTCACTCCCTGCCGAGTTCTAGAACACAGGCGCACTTTCTGACACCCGACATTAGCAGCATTTCTCGACCTGAAGAGGGCATTCAACTCCATTGGTCAAGAGGTCTTATGACAGTGTTTCTGATTGAAAGGGGTGCCGAGTGAGTGAGTATATCACTTCGTTTAAGGCTCTGCACTTGAATACCCTTGAGTGTGTCAGACCCTATGATGAGTTACCAGGTGAGTAGTTGTGTACGTTGAGTAGTGTGTGTCAAGGATGTCCATTCTCCATTCTTACTCAACTTTATCATCAACGTATTCATGGGTGTCTCTGTCTTGTCGTCTGACTTCACACGGATTCATCTTATCGCAGGGAAATAACTATCAGACCCAGAGTAGGTGGATGGCACTGACGAGATGTAGAGTGTTGTTTACACCGGAAGTAGAAATCTAAGAATGCTTATGATGCATGCTTTGTCACTCAAATGCGAATTGTTGCTCGAAAACTGGTCTTCAGTGATGCTTTTCCGAGCTGTAGGTAGTGAAAGTTTTGAATACGTTCACCTCTTCACTTGCGTAGGAAGTTGCATCAGCCTGACAAGTCAGTGACCGACAAGATCTCTCCAGAGGATACAAAAGGTTGACCTGGTTTTCGTCACCAATGCCATTTATGACGCCTTCGTGATAACGGATTGCGTATTAGGGCTGAGTATACTATGCCACAGTTTGCTGTGTCCTACCACCCCGACCTCTGGCTGCGAAATCATACTGCAGCTAGCTGGATGGGGTGTGATAGCAGTAAGGTGTTTCCCTTGGATGACCAGCAATGCCACGAGGATGCTGCATCCCTTATGTGAGGGTGGTGGGGTCGGAGTTAGAGAAGGTTGACCCCCAAAACAGCACAATCCCACCGCTCGCAGTATGCAGATGCCTGCAACAGGTACTCACAGTCGGATTCAAAAGCAAACAAAACAAAATCTCAAACTACCCAAAAGCTCGTGTGTAACAGGCCTCAATGAGATGTCATTTGGGCTCTGTGGTCACACAATATCCCTTCCTTTCCAGGTACCTCACGAAGAACTACTCTTCGACGACGTGGGCAGCTGGGAACTGTCAACCGCCCATACACTCCCCTTAGTACACAAGACTCAATCAAACATAACTTATTCTCCATACCTCTGTCTCTTTCTTTGCCTTCACCTCCTGATACCAATATTAAATCCATTACACCTTCCCCCGAGTGTGGTTATTAAATTGACCAGTGCGATGAATCTTCAAAATTCACCTCACAAGTAGCCGAAGACCTAATGGCTGGTTCTCGTGGACTCGCTGGTGTATGCGTAGGTTTGAGCTGTAGGACAGAAAGTGCGCTTCTCGACTGGATACCAGTCAACAGTTGTCAATGTACTATTCGACTGAATGGATGTGTAAAGACTAGGAAAGATCGTAAGACTAGTTGATGCCTATTTGTAATCTCTGCCTACACACACCGACTGCAGCTCGGATGATGGAAAGGATGAGTTCTATGAGAAGCTGTCAGTTTTGCTACAGAAAGCGAACCGTTCAGATTTAATCATAATGAGAGGTGACTTTAACGCTCAAGTAAGGAAGGGGAGGTGATCCAATCGGAAAGGCATCTTCGGGGTATTCACGGAATTTCATGCCAAGGAACCGGTAGTGGAGATGATCTGTTGAAATTTTGTCGAGACAACCACTTGTTTCTGACCAGCACTAACTCTAGGCATGAGGAGAGACACTGTCTCACATGGCGTCTGACGACTACCTGTTTGGACTCGGATCATGCGCAGGTATGTCTACACTTTACTGGTCGCAGGAAACAAGCGATAATATAGCCTGTCTATGGTCGACTGGAAGACAAGGACGCGAAATGCTTGTCTAGGGATTTCTCTGAACATAACAGGAAAGCTCATGCTGAGGAAACCTGGCGTAATATTACGTCTGTTGTAGGAACAGCAGTAAAGTTGATAAACGTCACTGTATTTCCGTGACGTCGTTCGAACTGATTGATGCTAGAAGGTTGATTGCAGCTGTCTCTGACCATGATGAAGAGGTGAAGCGAATCAAGCGTAAATCGACCAAGAGTCTTCGTGTCGGTCGTGAGCAGGGGTTGGGGTCGAAAGAGAGAGATGAAGAAGGCATCAACATTGAGTAACGCTCGGCAGCTGTTCGGGTTTATTAGGATACCGCCAAGTAGAAGATGACGCTTAGTGAAACCATCTTTGAAATTATCGGATGATTACAACCACCCATGATGGACAACTACAACGTTGGATGTAGAACTTTGGATCACAGCTCACCTGGCTTCTAGAAACGCTTCATCTGCTTAGCATTCTGCCAGTATGAGCCTAAATGGTACGTCGATGTTGGTCCTCCAACTCTCCTTGAGGTTGATGAGGCTGAATCGAAATTCAAACGATAGAAAGCAGCAGGACCTGAGAGTTTATCCCTCGACGTTTTGAAGTATGGAGGTAGGAAATCGCGGCCTAATGTGACTTAGGTACTACGTAGTATATGGGAATCAGAGGTAGTGTCGTCAGACTGGTATGCTTAACGTATCATCGTGCTCTATAAGAAGGGGCTTAAATCTTGCTGTGACAAACATAGGGGGTACTGGTTTGCCTAAGATTGAATCCATGACTCTGGACTCCATAGTTATGCAATGCCTAACTAGAGCTCGAGAAAACCAAGCACGTTTCAGACCTGACTGACGATGCATCAATAATATTTCTAATCTACGATATTTTGTGGAACACAGGCCTACCTACCGGCGGCCGACACTTGCCGTATTTCTTGATCTGAAGGGTTGTATTTGACTCTGTCAACTGTGAGGTGTTGCGGCAGTGTCTGACTGTGAAGGGAGTACCGAGAAAGTATATAATACTTATCAGTGGTGTCTACTCGAACTCATGCAGCGGTGTAAGGGAAGGCCTTGTGGAAAGTTATCATCAGAGACGAAAACAACAATTGATGTCTGCCAGGGTTGCCCACTGCCACTGCTTTTATTTATCTGCGTTATAGATGTACCAATGGACATAACCTTAGGTGGATCTGACTTCACAAAGATTGATATACTTCCTTGAAGTTATCTGGTTGAATTGGGATATGCAAACGATATTGGCCTGTTAGGTGAAGACGCTGACAAAATGCAGGGTCTTCTGGACGTGTTGAGCACCTGTCAAATGTAAGATGATAATCCAGGACTGGTTTGCTGCAAGTACTCCTAGTTTGACGATAGGAAGTGAAGTGGTGGAATGTGCCGACTACTTCACCCACTTGGGAGGTTGCATCAGCTCGAATGAGTTAATTGCTGAGGAAATCTGAGCTCGGATACAGAATACCCGTTTAGCAGTTGCCAACTTGCATCATCGGCTGCACTCACTGTCGAAATATCCGACAAGTATAGTACGCTCAAGTCCGATTTGTCCTGCCGTTCAGCTGTGAGACGTGGATTTTGATATTAGGAGACATGAAGTAGTCACAGATTTCTGACCATAGGTAGTTTCGTAGCTTCACTCGCGTTTGGTGGAATCACCGTGTGAGCAATGTTGAAGTCAGAAGAGGGTACCAGACGAATTGATCGAAGAGATTGTGAACCTTAGTCAACTGAGATGGCTTGGACATGTGTTGCTCATGCCAAGCCACAGACTACTTCGATGTGCCATACTGTGGGAAGCTTGACTAGGTTGGAAGAGAGTTCAGAGTTATCCGACTAAGACGTGGCACCAATAAACGAAGTCTTTTACTGTTCGTCTAAGTTGTGTGGGGCGATGTAGACTGCCTGTTTGGAGTTCTCAAAACGAAAGGAATCACTAGATGAGGACTGTTGGTGACATGGCTGAAAATCGGTCACAATGGCGCAGATGTATTCATTCCTTTACTTTTAAAGCTTGAATATTCACACTAATCTTTATCTTCAGTTTGTTTATTCTCTCAACTTTGATATCGCTCTTATTCTATCCTCCTGTTCTTTGGATACTGCTGTGAAGTGTGATGATTTGAGCCGATGCACCTCTGTACGAGGTTCTTCGTTGATTTGGCAGTCAGTTCGTCAAAGTATGCTGTCGAATTCCTCGTAGCACCTAAAGAACGATGTGGATTAGATATAGCGAAATATGAAGTGTATAACCAGAGTTATTAGGAGTTGGCATTGTTTGCTATCGTGGTATTCGTTTCAGTAAAGAAACTAAAGATATACGGACGCGAGAAGGCTCTGTAAGAATACTAGAGGTGGGAAAGGTTCAGATACATCTTAAGAACAAAAAAAATAAGTTCAGAGAACTCTAACACGAACATTTCAATTTATCCACTGAGTGCATGAATTCCTGAAGTAAACTATTCATACTCTGCTCAAATCAAAAAGAAGATCTTCAGTAATTGCATAATTTCTGGTTACCTTATCGACAATATATAATTAACTTGTCATAAACCAGAGTACACACAACTAGGATAACGGATCTAAAAATAATTGGTTGTTTGTTGGTATAATTAGTGCTTCCTCACAGTTATACGATTTAGGTTACACATCCTATTGATGTTAGATAGCTGCAAACATTCGGTAAAAAGCTGTGTAACCTAAGTATTGTGATTGTCAGAGTTCATCAGCTAGGTGCGTTTGCAACCTCATAGGGCGTTTTCGATGCACCTTCGGAGATTCGGATCTACGTCACCCAATATTGTATTAAGTTAGCACTGAGTTATTTTGGCCACTGTTGACTTGCTATAGAAATGGATTATCTACACTGACTGGTTACTTGAGATTAATCAAAGTAACTGTGTATAGCGTTAAAAATAGGAGCTCTGGCTTACCGGACTTTCAAGTAGTTTGTAATGGGTTCAAGATTCACCTCAACTACTAAGGTTTGAGTGATCAGATGGAATTAGTAGACACACTACATAGAAAGCGTGTCCCATAAATAGCTTAGTGTAAGATAACTGATCAAGATTACTGATCTGTATTCACCTTCGATCTAATTAGTAAAATTTGAGTACAAGTGAATTGATTTCTATCACGAAATTAACCACTATCATGAAGTAAGTAACAAAAAGTGTTTTCTTTAAAAGAGTCGATTACTTGAAGAAATGCAGTGTAACCGACCAATCACTTGCACGCCTGTGCACATCTGTATTATGAGAGCTTATAATACTCCCTAGTGGGCTAAACCTCAGAAGATTGAGAGAGGTCGGAACCCTTAAACTAACTACAGAGACAAATGAGCCACAGCTTCTCTATCCAGCAGCTCATAGGTGGTAATATATCACGACAGAATAAAATTTCATTCCCTATGATAAATATAATTATTAAGAGAAATAAAAATAAGATAAGCATATTAAGATAAAAAGATTACATCAATTAGTACCGTCATATTTAGGATACAAGGGAATAGGAAAAGCAAATGTACATAAGTTTATAACCGTTGCATTTGAACGTATACAGCTTCTCAGTTACTCAGTCCATAATCTCTAGTCGTGGTAAGTTAGGTAGATTTTGACTGTTCCCTTGTTTCTCAAAATCAATGTACTGAGTTACTAGGTCTTGAAGTGAATTAGCACTCGAGTCAAACATGCTGACATCGAAACCCTCCACGCTTGTGTAATGGTGTAAATGAGCCTGAAATGGAATCAAGATAGTTGTGTTTTACTCCATAAAGTTGCACGTCCCAATATTATTAAGTGAATAAATGAAAAGTGTGAAGTCATAATGCTAAAAGCCACACTATTATTGTACGAGGTGAAAACATGAGTGAGTAAACAATTCTGTCGGACAGCAGTGAATACAAAGCTCAAGGAAAAAATATGAGCAGTATTGATAAATATTGAAGCATGTGAAGGAGATAAATTATGCTTTATTAAGTCTTTCAAAACTTTTAGCTTAAAAACAAACTAGTCAACAGGAATCAGATACTGTGATGAATACACACAGATCTAGATAAATGTTAATAACAGCTGCACCTGAATTGCAAAATTATTAAACCTACATAGATGTTTGATACTAGATGGAAGGCAATAACACAGTGGAATGGAAATTCGCTAATACCTAGTGCATTGTTACGAAAGAATGAATAATTTAGACAAACTGCTTAGCTTAAACTCATCAATCAGTCTCATATTTCATGAAACCAGACATCTAAAATCAGTCTTCAAAACTTCCGACTTCTTTGACGATGACAGAAAATGTTTAGCATGAACCTAAGCCACCTGATTTAACCAACTGGTACCTTGCATCGAATACCAGCAGTATGACTATTTCTTGTTCATGAAGTCTCTGGCATTATCAGAAGTAGACAGACAAAATCAACGTAGACACTGGCATAAAAATGCAAGCGTTCAATATGCCACATCATATGGTAGCATGCAAAGAACAAGTGGGTAGAGAAAGAACGATATCAAAGTAGACAAAATTACATTGGAGAAGCAATTAAATAATGCAGGTTGATGAAAATGCTCAACTTACATAATAGACGTCAAAGAGGGAACGTATCTGCGTCATTGTGACCAACTTTCAGTCATGCAACAAAGAGTACTCAACCACTGACTCCTATCGTTTCGAGGATCCTAGGCTGGTAGTCTACATCTCCCAACATCACTCAGACCAACAGTCACAGACTTCATGCACTGGTGCCGTGTTCTAATCTGGCCACCCTAAACCCTCTTCCAACTTAATACAACTCCCTCCAACATGGCACTTCCAGGTAGGCAGTGGCTTGGCATGCACAGTACATCTCAGCCGACGGTAGTTCACAACCTCATCAATCGACTTGGCCGGATGACCCAGTACCCTTCCCCTGACCTCGACATTGCTCACACGGTGATTCCACCAAATGCGAGCAATCCTCCGAAAATACCTATGTTCAGAACCCGTAACCACTTGATGTCTTCCACTTTCAAATGCCATGTCTCACAGCCTCATAGTAAGAGAGAATGGACTGCAGCACAGTATACTCGTCGTTTGATAGACAGTCGGACATCTCGCCAGTGGGCACCACCGATGATGCAAGTCGGCAAGTGCCAAACTGGACTACTGTATCCGAGCTGAGATTTTGTCAGCGACCAGCCCATTCGCGCTGACACAACTATCCAAGTAAATGAAATGGTTGACACATTCCACCACTTCACTCACTATCATTAAACTGGGAGTGGTTTCAGACCAGTCCTAGAGCATCGTCTTACATTTGACATGCCAAACAAACTCAGATTTTGCTCGATGCGACCAGGACACCTTGCATTTTGTCAGCATCTTCACGTTCGAGAACAACGTCATTTGCGTACACCAAGTCAACCACATACCCTCCACCGAGTTGACCAATCTCTGTCAAGTCCTACGTGTTAAATTTATTTTCATTAGTCGATGGATGACGAAGTTAAACAGGAACGATCTTAGTGAACATCTGTGGCGGACACCACTACTTGTCGCCAATTCTGAAGACAATCTCCATTCCCTTGCCTCACACGGCTGCATGAGTTCGAGTAGAGAGGTTTGATTAACATTACATATGTGTTTGGTACTCCTTTCACACTCAGATATTGCCACAATATCTCAAGGTTAACAAAGTTGAGTTCCACCTTCAGGTCGAGAAATATGGCAAGTGTCGGCCGCCGGTAGCTATGCCTGTGCTCTAGATCCTATCGGAGCGTGTAAATCTGACCGTAACACCCTGGTCCAGGTCTGAGACCTGCTTTGTTTTCTCGGGTTTGTTGTTTTCGAACTCCAATTAGGAGTTGGATAGCTGTGGATCCTAGGGTCTTTGATACTATGCTTGTCAAAGTAATTCTCGTATGGTTGTCATAGGAAAACTTCTTCCCCGTCTTATAGACTGGTAGCGTAATAAATTTGTCAGACTCATAATATAATAAAAAGAGTAAATGGTTCCTAAAAAGAAATAAGTTCATAGTAAGACCATTGGAGAGGAAGACGCTGATCAAGTTCTTTTGTACACTGATGTCAGGATTTTCCTAGTGAATGGTCAGGAATATCATTATGCAACGGATACTAAGATATACAGCCTTCTTACTTGAAGTAAGAGTTCCTTGAAATGCATTTATGTGCAAGCTTCTGTGTTGATTCTCTCTGTTTGTCTGTTTCTTAAATAGAATGATCAGCGTCGAAAATATGTTCACTGATGGCACTTATGACACGCCCACTGCTATCTTTTTTACAGCTATTAAATAGTATAGTGCTCCTGGACGCTGATGGATCCGACTCGTATTGTGGAACAGATGCTTGAATCACCGACCTATCCCTTGTGTAGTTACTTTCTTTCCACAAACTAACATAAGTATGTTCTTGTTATACTTTTGGTCTCTGAGTATAGGTCTGCCTGTATGGCTTTTCAAGTCAATCCAGGCGTCATATTCAACTCAGCTTCATAGGGAAGTGAGTCAAACTCGTCTCCGAAACGTTTTCATGAAAAGTTTCTGTTGGATTAAATAGCGTATAGATGTGTATTTTATCCCTTCTCCCTTAAACGATTTATTATTGTACGTATAATTTATTTGACACTTAATTACTATTTTTATTTTGACTATTTTCTTTTGATCCGTAATGCTGAGATTACGTTAGGCTGATCGTTATTACTGTTATGCAAGTCAAGTCGAACTGCCACTTGAACTCTGTATGATTCTGTTAAATTGATCTTTTATCTTTGTCTTAAAGACTGACAGATTTTCTTTGTTCCCTGTTTTTAATGAGCTCCCTAGGTTTAGTGTAAATATTTAGCATCTGAGGTAGTCTGTTTTGTCGTGCTGAAGTCACTAAGTGAAGTCTTTCTTGTTTCACTTTGATCTGTTGTTTTCGGACAATGAAGTCTAGATTGTGATTTTTTTTATGTCAGGTGATCGTTGTGAAAGCCTCATCGTTTCATTTTAATAGTACTTCATTTTGTCGATTGACACTTTCCAAAGTTAGGAACTTTGTTTAGCCTCAATAAATTCAGGCTAAGCCAGGAAAACGACAGTTTTTTTCTCAACCGAAAGGTGGTAATGATCTCATCAACTACTAGAAAATGGTTTCAAATCTGATGAAATTGATCGCCATATACCAATATGCCTACTTCACGATCAATAACGGTTACCTTGACGTGGTGGTTGCGTTTGTAAATGAAATGACTCAACGATCCACACTGACTGAAATCTGTGTTACTTGAGGTCGTAACGTGCCAGAAATATTTTTGGATAGTAGTCAGACAAAAAGCAATCATCATCATAATGTAAATTGCCACGCCATGATGGGATCTGAGAGTGAAGTTGTACTGCTTGCTGGATTGGGTGTAGCAGCAGCTACAGGTTTCCTTTGGATGACTAGATGTGCCATACTGGTGCTGGCGTCCCTATGGGAAATGGAGAGTAGGTTAGTAAAGGTGAGTTTGAAAATGAGCACAATCCTCCCTGACTTAAATTCTTTTATGCCCACCATACGGGATTTTCTTATCCAGCATAAGAACAATCGAGCCTGGAACCAGCAATCCTAAAATACCTGCGTGTGACAGGCCTTGAACGGATATCCCATGGGATCTGCAGTCAAAAAAACCTCTTCCTTTATCTCTTTCACATATCCTGCGGAAGAACCTTCCACGTTATTCACTGGCTAGGAAGTGTCAACCACCCAAACGCTTCCAGTAGTATCTAAGGTCCAATCAAGCATAACCTACCCTCTATACTTTGCTTCCTCGTTTGATTTCACTTCCTGGTAGCAATATTATTCCTTTTAAAGTTTCATCAATCTCTCACTGCGACCGTTACCAGCGACACACAATTTCTAGTCTCTTAAAATGTCGCTGTCGATTCTACACTGCAGCTTCCAAATTTTGAACCCTATGCTATTTCGAACACCGGGCAGCGCTCGCCAAAACTTTGGAATCTCGAGTAATGGAAATAAAAAAACACGAGTGGGTGATTGTTACCGACATAAAAGATCTACTGCTGTCTTCTGACCAACCAAAAACTTGTGTATTTCGTAGTTAAGAAACCATCACCGAAAAAAGATGAGATGCTGATAACGTCTCAGAAGAGACGGCACACTTTGAAGCGAAATTCAACTGATCGACAACGCAATTCTGAATGTGATGTAGATGTCGGTCCTGTAATTGTCACCCCAGTTTTAAAGGCTGTTTGAACGTGAAACGATGCAAAGCAGCAGTACTTGATGGTTTGTCACCCAAAGACTTTTAGGATGGAGATAGAAAATTGGTGACTGGAGTTACGGAAGTACTAAATAATATATGAGAATCAGATGTAGTCACGTTAGACTGGTTCAGATTGTTCATCACTGCACCCCATAAGCAAGGAGAGAAGTATGCATGTGACAACAATAGGAAAATCAGCTTGATTAATATTGTGTTCAAGACCCTAGGGTTCATAGTTATCCGAAGCATAGCTGGATTTCAAGAACCACAAACTCGAGAAAACCAGGCAGGTTTCAAACCTAGACGAGGGTGTATCGATCAGATTTCCACCCTCAGACAGGTTCTGCAACACAAGCCTAGCTACCGGTGACCGATGCTTGCCATATTTCTGACCTGAAGGTGGAACTCGACTTTGTCGACAATGAGGTGTTGTTTCGATAGCGTAATTAGAACACGAAGTTTATGTGAACAATGTGATGTATTTGCGCAATACATTTCGAACAATCTGATCACACATTTACTTGAGGTGTTGTGACAGTGTCTGACTGTGAAGGTAGCACCGATGAAGTATACAGTGCTTATCATAGATATCTACTCAAATATGTTATACATGTGCAAATGGACCTAATCTTAGGTATGTAAAATTCCTCTGGTATTGATCAACTCGGTGGAGGGTATGTGGTTGAATTGGTGTATGCAAATGACGTTGTTCTCGAACGTGAAGATGCTGACAAAATGCAAGGTGTCCTGGTCGCATCGAGCAAAATCTGAGTTTGTTTGGCATGTCAAATGTAAGACGATGCTCTAGGACTGGTCTGAAACCACTCCCAGTTTAATGATAGTGAGTGAAGTGGTGGAATGTGTCAACCATTTCATTTACTTGGATAGTTGTGTCAGCGCGAATGGGCTGGTCGCTGACAAAATCTCAGCTCGGATACAGTAGTCCAGTTTGGCACTTGCCGACTTGCATCATCGGTGGTGCCCACTGGCGAGATGTCCGACTGTCTATCAAACGACGAGTATACTGTGCTGCAGTCCATTCTCTCTTACTATGAGGCTGTGAGACATGGCATTTGAAAGTGGAAGACATCAAGTGGTTACGGGGTTCTGAACATAGGTATTTTCGGAGGATTGCTCGCATTTGGTGGAATCACCATGTGAGCAATGTCGAGGTCAGGGGAAGGGTACTGGGTCATCCGGCCAAGTCGATTGATGAGGTTGTGAACTACCGTCGGCTGAGATGTACTGTGCATGCCAAGCCACTGCCTACCTGGAAGTGCCATGTTGGAGGGAGTTGTATTAAGTTGGAAGAGGGTTTAGGGTGGCCAGATTAGAACACGGCACCAGTGCATGAAGTCTGTGACTGTTGGTCTCAGCAATGTTGGGAGGTGTAGACTATTTGCCAAAAATCCTTGGGATGATGGGAAATAATTTCTGGAGAACCCCGATGACATGTCTGAAAATGGGTCACAAATGCGTAGGTGTATCACCATTCAGTTTCGAAAACCTAACATCCTGAAATGTATCATTCCTTGATATCTTCTGAGTATATTGAGTATTTGTACTAACCATTATCTGGAGACAGTTTATCCTCTCACACAATTTTCGTTCTTTAATATAACTCTTTTTACTACAGACGTGTTCTTTGTACACTACTGTGAAGTGTAGTAATTTGTACTTGATGTAGTTGTGTGCCAGGTTCCACGTAGTTTCTGTCTGTGTCAATCCTATGCTCCGGTAATCTTACCGACCCAGTCGGCTAACCTTTGACCTCACAGCCATCACATGGTATTTTGTAACTTAAATCATTATGTTTAGTTTCTTAAACCGACAAAGTTTCTATTTAAGTAAGTTGTCAGATTTCAGTTCCACCTTAAGTCCAGACTTGTTCTGAATTCTGCTTTGATATTCCCTCTTCATGTGGTAACCCAATAGATGCCTTAAACTTGTGTTGTCATTACTTTCCATGAAACTATCACTAATTCGTTTCCAGTGTGTTCTTAAGACTTTCTTAATAAGCTCTATAGGATAGTTTCTGATTAGCAATGTTTTTATTCATCTTTCAATTCCTCACTCGTGAGTTTTCTACTTCTGTTATTTAAACATTTCACTTGACTTGCTTCAACCGATATCAGATGGTGTAACTTGACATCTAGATAATAACGATAGCAAGTAATACTCTATAACTTGTTGTTATATCAAATAAACATATCTAATATCAAATAACCTCTCACGAAATTTTTGTTCACTTCACTTTCTTTGCTCTTTTTAGTTAAACGTGATCTCTTGTTGTGCTTAGCCACTTTCTACCCGAATGTGACTGTCTTTATGCAATTTCTATTATATTTTGATTAGCCTTCAGTATTTATAGCAGCTTTGATTTGAACGACATTTTGAGTAATTCTGTTTGTTACTAATCCAATAACAAACTTCTGTAACTATTTCACACTAAAAACGCTCTTTAAAAAAGATATACATTTTCAACTATATAGTTTTGTGAATGTAATCACGGAGAACAGTCCGTTCACTGATTTACTTGGTCCCCTTCAAGTAATGACTTCACTTCCATGTTTGGTAAATTCATTATGTTGTGCAACTATTTACTTTTACTTTAAGTGGAGACGGATATTTTCAATGAATGGAATAAACATCAAGTTGGATCATCGTTAGTCGATATGAAATTGATATGGTATCACAGCATATCAATACAAGTTGCCACCGTTTTGCAGCATATTTAGCTACAATGTAACATGATGAAAGACGCGGAAATCGAAAAGATTTATGAAGATGTCGAAAGCTGTGAGAAAAGAACGAGAAGGGAATTTCACCAAATGAAACCTAATCTGCATTAATTGAGTGATGGTTTCACGATGCATTGTTTATATTATGAAGGCAATAGAGAGTATGCATCTTGAAAAATCATAACTTGGACCTTTATTGAACGTGTTTCATAGCCACAGGCAAAACTGTTGTGGATGATACCCGTTCCTTAGTGGGTTTTTAGATATCTCGAAGAAGCCATATATAGTGTAGATTCAGTCGTACCTTCTGAATGTGTCGTGATTTCGTCGATCGCTGACACACCAGGACTTATCCGAATTCTAAGGCGAGTGAAGTATTCATCGCACTCAATCACTTCATTACCTATTGTCAGATGAGTCTATCGAAGTAGACCAATCATGAAGCAATATTTCGCATGGAAGTCAGGAACGTGTCTCAATTGCTTCCAAAATGCCACCTAACGTGTCCAGAAAACTACGTCTTATTCACATCTTCGGTTAATTGGAATACGTCATATGACTACTCTAGGTCTACTAAAGAACCTCTTGCTACATGATCAATCTTCGTTAAGTAAGTCGTCTATGAACATGCCCATAATAAAAGTGAATTAATTCACTGTACATTCATTTGGGCCATTTTAATTGAAATATCTACCATTTATGATATTTTCTGTTCTTAATCGTAAAAATACTGACTCACATATATATACCTATGCCCAGAATACTCAAAAAAATTGCTACTTGTATCCACGAAATTTCTTCAGATAACGTCGGTAAAAATCATCACTCAATATTATTTTCATGACACAAAAATAAAGCAGTAAGATAAAAAAAAATACGCTAGAAATTTAAGGCGTTGGTAAACGCTGAAAAATGTTCGTCATGGGCTTACAGCCAAGTCAATGAACAACAAGCTCATGACGGAACTGGAAGCATTAGGCATGATTCTGTGTGAGATCATGGATTCATACTGCTGAGAAATCCCACACTACAACGGGACAACATTCCACTGTCGGCTGCCTTTTAAAGGCAGTTGTAAAGAAAAGATACATTTCGTCATCTATACTATGATTTTAGTTTTACTCAGTTTGTTTATTAAGTAGCCGAAGCCACAACATATTAATTTCGATTTTTGAACGATACATATCATGCGTACAAACTCAGTTGTAAGGTATCTTTGCAAAAGACACAAAATTGATTTAGGCACTCAATAAAAGTCAACGTTTATTGTATGAATGATGTCAATAATTCAAATCAAAGGAAACTTAGCGTACCTTTCTTCGGTATAGTTTGTGAAACCGTTCCAAGATGAGGCTAAATGATTCATGAATAGAAGTATTATTGGAAATAGCCAGTAGAGAATACTGTTGATTCACTGGTGGGACTAAACAATGTCCAACTTTCCAGCCTTCTCGATTCCACGGAACAAAACGTAAACGGGATTGAAGTCTGTCAGGAGAGCAAAAACAAAAAAGAAGAATTACAAGGCAAAATTTATCGAAATACTTGTTACAGTTAAGAAAGATAAGAAACCAAAAAAGGTAATAATGCATTAAAAATTATGGTAATGCAGTAGAAAGCCTCATACATCACACGTACACAGAATCAGGACTAGACAAGTTGACAGACAAAAAGGACTTAAGTATACGAACTATTTTAAACAATGATCTTCATAGAGTTAGGCTAGTGAATACAGTTATTGATGACAATGTAGGTTGAACAGTCCTACATAAAGTTTCTTGTGCAGTGACATAACTTGACGATAACGTTTCTGACTTCGAAAATGAGCAACACGTTAAAACACGAGTGGATGATTGTTACTGACATAAAAGATCTACTGCTGTCTTTTGATCAACTATAAACTTGTGTATTTCGTAGTTAAGAAACCATCACCGAAAAAAAGATGAGATGTTGGAGGAAGCTGTATTAGGTTGGAAGAGGGTTCAGGGTGGCCAGATTAGAACACGACACCAGTGCATGAAGTCTGTGACTGTTGGTCTCAGCAATGTTGGGAGATGTAGACTACCAGCCTAGGATCCTCGAGACTAGTACTCTTTGTTGCATGACTGAAAGTTGGTCACAATGACGCAGATACATTCCCTCTTTGACGTCTATTATGTAAGATGAACATTTTCATCAACCTGCATTATTTAATTGTTTCTCCAATGTAATTTTGTCTACTTTGATATCGTTCTTTCTCTACCCACTTGTTCTTTGCATGCTACTATATGATGTGGCATATTGAACGCTTGCATTTGTACGCCAGGCTTGGTACTACCTTTACGGTCAGACACTGCCACAATAGCTCTCTCTCTCTGTTTGGACCTCGAGCACTGTTTGCGATCGACACGAAGACTCTTGGTCGATTTACGCTTGATTCGCTTCACCTCTTCATCATGGTCAGAGACAGCTGCAATCAACCTTCTAGCATCAATCAGTTCGAACGACGTCACGGAAATACAGTGACGTTTATCAACTTTACTGCTGTTCCTACAACAGACGTAATATTACGCCAGGTTTCCTCAGCATGAGCTTTCCTGTTATGTTCAGAGAAATCCCTAGACAAGCATTTCGCGTCCTTGTCTTCCAGTCGACCATAGACAGGCTATATTATCGCTTGTTTCCTGCGACCAGTAAAGTGTAGACATACCTGCGCATGATCCGAGTCCAAACAGGTAGTCGTCAGACGCCATGTGAGACAGTGTCTCTCCTCATGCCTAGAGTTAGTGCTGGTCAGAAACAAGTGGTTGTCTCGACAAAATTTCAACAGATCATCTCCACTACCGGTTCCTTGGCATGAAATTCCGTGAATACCCGAAGATGCCTTTCCGATTGGATCACCTCCCCTTCCTTACTTGAGCGTTAAAGTCACCTCTCATTATGATTAAATCTGAACGGTTCGCTTTCTGTAGCAAAACTGACAGCTTCTCATAGAACTCATCCTTTCCATCATCCGAGCTGCAGTCGGTGTGTGTAGGCAGAGATTACAAATAGGCATCAACTAGTCTTACGATCTTTCCTAGTCTTTACACATCCATTCAGTCGAATAGTACATTGACAACTGTTGACTTGTATCCAGTCGAGAAGCGCACTTTCTGTCCTACAGCTCAAACCTACGCATACACCAGCGAGTCCACGAGAACCAGCCATTAGGTCTTCGGCTACTTGTGAGGTGAATTTTGAAGATTCATCGCACTGGTCAATTTAATAACCACACTCAGGGGAAGGTGTAATGGATTTAATATTGGTATCAGGAGGTGAAGGCAAAGAAAGAGACAGAGGTATGGAGAATAAGTTATGTTTGATTGAGTCTTGTGTACTAAGGGGAGTGTATGGGCGGTTGACAGTTCCCAGCTGCCCACGTCGTCGAAGAGTAGTTCTTCGTGAGGTACCTGGAAAGGAAGGGATATTGTGTGACCACAGAGCCCAAATGACATCTCATTGAGGCCTGTTACACACGAGCTTTTGGGTAGTTTGAGATTTTGTTTTGTTTGCTTTTGAATCCGACTGTGAGTACCTGTTGCAGGCATCTGCATACTGCGAGCGGTGGGATTGTGCTGTTTTGGGGGTCAACCTTCTCTAACTCCGACCCCACCACCCTCACATAAGGGATGCAGCATCCTCGTGGCATTGCTGGTCATCCAAGGGAAACACCTTACTGCTATCACACCCCATCCAGCTAGCTGCAGTATGATTTCGCAGCCAGAGGTCGGGGTGGTAGGACACAGCAAACTGTGGCATAGTATACTCAGCCCTAATACGCAATCCGTTATCACGAAGGCGTCATAAATGGCATTGGTGACGAAAACCAGGTCAACCTTTTGTATCCTCTGGAGAGATCTTGTCGGTCACTGACTTGTCAGGGCTGATGCAACTTCCTACGCAAGTGAAGAGGTGAACGTATTCAAAACTTTCACTACCTACAGCTCGGAAAAGCATCACTGAAGACCAGTTTTCGAGCAACAATTCGCATTTGAGTGACAAAGCATGCATCATAAGCATTCTTAGATTTCTACTTCCGGTGTAAACAACACTCTACATCTCGTCAGTGCCATCCACCTACTCTGGGTCTGATAGTTATTTCCCTGCGATAAGATGAATCCGTGTGAAGTCAGACGACAAGACAGAGACACCCATGAATACGTTGATGATAAAGTTGAGTAAGAATGGAGAATGGACATCCTTGACACACACTACTCAACGTACACAACTACTCACCTGGTAACTCATCATAGGGTCTGACACACTCAAGGGTATTCAAGTGCAGAGCCTTAAACGAAGTGATATACTCACTCACTCGGCACCCCTTTCAATCAGAAACACTGTCATAAGACCTCTTGACCAATGGAGTTGAATGCCCTCTTCAGGTCGAGAAATGCTGCTAATGTCGGGTGTCAGAAAGTGCGCCTGTGTTCTAGAACTCGGCAGGGAGTGAATATCTGATTAATGCACTCACAACCAGGTTTGAATATTGCCTGATGTTCTCGGGTCTGGTGTTTCCAATCTCCACACAGAAACCTGATGATCATGACCATGATCATGATCATGATCATGATCATAATAATAATAATAATAATAATAATAATAATAATAATAATAATAATAATAATAATAATAATAGAACCCAGAGTATTAGACACTATGTTCATAGGTTGGTTACGCTGAGTTTGTCAAAGAGGATTCATATGCTTTCCGAAAGAGTGGGACAACCAGTGATTGAAACCAGTCAGAGTGGATCATATCTGACTCCCATACACTAGTTGACACTTTAGTAGTTAGTTTTTAAATACATCTGGTACTGGTTTATGTAGCCCTGGTGCTCTTCCTCGTTTCAGGTTACCTGTAGCTCTCTAGACTTCTGTAGGTGTTTGGGGTCCTGTCTCAATATTCCACTCAGAATATGATTGGATAGCCGATCACGAAATAGTAGCTGGAGGTCAGTTCAGCTGTTCCTTTTAGTGTTCCGCCCATCGTTCCAGGTGTCTGTCCTGCGAGTGGATCCCAGACCTATCTTTCTCGTCTACAACGTGATTAAGGATTGACCTTTTCACCGTTGGTTTCTTACTTACTTTCTTTACTTCCTGTAGAGAGAGAGAGAGAGAGAGGGAGAGAGAGAGAGAGAGAGAGGGAAAGAGAGAGAGAGTATTTCTATCTTTTTTATATGTTCAATTTTACCCTAAGGATAGTTGGTGTTCGATTGCAAATTCAACCATTTAGCTATGCAGTCCTGTTAAAGTTAACTATGTATCTCTTCAGTGTAAATTCGGTCATAAAAGTTAGTTACAACTTACTGACAAACTTCGGACAAAATAAGTAGTGATAATCCTTTTCCAATTAGGAATCAAAGGATTCCAGTTATTTTGTGATATTCGGATTAGTTTGTTCGTGTGAAACTCAAACGATCATTACAGTTGAGGAGTATTTAGATTATTTCATGCGTAATTGCACAGTTACTTATTTAAATGAGTCCCCTTCCTATGAAAAGATGTCAAACCCTACAGTCAATAGATTGATTTTTCAACAATCAGAATACATAATTGACCATGTGAGCGCTACACTGCTGGTGGCACACAAAGTTTCCGATGGACTACCTTTCTACGAGCCATTTGATCTGTGTAGACTGGTTTTTCAGAAAATGACAGTCCTAAGGTGAGCCAAAATACAAGAACACAAACGCGTATGAAACCGTGAATATACGAAAATAACTAGTCATCTTAAATACTGAATCCTAGCGAACAAGCTAGAGGTGTTGAAACCTGACAAAATTTAACTTATTTAGTATTGATTTTGAATGTTAGTTGTAACATAATGTTTTGATTCAAACTTACTTATCAATATTTCGACGAAGATCTGATGCATTGATTGCACCACGAACAAGTAAAGCCACAGCCAAATAAATATTTCGACAAGGATCAGTTGACATTAATTGATATTCTCTGGTGAATGCATCCGCAAAAATTTGGTCGAGTCTATAAGAGAAACCAATAGGACACCAAACATAAATGTCACCAAAAATAGGTACTTCTATTAAGTACTACAAAGGTGAAGAATTCTTTATATCAGTTAACCAACTGCCAATAATGGGAACTGATAATGATATTTTAGTGATCAATTCAGAAAAAAAACTCCTAAAATAAGTAAGAGATAGGAAAACAGTTGGAGTAAGCATGATGAACTTTTGAGTACCGATCTTTCAAGTCAGATACAGGAAGATTGCAAAATCACTAAGGAAATATAAGTATGCAAACAAAGACAAATAAAAATCACTTCTGCTAGTGTGCTAGGCGAAAACAAAAAACTTAGTGTAATTGGGTAAGAATCCAAGAGGTTCCACTTCATATTAGCGTATCAAGGTAAAAACGGAGGGGAGTGAGTCACCATTATGAATATTAATATGGGATCAGACATTACTGCGTAATGGTCCAAGTTACCGCATGTCATATTATTATTATTATTATTATTATTATTAGTCCCTTGGGTTCCTAGTGGAACATAGGGCTTCAGTAGCACGCCTCCAGTGACCTCTGTTCTCTGAGATCTTTTGAACCTGGTCCCACGACAGCCCACAACCTCTCATTTCCTCCTCGCACGACCTCCTCCATGTCACCCTTGGACGTCCAACTCGTCGCTTCCCATCTGGGTTCCACTCGAGGGCCTGGCGCGTGATGTCCTCAGTCGGCCTTCTCAGTGCATGGCCAATCCATCTCCACTTCTTCCTGCATATTTGTTGCGTGATAGGTTCTTGGTTGGTTCGTTCCCAGAGCTCCTTGTTGCTTATTCTTTCTGGCCATCTGATCTTCAGCAGCGAGCGTAAGCAGTTGTTGATGAATGTCTGTAGTTTATTGGAAATGCCTTTCGTGACGCGCCAAGTCTCTGAACCATACAGGAGCACTGATTTGACATTGGTGTTGAAAATCCGGATCTTGTTCCGCATGCTGAGTGCAGAAGATCTCCACACTGGTTTCAAGCTAATGAACACCTGTCTTGCTTTTCCGATTCTGGCTTTGACGTCTTCGTCCGTCCCGCCTGTAGTTGAAACAGTGCTTCCTAGATAAGTGAAGGAGGTTACTTCCTTTGTTTCTCTCGTTGATAGTGATTGGAGTTTGTTGTTGTTGTTGATGGTGGTGGTGCGGTATCTTCATCACTTCTGTCTTCTCTATATTCACCTGAAGTCCCGTCTTCGCTGCCTCTTCTATCAACTTGTTAGTTTTTGCCTGCAGATCTTCAAGTTTATGTGACATTAGGCACAAGTCATCGGCGAAATCCAAGTCTTCTAGGCTCTTTTCCGCCGTCCAGCGTATCCCCCTCTTCTCGCTGCCCACTGTTTGCTGCATGATCCAGTCGACCACAATCAGGAATATCATGGGGGATAGTAGGCAACCTTGTTTCACTCCTGTCTTCACTTCAAAAGTATCACTGAGCTTCCCATTGTGAATTACTTGGCATGTGGCATCTTCATATAGTTGTTGAATGAGGCGGATAAAGGTTTGCGGCACTCCGTAGTATTGAAGCAGTTTTCAAATTACTTCTCGGTCGACGCTGTCAAAGGCCTTCTCAAAGTCAGTAAAGTTGAGGTAGAGAGCTGATTGCCATTCTATGCTCTGCTCTATGATGATGCGAAGCGTTGCAATTTGGTCTGCACATGATTTGTACTTCCTGAAGCCTGCCTGTTCCGGTCGTAGTTTTGAATCCAGTGCATCTTTAAGCCTCTCCAGGATGATGCGGCTTAATATTTTACTTGGGGTGGACAGGAGAGTGATTCCGCGCCAGTTCTTGCAAGCACTGAGGTATCCTTTCTTCGGCAGTTTGACAAGGTAACCCTTCTTCCAATCACTAACCAGGTATTTTCTCTTCCCTCCACACCTTCTGCAATAGTGTGTGGTGTGAGCATGTCCGCTGTTGTCTCTGCATCTGTTCTCAGTGCTTCTGGCGGTATTCCATCTGGTCCTGCTGCTTTCCCGCATTTCAGTAGCTTTATGGCGTTCAGGACTTCCATTTTCGTTGGGGGATTTATGTTCACTCGTAATTCAGCGGCTGCAGGTGGTATTTCTGGACGAAGTGCAGGTGGTGGTCGATTCAAGAGCTTCTTGAAGTGGTCGGCCCATCGTTTCCTCTGTTTCTCTTCTTTTGTAATTAAATTCCCTTCTTCATCTTTTATTGGTTTCATCTGTGTTGGTCTCTTCCCTGATAGCAACCTGGTTATTTGATACAATATCGTCAGGTCTCTCTTACCTGCAGCCTGTTCTGCTTCACTTGCCAGTGTTTCGTAGAAGTGTCTTTTGTCTTTTCGTTCACTCTTCTTTACTTCTTTGTCCAGTGTTTTATACATTGTGCTCAGTTCCTGTTGTCGTTGAGCATCCTTGCACTGGTTTATCTTCTGCTTCACCATCCTCCTCTCCTCTATCAGCTCCCAGGTATCCGTCGAGATCCATTCCTTGTCTTCTTTCTTCCTCCTTCCTAATACGGCTGTGTAGGTTTCTTTCCACATAGCTTTCAAAGACTTCCAGTGTTCTTCCACACAGGTTTCTTCAGGGATGTTGCTCGATGTCTCCCATTTTGTCTTGATGGCTGACGTGAAGATCTCCTTTGTAGTTTCATCCTTCAGTTTCCGAGTGTTGTACTTGAATTGAGGTCTATCACCTGCATCCTTGAGGGCTTTTAACTTGATTTGGAAGGTTCCTTGCGATAGAGTGAGTGGTGTGAACCTACATCTGCTTCTCTTCTTGACCTTGTGTTCAGTAGACTGCGTCTCCATTTTCTTGAGATTGAGATAAAGTCGATTTGATTTTTAGTGTGTCCATCTGGTGAAATCCATGTCGCTTTGTGGATATCCTTGTGCCTGAACACACTGCCTCCAATCACCAAATCGTTGAATGCGCAGAATTCTGCAAACAATTCTCCATTCTCATTCATTTCACCTAGCGCCTCTCGACCCATGGTTAGTTCTCTTCCCGTGTTGTCCCCTCCCAGTTTCGCATTCATGTCGCCCATCAAAATTTTGATATCGCCAACTGGCGTCTTGTCCAGTGTTGATTGAAGTTGTCTGTAGAATTCCTCCTTTTTCTCTCCATCTGCATTATTTGTAGGTGCATAACATTGTATGATTGTGACCTTTCTTCCTTTTGAGTTGAATCTTGCTGTCATGATCCTGGAGGAGATTGGTTCCCACTGCATGAGAGCCTTCGATGCTCTTGAGGACATCATGATAGCCACTCCCTCAGTGTGCTCGTGGTTGGCGTCTGGGTGACCGGAGTAGATTATTGATTCTCCAGTTGACAGTTTGGAGAGTCCACTCCTATTCCATCTGCTTTCGCAAATCCCAAGCACTTCGATGTGATACCTTCTCATCTCCTTTGCAATCTGGGCTGCCTTACTGGGTTCAAACATCGTGCGGACATTCCATGTCCCCACGTTTACTTTCGCTTACATCGAGAGAAGACACATCGGCCAATTGGCTTCCCGAGCAGGCTTTCACCAACTGGCGTTATTTCGCCAGCGGGGAATAAGTTTGTTTTCATTTTTTATATTTTGTTTGTGCTTTGAAGTTTCTTTAGCGGTTAGATTTGTTTTACGGGGTAGGGTTGCTAGCCCTATGCCCAACCTTCCCTCTTTACCCGGGCTTAGGACCGGCTAGTAACTAGTAAACTAGTTAACCAGGCGAGGTTACCGCATGTCATATCGACACATTAATTAGTAAAGCATTAAGATGAAAGATGAAGAAAGTAAAACCGGTCAAAAGCAGTAGATAATAGTAAAAGAGAGGGAGGAAGAATTAGAAAGCCCCGAATAAATGACTGATAAAACCAGTAGTCACAAAAGGGGAAATGAAATTAAGCGAATAATTACACACGCTATTAGCATTTAGGAGTAAATAGAACTTCACAACTGTAAGTAGTTTTCAGAAATATAACCAACGGCTTTCAACCTAATATTTCGACTGACTTGCGAATTCTGGCCAAATAGGTTACTTTACTTAACACAGTGCAGACCAATAGTATGAATTCATTGAATAATGCTATGCCATGATTTGACGAATAAAAGCTGTTTCCCTAACTTATCCTTCATCAGACATATAGAAACTATATACATCCAGTCCATAGTTGTTATGTATGTCCTGAAAGAAGTTCGGTGCTAAATCAGGTCTAATCATTGAATAAGTTTTAATATAATCCCATCGTGTTTAGAAACCTTGTTTTCAATTTTCTAAACACGCTGAGATTATAATAAAGCTTACTTATATAATGATATACAAACTGACTACGTTTAGAGATTTAACCAGCAGAATAATGAACAATAACGTTTTTTCAAAGGACACTACGGACAATAACAAGATAACTAACATGTGTCGGACGGTTAGTTAGTGTTGCTTCAGTAGACATGATTTACAAAGTCACTGGGGGTGGGTCACAGCTTTGCAAGGAACTGTAGGTTTATGGGATGCGGTCATTAACTTATTTGAAACCAATGACTCGAGATATTTGGTTGCTGCCTAAAATAGATCGCAAGGTTGCGGATGTAGACGGTTTTATCATAACCGGAACTTTGAGCATTTCATTAGCAAACAATCGTTTTATCAATTTATTTCTACATCCTTCTCGGTTGTATTAATACTTCAACTAAATTGGCTTCATTTTACTTGGTACACAATGCAAATACCGATTTCAAGCACTTCTGAGCAAAATCCTGAGATATTGACCGTTTTCTCTGCCAGAAAACATCGACTAGATGCATTACTTTTTAACTAGGGAATACAAAATCAAGATGTTAGCTGTGAAACGGGAAGTGCTACATGGTACAGACAACGATACCCGCTTGTTCAATGCCAGAAAAGTGAGCTATTCGACGTTCACAGCCCACGCTAGATCTTAGGTCGAACTGTCTGTACACTTACCGAAATCGGTGGTACTGTCGGTTTACCAAATAGTCATATTTCATAACAAAGATACGCAGAGGTTTTTGAAAACATTTAGCATTCAAACAAAGCTACTAAAAAGTCAAATCTTTCCCAGCTCCAAACAGTCGAAACTTTTTATAGGAAATATAATTTTCAGAAATGATAACCAAGCTTTAAAAAAATACTTGAATAATTGTAGAAATCGGACTGATAGCGCTATCAAACATAAAACTCAGTCTTTCAATCAAGGCCACTTTAGGGTAACGTTTTGATTGCACAAGCGTTAAGCTTGATGATATGGTTGTACTGAGTTCATACCCTTACTATATGCTCAAAATAACTGCGAACAAAATCTGAAAGAACTCTCTCGAAACTTTAATATATCTTTAGTTACATAACAACCGTTAACATTTCTTAAAAAAGAAGCGAAATACACTTTAATAAATAAGGAGAGTCTTAAGATAAGTAGCAAATAGTAATGCTTACTTCTTAGGAATCGACTTTTGGGATATCATGGATAGGGGACTTTGTGCAGTAAGGAGATAATGTAGACGAGGAAATGGAACTAAGTTCATGCTGATTTCATTTAAATCAACATTCATAGTTCCTTCGAAACGGGAGGAGCTGAAAGATATAATATATGGTAAAAACCATTAATACACTATATTTACCTACAAATAAACACCTTTCATTGCAAACAGATAGAGATATATTAGCCTAGTGCTTAATGACTAACGTTTTTGTCACCCAAACTCACTAATTTTGGTATATGTAAGTTTGAAGTTCATACGACCTGTCTACCGATGGAATGTAAATTGACACTTGCATAGGTACCCAGTTTGCAATTTAAGCATGATTAGCAGCTCAGCAAGCCAATAACAGAAAAACCTCAAAAGAAAGACGTTTATTTTAAGTAGAAACATATAGACTTAAAACTAGCTAAGGAGGATGTTACAGTGAATAGAAGTTCTCATGGATATAAGTCTATGCATATTTATTAGTTAAATTTTTTTTTGAGGGGTTGTGGAGATTTGGAATTATTTCAAGTTGTTATTCATCGAAGACTGACATCAGTTGGAGGAACAAAGGAAACCTGGGAGCACTGGACAGCTGTTTCATCCTAGTATGGGACTCCTCAGCAGTGCGCACCCACGACCCCACCAGCAGGGATCCAACCCGCGACCTTCAGGTTCCGCGACCAGCGCGTTACCATTGAGCCACTGGGTCAGAATCCAATGCTCCATATTTCCAACTTCTGTTAGCTCACGATATAGCGCAGACCGCCACCCAATGTCATCGTTGAGTATTTGTCCTCACGGCCATCAGGCTTTGACTCCACCGGTCACGACTTGTCATTGGAACTTCGGGAATACTTCTCAAAGCTAGTCACCAACGAGCACTAGTTCAATTAAATTTTTTTTTTGAGGGGTTGTGGAGACCGGTGGAGTCAAAGCCTGATGGCCGTGAGGACAAATACTCAACGATGACATTGGGTGGCGGTCTGCATTATATTTATTAGTTATTTGAAATGTAACCCGTGTTGGGTTAGTAAATAATAAAGCTAAGATTCAAGGTTGGCAATAAAAGAAAAAAGGTGACTGAAATACTATACCTTGTAAGGTTTAAAAGCATATTAGCTACATGGTGGTTCATTTCATCGAAAGGTTTTGATGATCGGACAGGCTTCGCACTAAACTCTGGGTTCTTAGTGGCTTGCAAATTTCCATAGTAGTGTTCGGAAGAACGTTCAGCTCTCTTTATGATATTTGAAAGAGCCATATTATCAATGGGCAATACACAGTCAGCAAACTCAGTAATCTGACTGAGGGCTAAAACTGTATTATACGGAGAAGTAATCACATCGTCGTCCACTGAAGGGAATACTGCGGTGTCCATTCTAAAAGATGTTAAAAAACGACCCACAACTACCTGTACACATCTGGATAATTGTCGGCAAGAATTTTTAAAATATGAGTACCAATTCCAGAACCGGTACCTGGAGAAGTAGGTTAGACGAATTTCACACCTACCACCACCCATTGAATGCAAGACAAAGAAGCACTGTAGATAGTCACATGATTCTGCAGATTTCCTTATTGATTCGCAAAGTTTTTCATGATGAATCTGACCATAATACAGATTTCCAACTGCCCTATAATTACCTTTGTTGTGCTTATATTTCATATGCTACCAGTTATTTCCAGAGCCCGACACATCTGTGACAAAATAACGTGCATCGTACAGATTTCTTAAAGGCCCCTTTAACATCTCGCTGACAACACCTTCCTCCATATCTACAAGCAAAGCCTTCGGGTTAGGAATAGAAACCGATTAGAAGTACCCGAGCTTTGAGGTCAGATATTCTAGGTGTAAAGCCACCATCAGCAACTGCACTACTTAGGAAAAATGAGGACATGGCGCTATCATAAAGCCCTTTCTGAATTAGTCAAAGTAATAGATAATCAATGACGCACTTCATTTGTACTTGAATGTTCTTTTAAAGCCAAGTCCCAGAAGCGATGTCCGATTTGATTCCCGCACTGGCCAACTAAAAAATTATTTGCCTTATTTATTCAGTTAACTTCATTACCCTGTATGAAAATAGACTGTGTCATCATCAATCCACAACAAAAACCGTAGTAACATCACAGAACTGTTTTTAAATAGCCGCTTATTAGATAAACATACCCTGGAATAATTAAACAACTAAAACAGTGATACAATTATGGTAAATCTATTTAGTTTCTCCGGTGTCATTTTCAATGTTACAATCTATTTTTGTCTCACTGATGAGAACTAGGTGTGAAGTGTCAAAAACTATCAGTTTCTTATCCTCACAGTATTGATATTGGAAGCTTAAAATGTAAAGGGGAAATAATGGGGTTGAATGCAATAATAATAACGTCACTACTGATTGTGGTGTCACTTATGGAGATATTGTGGCTGATCCGCATATTGTGTGTTCAACGCAAAAATAGTTCCGACAACATAGATTTTGCGTATGCAGTTAATGAGCAGTCGACCGAATTGCTGTGTGACAAGTTATCTGTGGTCACTACGGTTACCGATAACTTGGCGAGTAATCAATATTGTACTTATATCATGCAGCACATTAGATTTAATGAACTTCGCTGATTTTCAATCCGCTTTGAAAGACATCGTAGACATTCGCACAGTGAGTATCCAGTAAAATTTTATCAGTTCATCAGTATTACCATCATTGGATATCATTGGTGGGATTGCTGCTGAAAGAACAAAACCTATCATTCTACACAGTCCGGCATGAAATAGATATCATGAAGAAAAATGTAATTAAGAAAACAAAATATTTGCGGATTTCGTCTCCAGAAGATGAAAAGAAGAATGTATCCACTTTGGTTGCCGCACTGTGAAACAGTGTTACTTTCTGCATAACGTTTCAGATATAATTTGTTCTCCGTATTCATACCAAGTAACTCCAGAACTCTGGGACAGTTTACACAGTTCAAATCTTCCCTCCATTTTTGTGATAAAGGTAGTAGCATTTCCATATATCTCGGACAGGCGCAGAATCACTTCCATCGCATGCGCTTGGTGTTGATGCGATAAACGAAGACCCGGTTATCAATCCCTCCCTCAACCCAGCTAAGTTAGGTCTCATTACTATCGATTTATCACACCCTATTGTGTGATTGTGTGCAATTGCGTGCAAAGCCATAGACAAGCTTTTCTCTCAATTTCTTATCCCATAAGGATCCAGCAATCTTGATTCAACCAAATTTTTGTGTTCTGTTGTTTTAATTGGTTCTGGTCAACTACTTTGACCCATGTATTCTACCTGGCAATCATCGTAAGGATTTGGTAGATTAAATTGTTTTACCTAATTGGATCACAAGGACCTTTGAATCTGAGAGGCTTTTTTAAGCGAATTTGTTGGTTTAAGTGCAACCGTAAATCCAGTTTTATAGAAGATTCTCCGCAGCCGAATCCCCTTAATTACTGCAAGGTAAAATACATGGGTCAAAGTAGTTGACCAGAACCAATTAAAACAACAGAACACAAAAATTTGGTTGAATCAAGATTGCTGGATCCTTATGGGATAAGAAATTGAGAGAAAAGCTTGTCTATGGCTTTGCACGCAATTGCACACAATCACACAATAGGGTGTGATAAATCGATAGTAATGAGACCTAACTTAGCTGGGTTGAGGGAGGGATTGATAACCGGGTCTTCGTTTATCGCATCAACACCAAGCGCATGCGATGGAAGTGATTCTGCGCCTGTCCGAGATATATGGAAATGCTACTACCTTTATCACAAAAATGGAGGGAAGATTTGAACTGTGTAAACTGTCCCAGAGTTCTGGAGTTACTTGGTATGAATACGGAGAACAAATTATACCTGAAAAGTTTTGCAGTAAGGAATACTGCTTCATCACATGACAGCCCTATTGAACATGCTCAGAAAGACATGCAATCTACCAGTGCCTAGGTTTCACCCTCAAAATTATGCACCCGATTTTACATCCGTGGATGACTTCCGTGTGTCTTGGAAGGCCGGCTTAACATGCTAAGGGTTTCTACTAAGTGTATAAGACTTCTGCGGATATTCAGGAGTTTCAGATATTTCTTTTAGCATCTGCAGACGGTGAAGATCGTGGTAAAGTTGTGGGACGAGATGAAGTCCCTTTTTGAAGATAGAGACAAATGTTGTGAGAGCATCACATATGTGATTAAAGTTTGCCATGTTGAACATTTCATGAAACTTCTGGATAATGAAGAGAGCGCGTGAAACAATAAGATGCCAAGGTCACCTTCTATGCTACGCTTCTTTTTATGATAAGTACCTCGAAGTTTGTGGCCTCTTTACGTTTTCAAATGTAGGTAGGGGCGATCATGAATGCCGCTATGAAGTGATATTTCCACAAATTTTGGGAATAATTGACCAAGTGATACACGCTCATAGGGTCCATAACTTTCATGCTGCTTGGTATTCGCACGTCATTTGCGTACATGTGATAAACATGAACTAGACACCTTTACAGTCTCCTTACCATTGTGTTCCTCTTTGAGCAAGTCACGAGGTAGGAAAAGGAGCGTGTTCATTTATTACAATATTTAGTTTATTATATTTATTTGCATCTAAAAGAACCTTGTCAAGGCTTCTTCTTTCTGGAAAGAATAATTTCTGTGTGTGAAAAAAAGATGACTGAATAATGGCCGATCGCTTAGCAGTTTATAAAGTTTATCGAGGAAAATATTCACCTGCCACCAACATAGACGGCTATTCCTTTATTCGGAGTCTAATGTGGTTACAACCTGGATGGGGAGAAAAATGTGAGTTGATAAAGTGTAGTAAGAATTCATTCATACACAAATACCTAATTTATTTGGCACACAAGGAAAACTTCGCTTGTCAGTCACATTTTCATAATGTTTCCTAACTTTGGAACAAGGCACTGTTCGCAATTTTCTCTCGTTCATCTACATTCTTGCCTGACTGTATACCCAAACACAGTCGTCTAAAAAATATAATATTCTCGTGCTATCACATTTCCTGTCAGTGGCTTCATTTATTAGTTGCTTTGAGAAAGGTTTCGTTGTTATTCATTTCCACACTGACCGCATTCGTCCAGTTGTGGTGCATGTCGGACTAAGCAAGCAGACCGCCATAACAGTGTGGCATATTGCTTCTTATTTGCCCTCATAACAATCTTTTTCCATTCATACCACTGATAACAAAACATGGTGCTGGATAATATGAATTGTTAGAGATCACTCACGCTGGTAAATGGGCTGCACTAGCCGGATCAGAATGATGTAAGTACTGTAAGATCATTTCGCCTCAGGAAGGTCCGAATCGTCTGTGTTGTACTCGGTCAAGTTGAGCTCTCGGAGCCAAATAATTTCGAACAATGGAATCTGGCCGGCCATCTTGGATGGACGGGAAAAGCTTCAAAGATACTACTTATTTGCGAATAATTTCCATGGTCCGTAATGTCACTTTCGGCAGTTGAGTAGTTCTCCAACTGCTTAAAGGTAGTATGAATATGGTTTTCATCGAGAACTCCCAAGCAAAGATCACAACCTGTGACCTAGGAGTCGGGAGTTTCATGAACTAACGAAACGTACCACTGGATAACTTAAATAGTTAGAAACCAGATGGAGAAATGTGCACATCAGCCTAAGCGCTTTACCACTATGCATGTTGACCAGGCATATGTTTTGCTGGGGTATGAAAATCCACGTCGAAGATCACTTTTCATTACCCTGGATAGTTGGTCTCAAACGGAAACCATGGTGACATCGCGCTTGGGCAGTCAGAAATTACTGAGGCGTGACAAATGCCCACGCCAACAGTGCACTTGCCAACAGCTGTAAAATTGGTCATCCTGTTACCGTTATTGCTATCTCAGTCTTCCACCCGCGTTAAGCAGCCAATTTTACCCACTTCGTGATAGCATCTTATCTATTTAACCGAAACATAACTGCCGCGACGTGAGTTTGCTTAAACCTCTGGGCTACCAAATTCTTCCTCTCATATATCGCATTTGGTTCGCTCTTATAATTTGTTTTCATTGTTCATATATCACCTTAAATCATGTCATGTACTAGCGCAAGCTCCTGTAATGTCAGCAACCCATCGGTATGGACTTGGGAAATTTACTAAAGAAGAGGCACCATGGTGGATGGCAGCGCGCTTTAAAACGAACGAATTTACATAAAATGACACTACCCGAGATACTCAGCTGAAATAGGAGGTCCCTACTTGGTAACGTTGGCTACTCATTATGTCCCCTATGTTCTAATGTTCGCCGCAATGCTGGCGTCACAACATTACAAGAAACTTGGTTGCACAATTTATGATGATAATTTGGTCCCTTTAATTAGTTTCAGAACACTTCACCAGGATCTGTGCGTAGCTCTACAGAGAAGCACGGTGAAGTTGTGGATATCTTTATTAACACTCAGTAGTTTTTATCAACTCATACACGTTTTTCCTGTTCTGCTGACAATGCAGACTGCATCGCAGTTAGGTGTCATCCTAGGCATTTAGATAGATTTGAGTTCAATGTTTACATGACTTCTGATTACAGCCATTTCCCTAACTGCCTGGTTGTATGAAACAAAACGCTTACCCACAACGTACAGCAAAAAGATCATCTCATGTAGGAATCTTTCCGGTATACGGGGACCTTTTACCGATCTTACTGGTAAGACAAAACTCAGAAAAGAAGTCTGCGAAACTGTCTGTTCGCCAAATCAGTCATTCATGCTTAAACCTGCTGCTGTCATCTAGTTCGCAACATGTAACATATGTTAGTCTCTCTAATCTTGGTGAAACGGGTGTGGTTAAATGCCTTAACTCATGAAAACCTTCGCAAAGCCTCGGGCCAGATGGCGTGCTGAGTGTTCTATTTGGCAAATGTGCTGATATTCTGTGTTATCCACTCACAAAGATTTTGATGAATCCTCTACCAGAAATGGCTTACCAACCACCTGAAAGAAAATTAAAATGGCTGCGGTACCTGTAACGGAAAACTGATCTGAAAATCCCTCATTTGATTGTATTGACATTTATTTTAACATTTTTACCCTCATTATGAATGGTGTACCTTTGACCCTAGCCGGTGTAATGTTATTTGCTTGTTTGACTGTCTTATTTGAATTTACACTCGGTATTTGCCTTTGTATGTTTCAGACTTATCATTAATGTTTTACTTTCCTACCATGTGACGCTGGACTGTTGACACGGTGATGTTTTACTGCTCCCGACTTCTTGTTTTGGTTCAACTTACGGCCGCGCTGTGATTTGACTGTTTGTCTTCTGACTGTCTGCTGGGAACGTTTGTCTGTTGATTTGATTCCTGTAGGCAGAGTTTTGGTCCCTTTTGGCGGGAATATTCCCATTGACCGACAGGTACTTAACAGTTGTATTTGTTTAACCAGTTTTTACCGTGTAGTACGTATTTGCACCCGAGAATGTTTTGGACTGTATAGTTACCCAACGGCACTGTTGAGGTATTTTGTATTTTTGACATAACTTATTGTTGCTTTGATAGTACCACAGATTTTGTTACGAATCTACTATTGAATCACTACAAACCGTGTTTTGATATTTTGATCCAACCTTTAACTGTGCGTCACTCGTAGAAGTTAGGAAGCTATACAGTAGAAGGCAGGAACTAGTCAGATTCACGTCAGTTGGCACCTCCTAGTTATCTCCCGCGTTCAGGCCAAGATTATTGGATTCTGGCCGTTACAGTGCCTAAGTCCATATCTTCCGGAGGAAAGTAAAGTTCTGACAGATTGCAGTAACTTCACCATTCCTAAAACGCTGAACTGTTGGTAAAGTAGGGGCTCCAATCTAGGCAGCGAAGAAACGATTGTAGTTCGTCCCGTTTGGCATACTTGTAATTTCTAGTTGGTACTGTTCCTGACTTCTGGGCTAATTTTGTGCTGGTTATATTGAAGTATCCATATACAACCTTGCGATCGCTACCTGGAAGTTGTGTACCCACTTGAAGTTTTGTGGGTGTGGTTCCGTTTGTGAAGACTAGGTCCAGGACACTACTGTACCTGGTAGGGTGTTCCATATGTTGTTGTCAAGAATGTTTCAAGAATGCTTATGAATTTATCAAAGCGCTCTGGATAGCTGATTGGTCGCCACTTTATATCTGACATGTTAAAGTCACCACATACAATTTTCGCTACGTGTGGTAGTGTTGCCACACGGGCGAATACGCTTGTTAGCTTGTCGTCGTATTCGACTGAGGAGGAAGAGGGCCGGTAAATGCATCCTATTGGGAGGGAAGTGGAGGGAGTAAGTTCGGCGATAATCCATACTGAGTCGTCAATCTTGTTTGGCTCCGATGTAGGGCACTGTGTAGCAGTGATGTCGTACTTTATATAGATAATGTACCCTTTGGTTCCTAATGGAACAAAGGGCTTCAGCAGAACGTCTCCAGTGCACTCTGTTCCCTGAAATCTTTTGAAGCTGGCTCCACGACAGCCCACAAGCTCTCATTTCTTCCTCACATGATCTCCTCCTGTCACCCTCGGACGTCCAACTCGTCGCTTCCTATCAGGGTTACACTCCATCAACTGGCCTGACGCCTGATGTCCGCAGCCGGCCTTCTCAGTATGTGCCCAATCCATCTCCATTTCCTCCTGCAAATTTGTTGGGTGACAGCATCCTGGTTGGTTCGTTCCCAGAGCTCCTTGTTGCTTATTCTTATTATTCTGGCAATCCATCTGATCTTCAGTAGCCAGCTAGCCCAGGCAGTGGTTGATGAATGTCTGTAGTTTGTTGGGAATCCCTTTCGTAAGGCACCAAGTCTCTTTGCCATACAGAAGCACTGACTTGACTGAAGCAGGTGTTGAAAATCCGCATCTTGTTCCATATGCTGAGTGCAGAAGATCTCCACACTGGTTTCAGGCTAATGAACGCCTGTCTCGCTGTGTTTCCGATCCTGGCTGGCTTTCACATCCTCATCTGTGTCGCCACTGCCTGTAGTTGGAACAATGGTGCCTAGGCAGATAGGTGAAAGAGGCTGCTTCCTCTAAGTTTCCCCCTTTCATGGTGATTGGAGTTTGCTGTTGTTGTTGTTGGTGGTGGTTGGGTATCTTCACCACCTCCGTCTTCTCTACGTTCACTTGAAGTCCGTCTTCGCTGCCCTGCCTCACCTCTCCTGTCAACTTGTTAGTTTTCGCCTGTAGATATTCAAGTTTGTGTGACATCAGACACAAGTCATCGGCGAAATCCAAGTCTTCTAGGTTCTTTTCCACAGTCCAGCCAGCGTATCCCTCTCTTCTCACAGCTCCTCACTGTTTGTTGCATGATCCAGTCCACTACAATTATAGGTGGTAGTAGGCAGCAGCCTTGTTTCACTCTTGTCTTCACTTCAAAAGCATCACTGAGCTTCCATTGTGAATTACTTGGCTGGCATGTGGCGTCTTCATATATTTGTTGAATGAGTCTGATTAAGGTTTATGGTATTTGTAGTATTGAAGCAGTTTCCAAATTACCACTCGGTCGACGCTATCAAAGGCCTTCTCAAAGTCAGTAAAGTTGAGGTAGAGAGTTGACTGCCACTCTATGCTCTGTTGTATGATGATGCAAAGCGTTGCAATTGGGTCCACACATGATTTGTACTTTCTGAAGCCTGCCTGTTCCGGTAGTATTTTTTGAATCTAGCGCATCCTTTAGTCTCTCTCTCCAAGATGATGCGGCTTAATACTTTGCTTGGGGTGGACAGGAAAGTGATTCCGCGTCAGTTCTTGCGAAGACTTAGGTCTCCCTTCTTCGGGAGTTTGACAAGGTAGCCCTTCTTCCAATCAACTGGCAGGTACCTTCCCTATCTTCCACACCTTCTGCAATAGTGGTGTGAGCATGTCCGCTGTTGTCTCTGCATCTGTTCTCAGTGCTTCTGGCGGGATCCCATCTGGTCGTGCTGCTTTCCCGCATTTCAGTAGCTTTATAGCGTTCAGGACTTCCACTTTTGTTGGAGGATTTATGTTCACTTGTAGTTCTGTGGCTGGGCTGTAGGTGGTATTTCTGGACGAAGTGCACGTGGTGGTCGATTCAAGAGCTTCTTGAAGGGGTCGGCCCATAGTTTTCCTTGTTTCTCTTCTTTCGTAATTAGATTTCCGTCATCATCTCTTATTGGTTTCGTCCGCGTTGATCTCTTCCCAGATAGCAACCTGGTTATTTGATACAATATTGTCAGGTCTCTATCTCTCCTACCTGCAACCTGTCCTGCTTCATTTGCCGGTGTTTCGTAGAGGTGTCTTTTGTATTTCCAAGCACTCTTCCTCACTTCTTTGCCCAGTGTAGTGTTTTATACATTGTGCTCAGTTCCTCTTGTTGTTGAGCATCCTCGCACTGGTTTATCTTCTGCTTCACCATCCTCCTCTCCCCACTCTATCAGCTTCCATGTCCACATCGAGTTCCATTCCTTGTCTTGCCTCTCCTCCTTCCTTCCTAATACGGTTATGCAAGTTTCTCTCCACATAGCTTTCAAAGATTTCCAGTGTTCTTCCACACAGGTTTCTTCACGGATGTTCCTCGATATCTCCCATTTTGTCTTGATGGCTGACTTACGCGAAGATCTCCTTTGTAGTTTCATCCTTCAGTTTTCGAGTGTTGTACTTCAACTGTGGTCTATCACCAGCTTCCTTGAAGGCTTTCAACTTGATTTTGAGGGTGGGTTCCTTGCACTGGATAGATAGTGAGTGGTGTGAACCACCTTCATCTGCTCCCCTTCTCTACCTGGTGTCAAGCAGGCTGCGTCTCCACTTTCTCCACATTGAAATGAAGTCGATCTGATTTTTAGTGTAGTGTGTTCTGGTGTCTGGTGAAATCAAATCCATGTCGCTGCCTTGTGAATATCCTTCTGCTTGACTGAACACACTGCCTTGCCTCACTGCAATCACCAAATCGTTGAATGCACACAATTCTGCAAACAATTCTCCATTCTCCTTCATCACCTCACCGAGCTCTTCTCCACCCGTGGTCAGTTCTCTTCCTGTGTTATCCCCTCCCAGTTTAGCATTCATGTCGCCCATTAGAATTTTGATGTGGCCAACTGGAGTGTAGTCTTGTCCAGTGTTGATTGCAGTTGTGTGTAGAATTCCTCCTTCCTCTGTTGATCTGCATTATTTGTAGGTGCCTAGTGTAGCGTTGTATGATTGTGACCTTCCTTCCTTCCTTCCTTTTGAGTTGAATACACCTTGCTGTCATGATCCAGCTGGAGGAGGAGTAGATTGGTTCCCACTGCATGAGGAACAGCCTTCGATGTTGTTGGGGTCACTATGATAGCCACTCCATAACTCAGTGTGCTGTGCTCGTGGTTGTTGTCTGGGTGACAATATCGGAGTAGATTATTGATTCTCCAGTTGACAGTTTGGAGAGTCCACTTCCATTCCAAGCACTTCAATGTGATACATTCTCGTCTCATTTGCAATGTGGGCTGCCTTGCTGGGTTCAGACATGGTGTGGACATTCCATGTCCCCATGTTTACTTTCGCTTTCATCGAGAGAAGAGAAGACACATCGGCCAATTGGCTTGTCGAGGGTAGGCTTTCACCAACCGGCGTCATTTAGCTCCTCCAATTCCGGCGAGGAATAATTTGTTATTACCTTTATATTTTATCTGTGCCTTGAAGTTTGTTGAGCGGTTAGACTTGTTTTGTGGGGTAGGGTTGCTAGCCTTGTGGTCAACCTTCTCTCGTTACCCGGGCTTAGGACCGACTAGTAACTAGTGAACCAGCTAACCAGGCGAGGTTATTACAACATATGAAACACGAATATCTATCAGAAAATAAGGTTATTTACAGATCGAACTTTTGACCCCCCCGTAGGAACACACTGTGCCATCTACAGAGTAGTTTCGAGGAAGATCCACGCGTTATTCGTAAGCATCAAATGGAACAACGGTACCGTCCATGAGTTTCTACGGTTAATCGTTGGAATTCATGAGAATCACTGAAGATGAGGCGAGGTAAACGGAAACGTATAAGGACTTGACGATAATGAGATTAGTAATCGGCTTATTTTTACTGCTTAAGAGCTGCCACGGAAAGTAACGAAACGGGCGATGAATGTACCAACAGCGTGTTGAAGATGGCCACAGAATCTGCAAGCGTCAGCACGGCTGCGAAAAAAGACACTTGGTGAATATCAAACACTGACCGAGAAGACTTGGCTTGTCATTCTATTTACAGACTCCTCCCAACAATTAATGCTTAACCCAAATATGATTCAAGGGCGCATTCCAAAATGTCTACTTCCGAAAAGTCGCACCAGTGGAGATCGCCAGTGTTCGCTCAATCTGGGCTTTGATACAAAATGGTACAAGATGGAAGGCAAATTTGTCAGGGGATTTCAGCAAAACACCACGCATCGGAATTGTCTCTCCCAACTATGGCTATGGAAGAGGCATTGAAATTACACTTAATCTCCATGATGATTCAGTAAAAACTCTCATTTAAAAGAGGAAATCCACAATCCTCGCGGGTAATAGGGAAACATTTCCCGCAAAGATCAAGCGCTTATTGGTGTCACCGCTGTGTTCAAAGGCTAAAAGATGGAAGCGACCCTAAGAGAGTCGCTGACAAGTGACGTTGTGTCAGCGACTGCCAGTGTTCAGGCGGGCCGTTATATAGTTAATTCATGTGGAAAATATTGACAAACATAGCACCTTCCGTTGCAACACGCAGTTTGGAAAGTGTTCAGAATACTGAAGTCAGAACATTGATGACGCGGAACGCGTGTTTTTAGGTAATAAACACTTCTTGAATGAATGGCAGTGGGAAATACTTCATGAAGCGTGACAGCGAGCGGTTGAAACGGCATACCACCTAATGCATACCAGGTATTTCATGCGAAGCGCAATATTTTTGTAACTTTCGTCTCTCCAATGTCTGGATACGATGGAAACCAGGATGTATTCCAGAAATCTCTGCCTGAAGTCAACCAAGGTATTTTCAGCTTATATTTCAGCGGCCACGAAATAAGAGAACACTTATTCCTTCATTAATGAGCAACCAATTTCATGGCATTTTGTGCCAAGTGCTAGCCCAATTCCGTCCACCATGCCGTAATGTGGTCTCCAGTCTGGGAGACTCAACATCGATGGTGACAGCCTGTAGACGGACCTGTCAGATGATCTGAATCAGCTCACTCGCTGATTGAGATGCATGTTTTATGATGCTTAACGGCCCTTTATGTGTAGTTTACGCCATATTAGGACTAAAATTGACCTCAGAGAATGTGACGGTTCAGTGCTTCACTTAGTAGTCTCGGTTCGCTATTGTCATTGGTTACGACTGGCCATCACAGCTGGTCAGTAGGTAGTTTGGAGAATTCTTTGAGGCGCGGTGAAAATTGTGAAACGGACGCAATTTTTGCCAAAAGTATGTCTCTACGGGTGCCATTTGGGGAAAAATGATGCACCCTATCGTTGTATGATATAGTCTTCTATCGCTGCGTGTTGTAATTCCCCAAACACTCCCCTGATTCTAGACTGAAACTGAATGTCGTCACCGTTAATACACTTAAGCATTATTATTATTATTATTTGCACCTCGGATTCCTAGTGGAACATCAGGCTTCAGTAATATATAATAGAAATAACGATAATAATAATATTTATTCCTGAATATACAGGCATACACCATTTCTACAGGTATGAATAAGTTTATATACAAATTACATTCATCTTCATGGTAGGTAATCTGAATCCCTACCCATTGTCACTATAAGACATAAGTGCTGTGCGTTCATATAATGGAACATCACAACAGAATAAGTGTGCACAAAATTTACAAGTTGGACAAGTGGAAGTATTGTCTTCGAGTTAACAAAAGAAACTAAGTTTGTATCTAGACAATGCAGGTATCACCTAGAGAAAAATAAAGCTTGAAGCTAATACTTCCATTGTAACAGTTTGTACTTTTTGCTTGAGATAACGACGAAAACTTTATGAAGGAATGTATGCTTGAATTGTTTACATACTGTACCCCATTGATGATTCCAGGACTGCATAACTCATGCATGTCAATACCATTCCACAACGAAGATTCATAATCTTGATGAATATTATGACTGGAAGCCAAATGTCTTCACTTTTCCAACTCCAGCATCCAGAAGCAATAGACTTGTTTGAATGCACCAAATGGACTTCCAGAGAATCTTCTCCGCCGTTTACACGGGTTGTGACTGCTTTGCAGCTGGTAAGTGTTGGACTTTGCTGGCCACTTTTATAATGAGTTAGTCCTAGATTTTGATAATTGTGAAGTTGTGGTCCAGTGGACATTTTTTATTTCTGCACGTCTCCGTTTTGCCCTGTTCTTTGTGGCCTTTTGAAGCTGACTTCACGACTGCCCACGAGCTTTCATTTCCTCCTCACACAATCTCCTTGATGTCACCCTCGCCTCGGACGCTCAACTCGTCGTCTCCCGTGCGAGTTCAATTCGAGGACCTGGCGTGATGCGTGATGTCCCCAGATGGCCCTCTCGGTGTATGTTCATTCCATCTCCACTTTCTTCTGCCTATTTGTTGGGCGATAGGTTCTTGGTTGGTTCGTTGGTGGTGAGTTGCGTTTGCTGTTGTTGTTGTTGGTGGTGGTGGTTAGGTACCTTCATCACCTCTGTCTTTTTTACGTTCATCTAAAGTCTAGTCTTCACTGCTTGTTGGTATTCTCCTGCAGATCTTTGGGTTTCTGCGGCAAGACGTCAAGCATAAATCATTGGCGAAATCCAAATCTTCTGAGGGTCTTTTCATCGGTCAAGCGCATGGCTCTGTTCTCCCTCCTCACAGTTCGTCGCACGATTCAGTCGGCCACAATCAGGAAGATGATTGAAGGGCAAGTTAACTCTGTCTTACCCCTGTCTTCAATTCAGAGGCCTCACCGAGCTTTCCATTGTGAATCACTTGACATGTAGCCTCACATGGCACATAGCCGTTGAATTAGGTTGATAAAGATTGTGGCACTAAAACCGTAGCACTGAGGCAGCCTGCCAAATTACTTCTCGGTCGACGCCGTCGAAGGCATTTTCAAAATCGACGGGGTTGAGGTTAAGGATTGACTTCCATTCTTGGTACTGTTGTACTACGATGTGTCGCATAGCGCTGTAACTTGATCCGCACAAGATTTGTTCTTCTTGACACCAACCAGCCTTTTCCGGTCGTAGTTCTGAATGCAGCCCATCTTTCAGTCCCTTCAAGACGGTGTGGCCTGATATTTTGCCTGCTAGGGGTGGGCAGGAGCGCGATCCTGAGCCGGTTCTTGCAAAAAACCTACGTCACCCTTGTTTGGGAGTTTGACAAGGTAGACCTTCTTCTAGTCGAGAGGTGCCTTTCCTTCTTTCCAAACCTTCTGCAATGGCGGCATGAGCATGTATGCTTCTGTCTCTGCATCTGTTTTCAGTGCCTTTTTGGGGAACCCCATCTGGCCCTGCTGCTTTCCCGGACTTCAGCAACTTTGTGGCGTTCAGGACTTCACATCTACTTTTGTCGAAGATCTTCTGTTGACTGATAGTATTGTGGCTGGGCTGCTATTGGTATTTCTGAAGGGGTTGCAGGTGGTGGTCGCTTCGAGGGTTTTTTGAAGTGTTCAGCCCATCGTCCCCTTTGTTGCCCCTCGCTATTCAATAACTAGGTTTCCTTCACCACCTTTCATTAGTTTTACCTGTGTTAACTCTTCCCAAGCAGTAACCTGGTTAGTTGGTATAACGTTTTCAGGTCTTCGCCTCTCCTACCTGCAGCCTGTTCTGCTTCACTTGCTAGTGCGTCGTCGAAATGTCTTTTGTCCTTGCGAGCACTCTTCTTCGCTTTCTTATCCAGTGTAGGGTTTTATAGGTTGCATTCAGCTCCTCTTTTCGTTGTTCATCCCAGCACTATCCCAGTTCATCACCATCGCCATCCTCTCCCTCTACTCTGCCGGCTTCCATGTGTCCGTAGAGATTCATTCCTGTTTCTTCTTTATTCTTACCACGGCTATGCGGGCTTCCTTTCGCGCCTCCCTCAAAGAGTTCCAGTGTTCTTCCACGTAGGTTCTTTCAAAGATGTTGCTTAGTGTCGCCCACTCTTTCCTGACGGCTGACGCAAGGATGGCTTTTGTAATTTTGTCCTTCAGTTTCTTGACGTTAAACCTGAGTTGCGACCTATCATCAACTTGTTTGAAAGCCCTCAGCTTGAGTTTGAGGGCAGGTTGTTAGCACCGGATGGTGAGCTGTGTGAACCTACGCCTGGTCTTCTTCTTGATCTCGTGTCGGGTATGCTGCCACTCCGCACTCTTGAGATTCGGATGAGGTTGACCTGAATTTCAGTGTAGTGTGTCCTGGCGTCTGGTGAAATCCATGTCACTTTGTGGCATCCCTGCGTTTGTACGCACCGGCCTCCGTAGCCAGATCTTTGAATGCGCAGAAGTTTGCAAACAGTTCTCCATTCTCCTCCATTTCACAAACGAGTGCTTCTCCACCCATGGTTAGTTCTCCTCCTGTGTTGTCTGCCCCAAGTTTCGCATTCGTATGATCCACCAGAATTTCGATGTCGCCAACTAGGGAGGGGTCTTGTCCAGCACTGGCTGCGGTTGTGTATGGAATTTCCCTTTCTTCTTTTGATCTGGATCGTTTGTAGGTGCGTAGCGCAGCATCGTATGACTGTGGCCTTCCCCCCTTTTTAGTTGAATCCCGCCGCATAAGAAAGAGCATACGACGCTCTTGAGGACATCATGTTGGCCACTTCAAAACCCAGTATGCTCGTGGTTGTCGTCTGGGTGACAATATCTTAGTAAATTATTGACTCTCCGTTTGACAGCTTGGAGAGTCCACTTCCATTCCATCCGCTTCTGCAGATTCCTGGCATTTCTGTGCTATACCTTCTCATCTCTTTTGTAATCAGGGCAGCCTTGTCAGCCGGCCAGCTTCAAACTTCGTGCGAAAATTCCGTGTCATCATGCCCACTTTTTTCATCGAGAGAAAAGAAGACCCATCGGCCAAGTGGCTTCCAGGAGCCCTTTACCGGCCAGCTTCATTTCATCTCCACGATTACAGAGAGGACTGAGTTCGTTTTTATTTTTTATATTTTATTTGTGCGTTGAAGTTTGTCTAGCGATTGGATTGGTTTTCCTACTCCCAACCTTCCCTGTATATCTGGTCTCAGGACCGGTTGGTAAACTGGCGAACTAGTAAACTAGGCAGGGTTAACTTACGGCATGGATCACCATAAGGCCGGGCACACGTGCTTAATTTAGTACCTTAGAAGCTGAGCCGGCTTTTACAAGATAACCCTGTGCTGTTCGCTGCCTTTGACTTCCAGAATGAATTTCCCCCCTTTTTGGTCCGTAGCCGGTCGTTATGACGCGACAGCTGGGTAGTGTCAGCTTACGAGAATTAGATGAAGCGGCAGGTGTTACATGAGGCATACAAACGCATGGGACCATACCTTTGGGAAGAAATAGACTTTAGCGACCAATCACGTCGCAGATGCTGCACTTAAGGTCATTAGTTTGTGTTTGTCTGTCATGTTGTCGATTCCGCACGACTGTCGATGAAATACGACAGACTACGTCGTCAGATGTCTGTCAGTAACGGACTGTGTCCCTAACGCAGCAAACATAGATTTGGATGAGCGGCGAAGAAGACAATGGTATGGTTTTTGTTTTCAAGTGGGATAGCGTCTCCTGGATTCCTCAAAGAAGCCTGAAATTTCCTGAAAAGCCTTCACAATTAAAGTTGTCATGCCAAAACGTTGCGAAAACTCAAGTGACCATGCTTGTGAATCTCAAATTGACTGTAGAGCCTCTCCGGAAAATGTAAAAATTTTCAAGGTCATCGAAAAGACATCGATCACTAGTTTTCAAACGTGTTTGAATTGACAATAAACCTATCTTCTTTGCTGCCTCTTTCTGCTTTTGAGCATTCAAGTGATCCTCAAGGGTGAAGCCGAATAATATTACTGGAGTCAACTCATGTTTTTGGTGGAGTTAAACGACATCCCCTCTGTACTATTCAGGACCCGTAAAATCTTGTAGACTTTTCGACATATATTAATGTGATGATGCATGTAAACGGGCTTCTCTCGTGTTTAATTACCAATGTGAGAATAAAAGTTTACCAAAATTATATACATATATATACACATGTGTGGAACATGGCTGTATAAGCTGGTGATGGGGATTAGGGCAAACATTCCTATTCGTCGAGTTGGGCTATTGCTGGAGATACAAGGGAAAAGAATTGAAAAGACAGCTGTGAGAGTCGTTAAGTGGCTTTCTGAAAAGCTACGGGGCATGAGAATGGCATGAAAATCCGTACAACCTGAATTATCTCAAATGAATTCCTGCATTTATTCAATACAAGATTTCAATTTTCATTTGCCTGTAGGCATAACAATGGAATCATTTTGTAGAAATCATGTAGACCTGCCTCTTTGGTGATCCACCAAAAGTATGTATTTTTTGAGAACATGATCGCTGCGCAAATCTTATGCTGCCAAGGAATTTGAAGATTTTAGTTTTGATGAATACTGCAGCGGATACCTGAAGGGCATCCATCCCTCTTGAATCAGATATCGATGTTTGAATACCGTCGGAGAATCAAGCGACGACTGGATCAAACACGGCTACGTTGCCAATAAGGAGTGCAAACCTCTTAAACTCTCATCAACGATAGAAGAGTAATTCAAGCAAGGCAACCTCGTCTGCAGCGTGCGATCCCCCGTAGATGCCGACATACGTGCTCGTGTTTTATCCAGGATGAAACGATGCTTCTAAAAACTCCAAGAAATTGCAAATGCGTGTCGGAGGTTGATAAACTTGAGGCGTAACTGAGCAACGGTTGACAGCATGAGTCACTCAGCGAATATTGACGGCGTTGGCCAGAAACGATACATGGCCACCGGCCGAGCAAGTGGAAGTAACGGTGAGTCAAAACCACCTCCGGCACACTGGCATTGAGGTGGCTGGCAGTTTGTGAATCATTTCCCCTTTAATCTGCGAAGTGTTTTCGACGAGGTATTGGGGGGGGGGACTGCTGCAAAGCTAGGCCCTGAAATCAACCACGGCTGCACGCGAAGAAGCATGGACATAAAAAGACTCAATAAAGTGATCGGAGCACACAGAGGAGGATCATTGTCGTGATTGAGATATACATCCATGAACAACAATGGACAACAAGTTCATTTATGACTTGTTGGGGCCTGAGACAACACGTCTCAGCAACCAAACGTGGCGGCAAACGGACTGACCAAAACTTTACGCAGATTCTCAGGTCGCTAGCAGAGTATCAGGTGGCCAGCCGCATATTATTGTTGAAGTTTACTGTAATACTGTGCATGGTAATGTGACGTGGTGGAGTGCCGTATCTAACAGAGCGACTACCTTTAGATCTCCTGAATCTCGACCTGATATAGGAACTGAAGTTGTTTGAAAAACTACTAAACCTCGTCTGCAACCAGGCTGAAATCATGAAGCAGGGGAGGCCAGCCGTGTCATTAAATATTCATCTGAGACCGACAGACACATCGCTGTTGAGATGTGCTGAGGGATTCCCTGATCATCCAAGGAAATACACTCATTTCAACGCTGCCCTCGTTCTCCGTCCTATGTAGCCTTAGCTGTCCTGGAGCAAGAACCCGAAAGCCCTGCGTCGCTGAGCGTGATTGAGCCAGTAAATGTTTCGTTACGGGCAGTCCTCTTTGCTAGGAAAAGGGTGAATGGAACTATATGGCCTCCTGAAGGATAATCCAGAGGAGTGAATGCTGCTCTTTGAAATCATCAGCACCCATTTCAGTATCTGAAGATCTACTTAAAGAACAGTATGGTGGTGAGTATTTTGTGAAGCCGGGCTTGTCCGAAGCCTTCTTGCGAATTCAGGTAGCGGAGGAGTGCAAGAACCTTCTGACCATTAATCTTCACAAGAGCCCATTTATATATAATCTCCCCTCTTTCACGGGAAGCGGCTCCAGCTACATTCCGACAAGTGATGGTTAAGATGGCTCATGATATACCTGGTTCAGCAGCGTGCTTAGATGATGCGATCATAATGGGGAAATGCAACGAGGGTATAGTGCATAAACTGGATGCAACTTTCAAGGGTGTTGCGGAACGTGTTCCAGCTTCGGCCAGATAAATGTGACTTTTGTGCAGAAAGCGCAAACTAGTTTGGCTTTGTTGCGGATAAAAACGGCAGACGCAGAGGTGCAGCCGATACCGATGCGATGAAACATGCCATATCTGGCAGACGCCGCAACCTCGTTTTCATTCCTGGGTGTAGTAAGTCATTACTGTGCATTCCTACCCGATCTTCATAGCTTTCGTGGCCCTTTGATTGCATTATTGTCGAAGATTGCAAAATGGAATTGGCCAGGTGACTGTCAACAGGCATTCGATAAACTTGGAAGTCTGCTGGCCTCGGGGCTGTTTTTCGGTTACCCCAACCCGTAAGTGGGCACTGTGGCTGCGTCTGATCCTTCAACTCGTGGCATTGGCCCCGTAATACCTCATGTTCCCCCGGCTGGTTCCGAGACGAATATCCCTCGCCCCTCCCACTCACTGACATCCACAGAACTGAAATACAGCCGGACTGAAAAGGGGCCATATGCGTACTTTCTGCAATCAAGAAGTCACGTAACGTGATATTTGAACGACAGTTCACTTTGTCACGGGATCAGAAACCCTTAATAACGGCGTTTTGTTCGAGAAAGGGTCTTCCAGCTGACGTCGCAAACCACCTTGAGCTATGGGCTACTACGCCCTTAGGCCGCGACTTTGACACAGTGTGTCAACCTACAGATAACTATGGACAGGCAGCTGCTCTATTTCAACTAGTCGGTCCTCACTACTCATTAAAAGAAGACACTGGTATTTTAGATTATAGAACTGAAAGCGAGATTCAGCAAGTCCAAAGAGACGGATTGCATGGCTTATCAGTGGCCTTTGAAGATATCAAAACTTCTGGAAGGGTTGAAACGTCAAGAACCGCAAAAGGTCGCTGAAGACTAAGTAGCCAACATCTCAGCACAACGAAGACTTTTAAACATACTATCACCTCCCACGACGCACTGACGACTACTGACTCACGTGCCATGTTTGGCGACAGAATCGCAGTGCCAAAGAGCTACGGCAAAATGTGCCAAACTAATTCTACGGTAGCCATATGGGTGTGACCAGAATGAAGTGCTTGTCGCGTAGGTACGTGTATTGGCTTAATATGGATCAAGAAATTGAAAACATTCTTCAAGGTTGTCTTAACGGAACCTTTGCTGCAAGAAATCTACCTAAGCCTCCCTCGCACCCATGGCTAGTGACTGAAACTTCATTGAAAAGAGTTCATCTTGACTTTGCTGGGCCTATGTCAGATAAAGTATACCTTGATGTAGTTGATGCAATTTGCAGGTGACTTCAAGTTTTGTACTCACCGCAGTTTACGACAGGAGCTATCGGCGCCAAACTGACCAGTTTTTCTGGCCGCTATGGGATCCACTGGGCCTTGGAGCGCGACCCTCAAATACTGACGCGAACAATTTATGCCGCTCCTACGTTGGGTTTTTCCGCGTCTGAAAACCACTATTTGAAATATTCCATGTATCAAAACCATCTTTTGCAATACTGCTCTAGTTGTACCTACCTAACTCCCGTGTAATCGTCAACTTACCCCTCAGTCTGGGAAAGTCGGCATTATTATTGCTCCGAACACACCAATCGCCCGCCCAACTGCTTCAGCCTTGTGCCGCCTTTGGAAACCACTCCTCAGGAAACATCTCCAAGTCTACGTACACATCTGAGTTCATGGTTAAACTCAGGGGAAGAGGACTGAGTGATAAGTGTCCGAAGGTAGGCCAGCGCAAACTGTTCGCCTTTATACGCACTGCTGCATTCAATCCTCGACCTTCCTAATACTGTCAAGTACACTTTACGACAATTTCATGCCTGTCTGATGACTGTCCGCCTTAGGCATCGTGCAGTAAGAGGAACAATGGCTCTCGGAACGACACTCCAACCCGTATCCATGAGTAATTAGATGTGGGACAGAACGGCAGTCTTCCAAGCAGTCGTCACCCTTTGCTTCCACGATGTTCAAAGCTACCACACAGATGACGTAGAGTGGTTCCGTTGTGCCACAAAGCAGTCGCACCCTGATGGGGGTCAGACTATGTCCGAGAATAGGAAATGGCGTGGAAGGCGCAGGAGTAAGGTAGCCACATGCAGTCCACCACTAACCGCGGCACTGTTCACAAGAGGGGCATGTTGCACCGAGACATTTGATGACTGTGGTATTTGCGTTAAAGTCATTTCGGTAGTCGATGAGGCATTCGCCTACCGCTTCTGTCACCAATGGGTAAACTGACATAGTTACAGCATAGCACCCCAGCAGTGCCGCAAGTTCATGAAGAGACAAAAATGCAAATAATTCCGCTCCATTTGTCTAGAGTGTAGAAAGCTCTCCGCATTTCATACGCGACAGACTTCCACCACACAAAACCCATCAACCTCCTCAAACATAGGAGGATCAACACCATAACGAAAGGGAGTCCGGAAATAGGCTGGGTGTGTGGCCAGGTGCAGACCATTGCGCACGAAGACCACTTCAAATTGAACTTCCGTATCTCCTGCCAGGCAACTTGGAAAGCTGAGCGCATGTAAAAAGATAACGTCAGTTAGACTGTTGAGGAAGCATATCCTAAACGTCCTGAAACACTGCGATCAAGAGACAACCTGAAACAGTGCACAACTAGCCGACTCACGACGGACGGAAGAGACGGGGGGGTCAGCGCGAGCATCACTCCCGGCTCAAATGTGTCAACAGGCTTATCGCTGATCGAGAGAGAAGTGTTGGGCATTCAAACGTGGTCCCACCCTTTCACCTGTTGCGGCACCGTTAAGCGGTTCTTTAAGTATCTGGACACCACGCGTGAAGCCACCACCGTTGCGAGTTTTCTCGAATACCGCGAAAGAACCTGAAGATACCCTCCTTCCCACACATCAGCTGGAGATTCACAAGGCGTGCAAAATCCGGGCTGGGCCTGAAAAACTATGTTCACCTGCGGAGCAGGGGAGGAAATTCACTTTGGAATATTCGAACAGAAACAGCACCACGGTCACACGTGGATTCCAGAACTGTCAAGTGACGACATAACTGAAGGCCGATATTCCCAGGGCGTCTAACAGTGAGAAGGGCCTTCCAATAGTGTTGGCGTCGATGATATATTGGCTTAAATGGTGAAAAGCCTGCCGAAACCAACACACCCAAAGTTCATCCAAAGGCCTAGACTGCATGCCGTCTAATTTAACTCGCACTACTTCCGCGCCCATAATCGACGCACATGGTATAGCGTAGGAGGCTGGATGAATGACTCAGTCTACACGTGCAAGGGTAGGCTAAGACCTATCTGGCAAGAAGAGAGACGGCAACCACCAGGTCGCCAGTTGTTAAGCTGGTACAAGTCAGTGTGTCCACTCGCAAACTGAAGGTGAAGAGCCATGGGACGGAGTGATACCAGCTCCTTGAGGACTGGTGATCCAGTCCCCACCACGTCAGTGCCCCTCTCGCAGAATTATACAACCAGTCCTTTCCTCCAATCAGGCACGTTTTAACAGGTACGTACAGCAACGTTGCGAGACTTAGGAGAAAAGTACCAAGGACTAGGACACTCCACAAACACCTGCATTTTGACATCAAATTTGTAGCAGAATCGTGGATCTCGCAAGACAGTTGTGACAGGGAGATGCTTGGAACCCTCTCGTAGGGCTACACAGTTTATAGCGGGAGGTGGAGTGGCTTTCTACATAGGCCACCGTTTAAATTCAAGAGTGGTCAGCCACCCGGCGCTCATCTAGCCCCCGGAATCTTCATCGCTCTGCTTCACGCTTCATTGCATCAGAAGCCTAATCGGGGCCACATATCGGCCCCCGACTAGTAGCCCTGCTCATCAGGGAAACTCTGGCGACTTTCACTCTCGACCATGACTCCGTGGACATCATTGGTGACTACAACACTCCATCCATCTTTTTCGAGACGGAAGGGAGGCACATCAGATTGTTCTGTTAGAAACCGAACAGCGCAACTGTGAATGCTGGCCTCTAGAAGGAAGTGAGTGATGCCACATGTTGGGGATCTAGTGGAAGTGAATCACTCCCAGAATACTCTCTGACGAACGATGATCTCACTGGGAACATATGTATCCAAAAGCCTTGTGGTTTCGCTGTTCATACAGTAATCACATTCTCATGATTTCTAAGGAGGCCCTGCAATCTGGGGCCGAACTTCTGGGATACCTTGAACACCAGCTGTAACTACAAAAAACGGCAACTAGAGGGAACGCTACCATTCGTTTCCTGCATAGATCGCCTGGCACTTACAACCCTGAACAATTTTCCACGGCTTTCAAACACTATGTGTGAGCGCACCTGGAGGTCTTCAGTACGGTAGCTCCACCACCACCACTCAACAGAGACTTTCACCTTCATGAGAAAATACAAAGATCTGAAGCAAAATAAGCTGCTGAGATAGAGAGGAGTGCAGACACTCAAAGACTGCAACACCTCAATCTGCTCAATTTGGGCGATCACAGAAGCAGTGGCAACCCTATCATGGCCTGCAAGATTATCCATCAACCAAGTCACGCAAACATGATGGTCATAATCTCATGAAGGTGGGATATCATAGAGTCAAACCAGCTACAGGTCCAAATTTTTCTCTTCAGGAGTGTGGGCTTTACGGAATGCTTTACCACATGAGGTTGTTACAGCCCCTTCAGCGAACCCATACAAAAGATGGTCATTAAGTGTGGATTACCACAAACGTACTCAGAGCATTAGTGGTCTCACTAGCTCACTGCCACTTCCTTTTTGTTTAACACTGCACCTATCTTGCTGATGCACTTATTGACCCCTTCCCTGGAGCGCGTTCCTTGAACAGTGACGTATTCTCCCCATATCTTGACCGATAGCGTTAATGATGCGTTTACATACATAAAACCTGTGCTGGACGTCAGTTTACTGTTTGCATCTTGCCTGCTGGTAGAATCATCTCAAACTAATCTGCACAGACATTGTTTGACCATTGGATTCCGTGTCTCCAAGTTAGGTGCATATAAACACTTATTTGAAATGCTCACCCCTTCGCACATCGCTCTGCACACATGGGATGCACACAGGACTACATCGACGTTTGGGAAGACAGTCTCAACAGCCGCCTTCAACGTCCCTACACAGTGAATGACAAACGTCCTTGTGGACGATGTTTCACCCATCGTCCGCTTAAGGGCATCCAACATCCATGACACATCTACCCTGAGTTCTCGCCTAGTCCACCCAAATATAACTGGGCGACTGTTACCGAAATTGTCCGTCATAGCTAATTGAAACAGTTTATGGCTACACTTCATGTTAATGCTATCACGATAGACTTACTTCCCCTTGTTTGTATTATATGTCGAGTCAAAGAATACAACCTCTGGAAATGGGAGGTAGGTGGCTATTTGATCGGTGCTGTTGAAGCATACTCGATCCACCTGCTGATGATCACCATCACTCCAGGTCAGCAGCCGACCAATACTCCACAATTTTTCAAAAACTATTCTTTGAGATTCATAACCTGCAGAACAAAAGTTATTCAGGCAATAAATTACTTAGTGTGATTTCCATTCTAATATTCTTCGGGTAGTCGTAAGTTACGTCTTTCGACATAACGCCTTTCACATACTGCAGAACAAGGTCCGGTTCAGACCTCACTGTCAGCATTGGTTTGACAACCTTCAGTTGGTCCTTCTTAGGAGCCTACACAAAGGGTATTTCACGAGGTAATTCACTTCTCATGGATGGCTGTGTACCACCTTGACACTTGGAAAAATAAAACGATTCAACTCAAACGTATCCGAATTCTAGACTGACAACCGATACACTTCCACATTAAACGCTTTAGGAATTGTCCTGGAGCCAGCTTGACAGACACAGAGGCCAATCGCTAAATACACGAATACGAGACCAAGAAGGGATACAACACAGTGATCGGATGGAATAGTATATTTGCGGGGTCGTGTAGAGATGCCGATGCACTCCAACTACTGGCTAGAGGGTCGATCACGAACAATGCAACTTAACACGACAGCGTGCCAAATGGCGAGGATGCTTGACCGTGCGCCTTCAGCTCAACAAGTCCAGTCAAACTATCAAGGTCAGCATCAATGCGGAATGTCGTCGAACCCTAGGCTTTTGATTCTAGTGAAGTGTGTGACGCTACAAATCGCCACCTCCCTAGTGGGTTCGTGAGTGCCCAGCCGGAAGTACAAACCCAGTGGTTTCCTCACTGATAAAACTCTTCCGATGGGCTTACTGTGAGAAGCGGTCCCCGGCTGCCTGGACTTATTCTAGTACGTCAAGGCAAATGAAAAATAAATGCAGTAAATCGAGCTGTACGTTGATCTCGGTCTTCAGTGTCCTTTGACGTTCCGCCCAGTGCTCGTTGCACCTGGAATATAAATAAAAGTCTTTAATACCATGAAAACGTTTCGTAAAAATGGGAATTATTTGTGTATAAATATATCGAAAACAAAGTTCACGCTTATTTTCACTTTTGTTGAAAGAAAGTGCCATTGCATGATATAAAAAGGCAAAATGTGGGAGAATTTTCGCATTTCCGGTAAATAAGCGAAATAGTGCCCCCCAAACAAATTGAATTAAAAAAGACATGCTTGACACATCTTATTTCACACCACCAAGTTGAATACAACTCCAAGTACTCCGGGAACCTGACTGTCCGACCTGATCGCGTTTTCTGTTGCGCCAATGGTTGTTGTATCTGTGCATTGCCAGGCACGTCGTCAAAAATTTCGATAATTGGGCTATCCGTCGGTCGGCTGTAGCTAGCTGAAACGTCACCTACAATGGGGTTGCCTTCGAAATAAGCTGGTTTCAAAGGTCGATACTGACAGTATCTTCACATCCGTTTGGCTTGAATATATAGAATTTCTCATGTCCCTTGGTCGCTTTGAATGGCCCATCGTAGGGTGGTTCAAGTGGTTGACGAACGGCATCGTGGCGAATGAACACGTGTGTGTCTTTTATAAACTGGGGTGAACGAAGACACCAGTCGTTTGAGGTCTAGCCGGAGAAGGCCTAACTGAACGCACTGCATTTATAAACTTAGTCACGTATGGTGCCCTGTCGGAAACACGTTTGAAAGTTGAAGGGGAAACAAATCCACCTGGTAGGTGAAGAGTGGTCCCACAGACGAGTTCTGCAGGGGTGCATCCAGCATCAGCTTTTAAGGCGTTACGAATACCTGGTACGAAGCAATTCGTCCAGACGCTGGCGACCTGTGAGACCACGTTTCCTCAGTAGTGCAGCTTTGAGAAGTGCATGAGCATCGCTTACTTCAAGGCTAAACATATGTACTGTAACATGCCTGTTTAATTCCCGCAGTAGTGAACGTATGACAGCAAGAAATCTAGAATGAGGATCAGTGACTTTCCGCCCTCGAAAATCTGCCCCGGTATACAGAAACCATGTTTCTGCATTGTCTCGTCAATATGGCACCAGTTGGATAGTGTTTGTCATCAGCTTAATAAGGATAAGCTTGGGAGTATGATCGGATGTGAGAAAGAGTTGTATATGGATATATAAATGTTATCAAAATGAAAACAATATACAAGTATAAAATGGAACGGGCTCACCAATTTAAGATTTGTTATTGCTCGGGGCATGTTATCACATCGGGCTCACTAACTTAGGAATTGTCCTGGTGCGAACTTGGCGGACGCAAAGGCCAATCACCAATTATTGGAACTTGTTATATACTTGTTATATACCCACAAGTACGAGACCATGAAAGAACACAACAGCGTAGTTGGATGGAATAGTATATTTGCGAGGTCATGCCAAGATACCGATGCGTTCCAAGTAACTGGCTAGAGAGTCGATTATGAACAGTGCAACGTAACACGACAGCATGCCCAATGGTGTGGATGCTTGACAGGGTGCCTTCAGTTTAGTGAGTCCAGTTAAACTATCAAGGCTAGGATCGATGTTGAATCTCATCAAACCCTGAGCTATTGATTTTGGAGGATTGTGTGACGCTACAGTACTACACTTTTATGACACACCATCTATGCACGTGGTTTTGGTATGTCTGCTCACAGTGCTTTCTGAGACTCCACCTAGCTTCAGGCTCACTTACAGTAGCTGATAAACTCTCTCCAGCAGCTGCAAAAAAGCAGGTATCCATCCAAACGTCTACCACCAAGGAGACTCATCTTACAAAGGCTGTCAGTAATGGCCCATCAGAGGTCACAGCCTTGAGCAGTCCAAAACTAAACAAAAGACTACCAACACCCAGGATAACCACATCCACCCCTAGCCCTGAAGCCACACCAGCGACAGCCACTGTTGGACAACACGGTAAATAGGTTAAAGGGGTGAAGAAAGCTCAAGTTATCGACGGAAATCCCTTTAATACATTATCTGAGACACAGAATGATGCATGCTTCTGAAGGGAATGTTCTGATTGAGACTTGTCTGATATACGAGACGAAACCTCATCATTAGAGTGTGACGACGTTGTATCAGAACATATTGAATTCAACGGAATATTCGAGACATCAAGTTTGTGAATCCAATCCAATCCAACCCAAGTACTTCTAATCATGACCTTTGCTGAGTAACAGACATCATTAAACTTATGATCACCAAACTGAACATGGCAACTAATCTTCGGAAACTTTTTTAGCAATATGGTCAGCTGAATGGATCTGTGGGCACTCAAGTGTGCGCCATGTGTTTCGAGAAATTAAGACGATAGCAGATGCTGTATCCAGTTGCTGACGAGTTAGCTTACCATTAACAGATTGATTAACATATCTTCTTTTGTTCCTAACCCCAGCTTTGGAAGCCGCAAAAATGCCTTGAATTTGGCTGAATGAGTTGCGTTTGACAAACGGACGTTCAGTCTTCACGGGAGCATTTCTATTTGGGTGACAGAAACCCTCTTTGTACCCAAAACGATGACACCGTCGGCATTTTTGCTTTTTGAATGGACAGAATTTAACAAAATGCCGTGCGCCACGATGCCAGCAAACTGAAAGAGCCTTACCTGACGTTTTGATTTATACTGCATGTGGTTGGTTGTAGAGTGAGGGGTTTTCACTGCACTGACTGAACCCAAACTGTCGGTGACAGAAGCGGTATGCTGTATGAGAGCCGGGTGGCTGACCACTCTTGAATTTAAACGGTGGCCTATGTAGAAAGCCACTCCACCTCCCGCTATAAACTGTGTAGCCCTACGAGAGGGTTCCAAGCATCTCCCTGTCACAACTGTCTTGCGAGATCCACGATTCTGCTACAAATTTGATGTCAAAATGCAGGTGTTTGTGGAGTGTCCTAGTCCTTGGTACTTTTCTCCTAAGTCTCGCAACGTTGCTGTACGTACCTGTTAAAACGTGCCTGATTGGAGGAAAGGACTGGTTGTATAATTCTGCGAGAGGGGCACTGACGTGGTGGGGACTGGATCACCAGTCCTCAAGGAGCTGGTATCACTCCGTCCCATGGCTCTTCACCTTCAGTTTGCGAGTGGACACACTGACTTGTACCAGCTTAACAACTGGCGACCTGGTGGTTGCCGTCTCTCTTCTTGCCAGATAGGTCTTAGCCTACCCTTGCACGTGTAGACTGAGTCATTCATCCAGCCTCCTACGCTATACCAGCATAGGCCCTCCGTTTCGAAAATGTGAGAGGTCCCAAGGGAGCCTACAACGTTTATAGTCATTCTCTGTGTTGATTTTATCATGACCTAAAATGACGTGGGTTGACAGCGTAGGTTACCTGAGGGTGCTAAGAGTAATATTCATACTGCTTTAATTCAGCTGACTGGATTTAACTTGGTACTATGTTTCAGTTTGTTGTTGGCGACATCCTGATTCTAAATTTGAGGTGAAACTGGTATTTTAGCAGCCCAAATAAGATCAGCATTAGTTTCACTACTTAGTTTCTGTAGCTTGTAATCGCTATTACTAACCAAAAGTTGTGTAGGTGTATTTTTTGCTCTTTACTTTTAATGCACATGCTAATGCCTCACTCTCCTTAACTTCGCTGGATGAACCCCTTGTCGTAGAGGCTTGTTACCAGCCTAAGTTCAGTCAGAGACCGCACTTTGTGACGTTGGCTGAGCGAATTCTAACGGCAGGCTAAGGACACCAATTTTACACAGCTTGAAAATGACTTAGCAATTCGAAGATTCCAAATCTACCATGAAGTTTGCAAATTGATCACCTAATATACAGTTTTCTGATTACGTATGCGGAAAACGTTTTTTATGTCTAATTAATGGATGATTAAGGAGTCAAGAAATACTTATTTTTGATGAGGAAAATAATTTACTTGTATGTTGTTGAGATGCAGGAAACCCTATTAAACCTACCTATCAAGCATGTTGGTATTAAGTAGGAAGGTGTGTTTTTGGGCTTCGGTAGTTCGATATAACTTCATAGAATGCACTTTGAGTCACTTGTGTCTGAAGTCAACAACTTTACCACTAGACTCAGTCTGAATCAGTATGTGTTTATGTCTCTGAAGTCATAACTGTTTGGTAAAGGTTTCCGTTCTTGGAAAAACATGAGTTTCATTTTTGTTCAGTTGATAATTCACAAAAACATCAAATGGGACTGTGCTCTACTAGGGTATCAAAATCGTACTTTAGTATCAGTTCCCCCAAGGTGATGAGTGCCATAAACAACAGAGTCGAAGTTAGAGCAGCTTTCCTGTCCACTGACTTCTGCTATTTAACGGTGAATCACTGTGTAGTACAATGTAGAATCGTGACACAATTGCGAACTTCATTGCTGGACCGTCATTCGAACTCTGGACTTCACAGCTACATCAGATACCACTGAATAACTGACTCATGTGAACGGATTTTCGTTAAATCTTTTAGTGGCTTTCTAAGTTTATGAGATCAGGATTATATTTCTGTCATGCAGATAGATATATAAAGGAGACATCGATCTTAAGATGTTGAGAAACACAAGGCAGATGGCTATTTTCAACCTATAGAATCTAGTATATGTGGAGAGAATATGGATCATGTTATTATGTAGTGTTACCTTCTGTCTAAACTTAGCACATTTACATCTACAGTCATACGCATACTTTAAATAATAAGTTTTGATATATCAAGTATAAGAATTTAGCATTACAATAAAATAAACTAATTCTTGTCTAATTTCTAGGTGAAAATAGTGTCTAGGAAATAGCGTTCGCTTGTAAGAGCTTTTTTACTCGGTGGATAGCCGAATGCAAACTCATAATCGAAGTTAAAATTGATGACTATATGGTCGTCTACAGTGATTTCAAACTCTAGAATTTTATAGTTTGCACCTAGTCAAATAAATTCAAGTTCATCTAATTTACATGAATGCCTAGAAAAGTCAAATAGAACCCAGTAAATGACTGTAAAACTTCTGGGGGATTTAAAGCTTTTTCTCCATCAAAACTCAATATGAACCCAATGACCTCTAAATACTAATATACGTTTCGCGGTAATAAAGGGCGGTTAAAATAAAGAATAATGTTTGAAGTCATTAACTACTAATTTGATCTATTCTGGTACATGATCTGAATAGATATACTAGAGTCATCGGTTTGGGTTAGAATCGTTAATTTTCCAGGTCGATAGGATTAATAAGGAGACTTAAATCTCTCTTCAACATGCAATCAATGCATGTAGTAACTATGATGAATTAAAATCAAAGATCAGGTACACAATGTATTATCCTGCTTTTTGTGTATAACCTGACGTCTGATGAAGCAACTACATGTGAACTGTTTTGTCTGTCTTAATGTTATTTATGTAAAAAGTATTTATGAGGAGGACATGTACGGTTGCTTGTACAGATATGGACACAATTTGATCACCATAAAAATGCAGAAATATCAAAGAAATAAACTTCTCAAATACTGATGATCACCACCGGATCTTAAGCAAAATGTTTTGCGAAACTAAACAAAATTTACTTCATAATTTTTTGGCATTGACAACGAAGGTAGTATAGTAATACTTATTACAAGTTAGAGAATGAGTGAATCACACAGTTAAACTGTGTGAGATGAAAGTGAATTCCATAATGCTCAGTAGGCAAAAACAAACAACACATAAGGTGAAATAACAGCAAGATAATTTGATGTCGCACTAAATTATGTGTTATGGTATGATAAGTAGCCCATTAGGTCATATTTAATGTTGACTACAATTTGATATGAGTGGGAAGGGTACTGAAAGTTAGAGGTGAATAAGCAGCTGTTCAAGAACCTTAAACTGTCTATTTGCAACATTACAGTCAAACACTGAAATTTACAGGCGAAGTTCAATTTATCATCTACCAATCAGCTTTGATATCTGACTTCTCAAAGGTTGATTTGCTCAATAAGAATCAAATGCTTCACAAAATTAGGAGCTGGTTAGCTTTTATTAAGGCGACCCATATATTCAGAACTTCTTTGAGTAGCCAATGTAGTAGTTAGGTATAAAAAGGGTTGTCAGCTTGATAACAAGAATATCATTGGACATTACAAGAGAGCCGCAGAAACCGTGAAAAATTGCTCATTAGGTATTCTAGTATCTAGTAATTGTGGAGTTTCGGTGAAAAACGTTCTTAGTAGGTCACAATAATTTTCAAACACTTTCAATTTTCTGTAGGCTTATGAGTTGCACTGATGAAAAAACTGCCGAAAGTGTTTACTATCATGCGGAATATTTATATTACATTATAAGGTCCAAAAGAGTTTCAAGCATTACAAATATCGTAATCGGAAATGACAAACTTCCTAGATAGAGGATTTTCTAGCTGTTTTTCGCAGGATTATCATGAATAGCTAAGTAATTAGTGAAATTAGGTAGTATTCTTATTAACAGGTGCCTATGTAGTTTATTGGAAAGGAGTTCCTTTACGCAGTATGTAGCAAAGTTTTATCAACATGACATCAAACTTTTCATTTTTCGTTACTTTAAATGTCTAATTGAATAGAATTGTTGTATGCTGTACATTCACTTCAACTTTGGGAAATAGCCAGATTTCTTGTATTCGAATTTCTCTATGTTCTCATAACTAATTTCTTAACAGATTTATTTATTGATTTGTTTTAATTAAAATTAAACATACTCAACGTGCACAAATTATGACAAGTTGCATTTACTGAAACAAAATCCACATCATTTTCCTTTCTTGTGTTTTAAGATAGCCTTACTAAGTGAGATTTGGTCATAGCACTTAGTCATCCACAAAATATTATGTACAGTAACCCAAAAAGCATAAGCCAACGGTTGGCAGTTAAGCGTATGTTCTACAAAATCGCTTATGAAACTAGTCAAGACAACTAAAAAACATTCATCTTTTTATAAGAATTTCACAACATTCCATCCGTTGCACTAAGAACTAATACTACTATGACTGAGTGAATCCATATTTGTTTTACGGCAACAGTGACATCTCTGAACATTTTCCCAGATCAATAATAGGCCACAGAATAATCCTGAAAATAAGCCTGACTGGGTGGAATGATGACAGAAAGGAGTTCCCAGGTAGAAAAAGCCATTAAAATCTTTAGTGTTGATCAGCTACTCTAATTTGTCAAATTGATAATCAACTACGTAATAGTTAAATATGATATTCAAAAGGAAACTTGTTTTCTAATCACAATGTCAATTATTATCAGTCTTGTTAACAAGGGAAGTGGAAGAATACTCAACAACCTTGAGAAAATTCGTACGACGGACAGTGAACTACACGTATTATGTAAGGGCTAATGATGCTACCTGGTTGCCCAAACCTAAGTAGGTGGTGGGGTTCGAACCCAAGATCCACTGGTTGAAAGTCAACTGTCTAGGTCAATGAGCCACAGCTCTGCAACAAGAGAGGTAATTACTCAGTTACAGTTTCTGGTTGGTAAACTCTAAAGTCCATTTTCAAAGTAATTGGGTCTTTCTATCACTGATTTTTATTATTATTTCAGGACCTTCCGGTTTCGTGGGGAGCAAGTTTCCATTGAGCCAGAATCCAATTGTCCACGTTTCCCTACTTCTTTTAACTCACGATTTAGCGTGAACATCAACATTATTCCCTACTTATATGGGTCTTACTAACTTGTTCGTCTGGAGGTGTACAGTGAAGCACCGTCAATATCCAGTTATTTTTGTGCTACATCGTTTCCCTCGTAAACAGTGCTACTAGCTAGTTGGTCTATGAAGCTCCGTTTATCAGTGTGGTTATGCAGATATAAGATCACTTTCCGACAACTTGCCCGGTGTTCTTTTTATGTCTCACACTAGTTAGTCTTGCACAAGCACAACATTTTGGAGGTTGGTATCTGCATTTGCAGAAGAATTCTCAGACTCCAGAAACTATTTCGCTACTTCTGAGAAAGTTATGTGATGTGATGATATGGCAAATAATACCTAAGTAGATCTACAAAAATGAGTTTCAAGTATGATACAGTTTGAATTATTGTGATTGGCGTAGGTATTAGTTTTGAAATATGTATTCATGTGTAGTATTTTAAGTTAAGAAATTTAGTCAACTTTTTCATCTGTGAAGAAGTCTTGTATGAGTACTCGAACAGTTTGGGTATCCAAAATAGAACAGTTTCGGTAGGTTGCCGTACCTTTCATCTTTATTCATTTACTGAGTTAACATCTTGTCGGTATTATAGCATAAATGGAAGGCATTTTATCTTATTGACAAAAATTGTTCGATTTTGGATTTTATAGATATTATTGTTGCAGCTTTGACAGCTTCCTTATCTTTATAGAAAACGCATGTGGTACGATCCTGCGGTTCAGGTTGCATTACTTCTTAGTTAAAGCTACATAGCATTTACTGAATCCTAACACATTTCATCCCTTAATTGATGAGTAAAAAAGATTATCTGTTTATGTACATACAGTCTGCACAGGTCTTTGCACTTGCCTCTGTAGCTTTAATTTAAAAGCATTTCACTCAGTGACTAATAAGAACGGTGGGTCTGAATAACTTTTGATTTGTTACTTGGGGAATACTAGTGACACAGTTCTATGATCACAGTTTTCCTTGAATTAATATGTTTTTGTTTCTTATATGTTGCGCAGTATTACTATCTGAATTTTCCAAAGAAACCTAAAATCCCCTAGAAAAATTCATTGCCAAATATCGTTTGTCAAATTTCTTTGAAAAGCCACGAGACTATACGCGGTAACACTATATTAGTTAAAAAGACTAAATGCGTGGTAAATGCCTTTCTGGAAAGGTGTGGAAATAAACGACGACATTAAATGTATCTGAATGTTTATTGCGCAGTTTTTAACTCGACAATAAACCTACAGTTTTACGACTTCTTTCTGTTTACGAGAAACCAAGTGACCATCAAGTACGATATCTGGGGGTTGTTGTTCAAGAACCCATTCCTGAATCACTAGTTTAATTCATATTAGTTTCTTACCTTATCGTGTCTGTATCGGTGCTCGAGGTTATGCGAAAATAAAAGGAAAAAAGTCTGTGTAAGGCCACCTTTTGGCCAGTTACTTTGTTTAGTTGCATAACAGGATAACACGATTAAATTCAATTATCTATTGCCCTTTAAAAATAAGTATATTTCTAGGTTAATGTAAAGGCAGTTGTTCATAAACCAAATGAATTATACACCGAAGTTGAGAACATAAAAACATTTAAAGTCATTTTATGTGAATTTTTGCTCCTTCAAGAAACTTTATGCCTTGACTGCTACCCAAAAACAATAATTATATGTTGTTTCAAATTCCCAGTACGTTTAACTTTTCTTTCCCTTACGATTTAAATATATCTGAAAAAACTAGTCTGATCATAGGCTAAGAGAGTAAACGATTACAGCGAGGAAACATTTTTCGCAAAAAATGTGTTCCTGTGATCATTTTCATCGAAACAAGAAAAGGGCAAGGTTTTCAGAATTAATTAAGCTCATGTTTATTTCATGACTTCTCCTCAGCTGCAAATAAATAAGTAAGAAGACACAGAATTAGCATCGGATAAGGCGAGAAACATACTTTTGATTTAGAACGAAGTAACCACATAAATTGGAAAATATAGATAGACACGGCAGGCAAACATGTTTAGTTAAAATATTAGTAATGTGACCACTGATGATAAAGTTTATCTGTAGGTAATTTGAAGGAAGATCTTAAAGTTTAAAGAGTGGGTGTGGGGGAAAAGCAAAAGCGATGAAATTACCACTGTCACAACAACGGTAGTAATAGTAATAGTAGGAAGGTGATTATCATAATAAAGATAGATTTTTCACACAGAAACAAATAGATGAATGCTGTGTTGCATAAGATGTAAGATAGAACAGGTATTAAAAACAGAAAAGGGAAGAATAAGAAAGCCTGAGACAACGATATAAAATAGTAAAAACAAACACGTAGTTATCAAGGCAACTGAAGATTATGCATTGTCTCTTTCTAAACAAATAGGTCAGATTGAAAGCATTTGATGACTATCGATTATGTAAGTGAAATAGGATCCTTCTCAACGTATTGTTTTAAAAGCTGTAGATATATGCATGCTGTTTCCTGAGTCGACTGAATGGCAAGTTACTGAACTTTTGAGTGGTTTTGAACTATTTAAAAGTAGTCTCCTTGGACTATAGTCAGAAAAATAAAAACATGACCATCTTTCTGTACTTCCGACATACTTGTCTTGCCAAGTACGTGTGAATCCGTAAGTTGGATGGATAATTCTCCATTTTAGGCTGATACATGGTCGGGCTAGGGGTGTATTAGTGGAACAGTTTCGCTGCCGGATACGTTCTTGTAAAAGAGGGCCGTAACCTTCTCCTTATCCTTTAAGAAACACCATCTTAAAAAACCAACTGAATAAACGTTGGCTTTCTCCCAACTTCAGCCACACTCTGTCTGCATGCACATTTGAACTAAATCTTTTGCATAAACATTATCTAACAGATATGTCTCAAGGAGGAATTAATCATCGTTTTAAATTGTCTTTTGAGTAAAAGTTCTTAACTCTGATGAACACCGTTCTAACAAATCCAGTTTAGTAGTGCATCGGGAAAAAGCTGCTGCAGTTTACATATTGTCCAGTTCATAAATACTGAAGTGGGCGCTTCTCTCAGTTGTATCGTCAACGCATCTTTTGATCGGTAAATCCAGGTCGTTTTTATGCTCATACTTCATTGAAAAACTATTGTTTGGGTATGCATAGTGAAAATCCTAAACATATGAGGTACGATTCATATCGATGGAAGTCACAAATATGTCGTTTACATACCTCGTATGAAATATGCTATGAGTTCATTGCGTTCGCTTCCAGGTTTGACACAAATATATCCACAAACACTGGACCAAGTGAACTTCACATGGTTACTACATCAATCTGTCGATACGAATTATTGTTGAAATGGAACTGAACTTCTAAATATAGTGCTAAAAGTTCCCGGAAAAAGAAGCGATTTAAATCGTTTACTAATCATCTCAGCAGTTTCGTTGGCTGAGATGCTAAAAAATAGAGAGGAACTATCAAATAATACTGGAAACTTCATGAAGTGTTCAAATTTCTTAGCATTTCAAGTAACTGAAAAGTGTCTTAAATCATACACCGATAGATTGTCATCAATTAATGTAAGCTTCTATATTCAAGTGCCAAAGGAAGTATAATAGAGTAAAACAAAGATAGGCATATATTCGTCTTCCTCAGTATGATCCGAAGAGCTTGTATCTGAACAAATGGAAATTGCTCACAAGTTCAATCATGGGGGTCCAAGTGTCCTTAGTTTACTAAGTGTTCTGTTATACAGTTGAAGATGCATTTCAGTTATCTCCATATCAACCAGGCTGGATAGTCTTAACAAGCACGTTTCACAAACTGAAGGGTGGTAGAATCAATGTCCTCGTCTCCATATCACCAAGTAAACTGATATATATATATATATATATATATATATATATATATATATATATATATTGATATGGTTCAGTGCTCCAACTTTTCCTTCGCGTACTAAAGAATGAGTCTCGGAAAGGATATTGTAATTCCAAGATTGGCGGTGAAAAATTTCCTGTTTGCGGATTTCGGTATTCACTTCCGGAGGATATCGAGAAGATTATTGCGATTTAATTCAAGGCTCAATGGTAAAGTCTTTTTAGAGACAATATGTAGGCATTTACAAATATCCCACTGATAGAGAATATTTGATTTCTGCGTGATCTGATTTTATTTCATAATATGAAAACCGGTATATCGAATCACTACCCAAAAGACCGTCCTCACTCCATAAGCATGATCAAGCTCAAAATTCCTCTACCATGAAATCCAGCTCGAGTGAAAAGATGAAAATTAAGCCCAGAGATCTGTTAACAGGAAACCTAACTGAAACGGGTAGTCTGTTGATTTTGAAATCATGTTCCCTTAGGCAGAGTACGGAATCTTATTAACTTACCCTCCTCATGAATACAAAAAATTTGCACAAAGGATGCCATCTATGACAATCTAATAATGGATACCCATTGAAATTAATGGGCAAGAATTTAAAGCTGAAGGGCATCACTAAATGCCTACACATTGTCTCTAAAAAGACTTTACCATTGAGCCTTGAATTAAATCGCGATAATCTTCTGGATATCCTCCGGAAGTGAATACCAAAATCCGCAAACAGGAAATTTTTCACCGCCAATCTTAGAATATATATATATATATATATATATATATATATCAGCTTACTTGGTGATATGGAGACGAGTACATTGGTTCTACCATTCTCTAGGTGACATAACTGGACTTGGCTGTAGCACAAGCAATTCATAGGTTCGAGTTGTCACTGTTTGTTCGAAAATGTACGCACCACCCCTTTTGTCATTGCCATCTTAAGGGGACTGATCACCCTATATAGTCCCATTATTATATAATTTTATTTTGTAATCATTTGTTAATTTCCGTCTTTTAAATGATTGTGCATAATGTTACTTGCGATGCGATGCGATTTATAGTCACGGTTGACCGGAAATTGCTCTGTAATGTTCTATTGTTCCTGCAATATGTTCATGAATGTGCAGTTAAGAGAATGTGTTCGTCTAAAAGAAAATGTTTTATTCGCTGCATTCGTCTCCTATCCTTAAGATCAACATGTTTGATAAATTTGTTACATTTACCCTGGTAGGATAGCACATTAAATTCCATAGCTTCACACTATTCCTCAATGTATATACTAGCCGGAGAGTTGAATACATTTTTTCCGATGACTGGATTGAGGAAGAAAGCGAAAAGCTAACAGGAGCAACTTCTTGTAACAGTTTCATAAGAAAGTAATTATCCGAACCTGAGGAGAAGATCGGGAGATATATTGTTAATACGAACCCACATACTCTGGATTGAAGTAAAATCAGTATTAGTCACAATAGTTGAACACATTAATTCACTAAACATATCAGAAGGTTTTCTATGAAAGAAAGACTTTGCTGAACAAATTTGTTCTCTGAGATCTCATCCTCACAAACTGTACAACTTCAGTTATGACAATTATTTATATTTAGTAACGGAAATCATGAAGACAGTTGTCAATATTTAATTCTTATAAGGCTATGCAGAATATAGTAATCTACTTGGTTGTGGCTAGCAGAAGAACCCAGGACACGCGTTTCATCCCATTTGGGACTCGTCAGCTGGATGTACCTGAACCCCTGTGAGTGGTGTTGTTCCCACTGAGACTTGAACCTCGTACCCATCGCTTCAAACGCCGAGGCGTTATCCACTATGGAGAGTAGAGTTAGGATTTTTTTTGAGATGAAAGTTATCTATAGTATATTCAAACTTTTGACAGTACAAAAAAGTAATTAAGATTAACCAAACATATGAGAGGCCTCAGCTGAAAGTAAGGATGCACAAAACGTTAGCTTCAAGCACGCTTGATCTCTAATACATGTGCATTTCTTTTATAACCTGTAGTCAGTTTTTATAACCTTGTTCCCACTTGTTCTTGTAGTGACTTCTTGATATAACCTAAATTATATATATATGTGGATGCTTGAACCATGATCTTCAGATTTCATCCCTTGGTGGTCGATGAATTTCTTGACAAATGGAAAAGGCATGAGACAACAAAAGGTGTATTGCGACGCCAAAAATATACACAAAATATAACGGCTTATACATATTTACAATGACCTTGGCTATTTCCATGTCTTTCGAGAGTTGAATATCTCATTAAGTTTTGTCTCTACAACCAATCTGAAATTTACAAGTTGGTTTGAACGTATTCTGACCAACAATGGACTGAATGGTTTAAAAAAACCTGAACACCGATTTAGTATGACTCATCCTATAAGGTCTATTTTTTACTTGTGTAATCCCGGCGTAGTGTATTAGAACACATTAAAAAAAGTTATGCCGCTTCATGCTTCTATGACCTTCCAAAAATTCACAGACTCAATTTTCCAATTCGTCCGATTGTGGATGTTTACTAATTCTCCAACATATAACCTTGACAAATACCCCACAAAAATCCTTAAACCATTACAAGACAACATGATAAGTGTCATTAAAAGTCCATTAGACTTTATGCACAAATTATTACAAAAAACGATTGATGATGAAACAACGGTTAACTTTGATGTTGTTTCTCTGCATAGAAATATACCGTTTGATGAAAGCCTCGAAGTTATGGGATTTTTATTATAATCTGATACTTCCTTATAACTTAGATGCAATATTTCCATCATCGAAATCTGTGATGCACTGAGATTATGTTTGACCTCAACTTTTTTTACTTTTCGAGGAAGTCTATATTGTCAAACCAGTGGGGTAGTAATGGGTTCACTTGACTCACCTATTGTAGCTAATCTATACATATATGAAGTAGAATCAGACCTATTTAGCCACCACGATTTAAGACCAAGAATATGGCAGAGGTAAGTTGATGACACCATAGCCATAACCAAAAGACAAGGTCTAGAAAATTTTTTCTAATATCTTAACAGCAGTTTCAATTCTGTCAAATTCACATATGAACTAGAAACATAATTCAGGACGCTAGCTTTCCTTGACTTTAGGGCCATGCGAAACAACGACGGGACACTTGACATTGATGTCTATCGAAAGGAAACAAACAGGTATCATGATTTCGACTCAGCTCACCCGTTAGAAACTAAGTTAAACTTTGCCGAAAAATCTGTTGACGAGATCACAAGGGATACCAACTAAAGTGGAATCTCAGCAAGTAGATAGGTAACTTGTTCGGGAAGTCCTAAAACAAACAGCTATCCGGAAAAACTATTAGAAAGAATAGAAAAAAGCTCATCGAAAAAAGATATGAAAAAATGAAACCGAAAAGATTGAATAAGTACTGTAGTACTTCCTTGTCAAACATCCACATCAGAGGAAATAAGACATATCCTTGATAGTCACAACATCAGAATATTCTTTAAGGGGACAAACACATTACACTCACACTTGGGTAAATTGAAAGGTCCGATTCCCCCTTTGGAACAACAGAACTGTGTTTATACGGTGGACTTTAGTGGATAGAGTGCCACATACATTGGAGAGACATCAAGTCAGGTACTAACACGTCTAACCGAACGCGGTCAAAGTTGCAGGGAACTACCAGAAAATTCCTGTGGTCTGGAAAAATTTGCAAAAAGCTCTGCCATCACGGCTCATACCTTATATTCAGGTCACAAAATAACATTCGAAAAGGTAGAAGAAGTCTTACAAAAGGGCTTTCTTTCTCATAAAGAATGAACCATTGCAGAAGCTTTTCACATCTGTTCGTACCCCACTTCGGTCAACAGAAAGGATGGGTTGGACATCCCACAAATATAGCAAACAATAATTACTCGTAGAGACAGTTGCAAGTATTATGTGGGGATAAGGTAGAACACAACTTCATTTCACCGTATTCCACGTGATTTATTCCAAATTTATTGATGTTGAAATAGCTTCCGGTGTTATTTCGCTCAATCGTCTTGATCACATCAGACAAAAATTGGTTGTATTTCAACAACTTGTCTAGTCCTACTACGTAATGCTATATTGATCTATCATTTTCATCAACTTTACGCTCCTTTCTTAGTTATATACATTCCATGAACCACAATCCACTCTGTTATCATTTATACTTCAACTATTATCAAAAGTACCTTCATCATCATCGTTGTTATCGTTGTTACTAACTATTACATATTGTTTGATGTTCAAATATTCATCTTTCCAAAGTAGTAATCTATTCTTTCTCATCCCTGATCACTCACAACCCCATTGTACTTTTCATAGTCGAACTAAATTTCCTCACCCTATTTTTGTTCCACCTTACACAACTGGGAAAAGCGTCGCTGACCTATTTGCTAATTCACTCACTTGCATTAGATTGGTCCCTGTTGCCATATCACGATGAAATTGGATGATCGTAAAGGTCACCTTTTGTATCAAAACTTGAATATTAACCTGATTCAGATTCATACTCTTGAAAAGGATCTTCCTAGCAAGATCGAAACGTTGAGGATTAATGCAAAATATTTGTTTATTTTGTTATCTGTTCTAATATAATACACCGGGATTACGTAAGTAGAAATACACCTTGTACACGTTGATTTATGTGATTCCTCTCGAAACTTTGGAAGAAAACGATTGGTTGGAAATGGCGCCAGGGATTTAGGGCTTTTTATAAAGATTTTGGTAATCTTGTTCCATACTATAACAATCTCTAATCTCGAATTGCTTCTCGGCTGCGAAATAAGAAACAAGATTTAACTAGTAAAACTGATTAAAGTGTCTCGCATAGACAATAAAATCACTTGCATATTAAAAACCAAATTTTTAAAAGAAATGTTATTAGTCCTTTCATTTCTTCTTGAAGTGGAGTTTTTCAGTGGTATGTTTTTGTGATTATCAATACTCTGGTCATTGTGATTAGACAATTTATTGAAAATAGTCGACTGCAATTTCAAATCTTTCATACTTAAGGACTTAGATGCGATAGTCCTTGATGTCATAGCTTATGAATCCTTGTCGTTAACTGGACCAAAATTGATCGGTTACTATTGGTATATAAGTTCCTGAACGGACGCCTCATTACTACCAGCTAACAAGTCCCGAGTAGGATGAGACGCGAGTCCCAGATTCTAATGCTAGCCACCATCCAACATTAATATCAAATCTTGTGTTAATAGTTTTCGACAGTCATAAACCTTCAATGGAGTATGATGATCTAGAAACACACCTTTTTAACGAAGTCCTTGATAGTGGCATAATCCATTTCTATTATCAGGGATTTTCTTTGATCTTTACACCTGTTTGCTACTGATGGAATGTAACGGCAAATGGTTTTGGGTATAGCATAATTATCCTCCAAGTTAATAGTTGACGCTTTGCATTTCACGCATTCAGTAAAGCTTTCGTCCTTTAGACTTTATTATTCAGGACTCGGCCAATGATCAGTCCAAGACTTATGGATAGCTTTCCCAATATTAGCTCTTCATCCTGTATATATAAATTTAACTGTTCTTGTGGAACTAGTTATATAAGGTGTACGATTAGGCAGGTGTGTCTGTGGATATGAGGACATTTATCAGTTGGGTTCGGAAAATGTGAAGTGAAATCCGTGGAAAGTTCAGTCCCATTGCACTTATTAGACACAGGACATCACATGGATGCTAATAAAGCTTTCAATTTCATTCGTTGTATTCCAAAAACAATACCACAAATAGCTCGCCAATACCTGCTCAACATAGCGGAGGCTGTCGCAATAAGATTGGTCAAACGTGAACTGAGCATTCAAAAAGAATATGCCCGAGCGTTACTCCTCTTTTGACTTGAAGTAAACTAAAGACTACTCTTAACTTCTTTGTTGGTCATATTTTTTGTTCATTATCACATCATTCATCTGCATGTCATCCCAATACTAAAAATTTAAAAGAGAAAAGTTGACTTCTTAAATTCTACTCCATTTCGCAAATGTAGCTGCTCCTAACTTATCTTGATTTCACGTTGTACAGATGCATTCTATGGTGAAAATTTATTGGAAAGAATGTTCCTCGTTCAGATTGTTGTTTATTATTTTAGAATAAGCTTATTCTAACAACATTTCGTATAATGATCTCATTCAATTTTTGATCTTCTTACTTCTGTCTCTCCTGATGTGATCTGTAGCGATCTACATGGCCTATAGGCACAATTTTACAACTAGTGAATATTCGAAGCCTGAAACCGTTTGGGTGATAGTTCATATTGTAGATTTGGAAGTCACCTCAAACTGAAGTGTCACTTCAGCGTAACATAAAGCCTCCAAGCCTTTGCTTTTAGCAGCTTCTGTTAGCATTTGTCTAAACAGATGGAATAAATGGACTTCACGGTGTTTGTGATGTCAGTTCAACTGTCAGTGTCACTTGATACTCTTATACTTGTAGGTAATGTTGGAATACGCTATGCAGTAAATAATGCTGTATCATGTAACAATTATTTCTACCACAAAGTCTCACGCAGTCAGTGTCAAATAGATGCTCTTTCAGCTACACAATTATGCAAACCAAACTTTACCATAGATATATGAAAATAGTTAATTTATTGTTCACAGGTTATTACTGAAGCACATTACCGTTGAGTGGTACTCAGGAAAAAACGTAAAATTTGACTACTTACCAGATGGAAAAAACTGCATGTAAATGTAGTAATTCAGTTAGACAAGATGGTTAGCAGATGGAATAGACTGTGGTGAGAACTGCTGTTCCGTTGGTGATTCCAACTCTCATCACTCAGGTATGAAGTCAAAGACTTCATCACTAAGCCTTTCAGATCACGACTGGCTGCTTTTAAGACTGCATTAAGTACATGAATTTACCACCAATGGGCAACCAATGAAGTTGGATAGCTTTTAGTGTTCAACGGTGATTGAAGTCTACCTATCAAATTTGTAATCTGGTGACTAAGCCAGGTGATACGTAAGTCGACATCTAACATAACAATACACGTCACTTGGTTTACTAGCCACACTGTAAATTAGTTTAATGAACTTCAGTCAGAGCTCAGCAATGAGGACTTGACGCTTGCACCTGTTACCCACTAATGACTACTTCATATCTGTGCAGTTTGTTTTGCTGAATCTTTATTTCATGGAAATCTAAAGATACTAAGGACTGTTACTTTTAAAGAATATACAAAAGACCCAGTTTTTGATTCAGTGGGGTTGAAGAAAACTGTATAATTTGATTGGCTTGAAGATAGTGGCTATGAAAGTTGATCGGTAATGTTGAGGTAATTTTGAGAAAACCTCTTCATACTAATACGGAAGGAAACTGGTTCATTTCTTCATATTGTAGTAGGTAGATCTGAGTAATGCAAAAAGGAACAGGACACTGATATTCGTAGCATTATAAATCCATTTTTAAATCCGAGTTTAGAATATCAGAATTTATACGTCCTTAATGGGGTCAAAGTTTTCTGCATGGATAAATTCGCGTTTACCAAGTGTTGTTGAAATGATAAAGTACTTGAACGATAGGTCAATTGTGTGAATTAAAAGTTTTATACTCTTCTGTATGCATATAAGTGGAATTATCTCTGCATGTCTATTGGTGGTTGGGTTAGACAACGGAAACTGAATTCATTTGAGAATTCATATATTAATATGAATCAATTACATTTGGTTTCAACTTATTTGAAGAGATTTCGTGACCAGAGATATAATATTATTTGTAGATCACTTACACAGCTGTGAAGTAGGTCTCTTGATGCACGATCACAGTGTGCATTGGAATTTTAGTGACTAAACGGAAGCTGTAATTGAGAACACCGTTTCAGAAGTAGTATATAACGTATCATTACAATGTCAACATCGTTGAATTCCATTGCATCCTTCAAACAGACTAATTTGTTCGCTAATGTTATTTGTGTCCAATGAAACAATGTTACTTCTTACTTCGAGTAATTTATAAAAAACAACCTAGTAAGAAAGAGATTAACATCTTGACTGAAGTGATTAGTTATATGATTTGTGAACTGAAAGTATTTTATGCATTTCGAATGGAAGTTTAGTTTGCTAGAATACAATCTCCGGAACTAATAGATATTTATAACCAAAACTTACCATAATCTTGGTATGCCAGTCATAGGATTTCAATATCTAATAAAGCACCTTTTTCTTTGTGAATTGGTCAGCGACCTTCATTTCACCACTTCAAAATATTTTGAAATAAATTTGCACAACACAGTCTGGACTGGATAATCTTAATAAATGAATAGCCTAAATTGTAAGTTAATTAGACATTTTAAAACGGCGTTGACCAGAAGACTGAATACGATGTTTCTGGTGTGTTTCTGAATTGAATCCTATTGTAATCTAGTGATTTTCCCAGCTGCATCCACTATCATCTAGTACATCAACAGCTGAAACTTTGAAATGACATACTTTTGGGATGCTTAGATATATCATGAGTGTAGAAGTACGCAAAATGCACAATGAATAATTTTTATGTGTGGCTTTTGTGAGATGTTGTTTCTCTTAATGCTTCTCGTCGACCGTTTGCCATACTGATTGCAGTTCATAAAATTTTAGTCAATTTAATTATTACTAAAACGCGATATGTGAGATTTTATAGTCGTGCAAAGAATTTCGATTATTGTTGTCCTGTACAATTCATCGTCTTGTCTAGATACCATCTTTCAAAACTTTATCAAACTTTCATCAATATTCATTAGTCTTATTATTATTATTATTATTTTTCCCTTGGGTTCCTAATGGAACATACGGCTTCAGTAGCACATCTCCAGTGCACTCTGTTCTCTGCAAAATTTTGAACCCGATTCCACGACTGCTCACAAGCTCTCATTTCTTCCTCGCACGCTCTCCTCCATATCACCCTCTCCTCAGATGCCCAACTCGTCGCTTCCCATCTGGATTCCACTCGACAACCTAGCCTGGCGCCTGATGTCCCCAGTCGGCCTTCTCAGTGTATGCACAATCCAATCCATCTCCACTTCCTTCCAGTGCATATTTGTTGAGTGATAGCATCTTGGTTGGTCCGTCACTAGCCAACCAGAGTTCCTTGTTGCTTACTCGTATTATTCTGGCCATCCATCTGATCTTCAGTAACGAGCCAGCGTAGGCAGTGTTGATGAATGTCTGTAGTTTGTTGGAAATCCCTTTCGTAAGGCACCAAGTCTCTGAGCCATACAGAGGCACTGACTTGACAGAAGCAGGTGTTGAAAATCCGCATCTTGTTCCATATGCTGAGTGCAGAAGATCTCCACACTGGTTTCAGGCTAATGAACGCCTGTCTCGCTGTGTTTCCGATCCTGGCTGGCTTTCACATCCTCATCTGTGTCGCCACTGCCTGTAGTTGAAACAATGGTGCCTAGGCAGATAGGTGAAGGAGGTTGCTTCCTTTAAGTTTCTCCTGTTGATGATGATTGGAGTTTGTTGTTGTTGGTGTTGTTGGTTCGGTATCTTCACAACCTCCGTCTTCTCTACGTTCACTTGAAGTCCCGTCTTCACTGCCCTGCCCCACCTCTTCTGACAACTTGTTAGTTTTCGCCTGTAGATATTCAAGTTTGTGTGACATCAGACACAAGTCATCGGTGAAATCCAAGTCTTCTAGGTTCTTTTCCGCAGTCCAGCCAGCGTATCCCCCTCTTCTCACAGCTCCTCACTGTTTGTTGCATGATCCAGTCCACTACAATCATAGGTAGCAGCCTTGTTTCACTCCTGTCTTCACTTCAATTCAAAGGCATCACTGAGCTTCCCATTGTGAATTACTTGGCTGGCATGTGGCGTCTTCATATAGTTGTTGAATGAGGTTTATTAAAGTTTGTGATATTCCGTATTGTTGAAGCAACTGCCAAATTACTTCTCGGTCGACGCTGTCAAAATCATTTTGAAAGTCGATGAAGTTGAGGTAGACGGCTGACTGCCATTGTATACTCTGTTCTATGATGATGCGTGATGTAGTGTTCTAATTCGATCCACACATGTTTTGTACTTCATGAATCCAGCCAACCTGTTCTAGTCGTAGTTTCGAATCCAGTGCATCCTTTAGTCTCTCCAGGATGATGCGGCTTAATAGTTTGCTTGCCTCTGGTGGACAGAAGAGTGATTCTTCGGAGTTTGACTAGGTAACCCTTCTTCCAATCACCAAGTACCTTCCTTTCCTTCCACACCTTCTGCAATGCTGGTGTGGTGTGAGCACGTCCGCTGTTGTCTCTGCGTCTGCTCTCAGTGCTTCTGGCGGGATTGCATCTGGTCGTGCTGCTTTTCACGCACTTCAGTAGCTTTATGGCGCTAGTGTTCACTGGTAGTTCTGTGACTGGGCTGCAGGTGGTATTTCTGGACAAAGTGCAGGTGGTGTGGTGGTCGATTCAAGAGCTTCTTGAAGTGGTCAGCCCATTGTTTCCTTTGTTTCTCTTCTTTCACAATTAAATTTCAGTCATCATCTTCGATTGGTTTCACGTGTGGTGATCTCTCCCCTTCCAAATAGCAACCTGGTTATTTGATACAATGTTGTCAGGTCTCTATCTCTCCTACCTGCAGCTTGTTCTGCTTCACTTGCCAGTGTGTAGTAGAAGTGTCTTTTGTCTTTCCGTGCATCCTCTTCACTTCTTTGTCCAGTGCAGTGTTTTGCAGGTTGTGTTC
>OX104134.1:29096373-29244590 GCA_944470555.2 Heterobilharzia americana
CATCTGCATACAAGTTAGTAAAGTTAAATATATTCACATTGTAAATCCTTTTATCAGCAAGCTTCATAAATAAAAAAATGTTATGCCCATCGATGATTCGAACAAACAATTAAAACAAAAAATTGTGAAGTGAAATAGTAAATTTAAATTCATTGAATGAAATAATTATTGTAAGAATTATTTCTTATTGATAAAAGTCAGCTAATGCTCGTCAGCGTATAGAAACATCTGAGAATCGGTTGTTTTTTGCTTTATCTACATGTATCCCTAAAATGAAGTTACTTTTTTGTAGTTTAGTTAGTTTCAATAAGGAATAAATTTGTTTACAAGATTCTTTTCTCACTCTCCTTTTTTGCCACGATTTTATTGGGAACTTCAGTGAACTGACTAAGGAGTGCCTGTAGTGACTCAGAATAATAATATGTTACATGCTTCCAATCAATAATCATCAGTTATCTGACTTGAAAGTCAGTTTCATATATCAGGAATTAGGTCTTTAAGCTCCCTCACTGCACTCGCTTAAACTGTATCCTTTAGAATATTGACTCTATAGTGAATTCTTGAATGAAAAAAGTGCTTTTTGGAAATGTTTAAATTACATTTTGTAGGCTAAGAATTTTAATAATGTTTTAACAGTAATTATTTAAAAGGGTTATCAGTCAATAAGATTATCAACGGTCATGCAGTCGAAAAGCTGTTTATTGTTTTCTATTTTCTAGGACATTCTATCTCTCTGAATTCAAACAGTCTGTCTCGCAATCTCATCAAACACAAATAACTGAAAAAAAATTCCATAGTAACTTCTAAGTCTTTTGGAGCTGTTATAAGAGACTGACGCATTAATTCGTACTAAAAATAGGATGTGGATAAGTAGCAATCATAGTGAAAATAGCAATGTTGACAATTTCTATGGTTACCACTCTTTCACATCATTTTCAAAGAAATAATAGGCAAGAATTTGATTTCACCTCTTTTAAAGATATTTGCAGGACATATATGTAAATGAACATTAATTCTATTCTAAAAAGTAAACAATATCAAGACAAAGAATTTGCTTGAATTACTATTTTTACTATAATTTGCAGTTACTACATTTTTGAAGATTGTAAGTCTGGATGTAATAGAAATTAGTATATGTCTTAAATTTCTCAGCTGTAACTTACAGAATAAATCTTGGTGTGGTTTGCTCTGTAGCACTTCAGGTGTGGGCTGATGAATGATGATAATTATCGATGATAGGTTGGTAACGCACCTAAAAATAGCGAATCAAATCTTAGGTGTTTAGAGAAAAACAAGAGAAAGAAGGGCTGTGCATCTACCTGCTGAGATGTTAGTTTTTGTACACGTAATACTGGAATTCAATGTCCAATTGGATTCTTACTTTAGTACAAGTTATTGCTAATACACAATAAAGGTGTTCAGTTGTAACCAATACGGCTGAGTAAAATTTATACGAATATTCTGCAAAGTTTTGTCAACGACATTTTCAAACAAAGGCTAACAGAACTCCATTTTTGTTCAGCAGTTAAATGAAATCTGAATGTTTGAACATTTCTTTACCCTTACGAGGAACCTAAACATTTTTGTTTATTTCTGTACATCTGCGTAAATAAGACAGATTCTTAGCAATCGTTAACATGTGGCATATCTTTAGTCAAAGGTGTGACATTGTTCCAGTTTGCTGTTTCACAAAAGAATTTACAGTGCTTTTCTTTATTTCCTTTCGACGTAGTCACAAGTATTTCTATTCATTTGTTCCTTTCTCGTACATTTTATTTTGATCAACTTTTTGGACATCTTTAGTATCAGAGGATTCTGTTATCTGAACACTACGTGCGCTGTCACTTCGATCGTTTTACAACTCGGAATTTTCAGGAGTATCTACATTACTTTCCTATTACCTCTTACTTTATTTGTTTCATTCTAGCTGTACATTTTGAGTTTTTATATTTATATCGATGGCAAATGTTGTGATTTTTATTTTACACACAATTTAATTAAGAATAATGGCGCCTGTGATAAATACGCTCAATAAAAACAGCTTAGTTTTCAAAAATACTGATATATTCAATTTCCACCTTGCTTATGCTTTAAAAAAGTTTATTACTTCCATCCTTAATCTGGTGAGAGGGTTTTTTCATGTTTACTTGAATTGGCTAATATCTTCCATCTGCTTAAGAAATATTGTATGATTTCATCAGATGTCTTGTAATGCATTCACCTAAAATATTTATTTACTATTGTACGAAACTATTTTTGAATTTTTGCAGTAGTTTTGAAAGATTAGAATAATTGATAAATTGGAAATTAGTTAGTTACCCCCAATTACAATATGAACTGCTATTGTTCATCCTCCAAATACTTATCAACTATGATGGTTATCGTAGGCAAAAATTTAAAGTCAGACTTCAGGTCATCTCATCCAGTGTCACCTAGGGCGGGTTTAGAAAAATGTTTAAATAATAAAGTGAGAATACTCACTAGTCAGTGTAAGGACCTACGCAAGCTAGTGAAACACACAAAAGAAACGTTACTAGTCAGTAATTATTCTCTACAGTTCATTGAGAAATTATAACAGTGATACGAATGCAAATAATACCGGCAACAGGAGTAGAAAGTAGTTCAAAGCCTCTATTGTTTTACCAAAGAAGGAACGAGCATCAGAAACTTCACCTAAGATTCTCAGGAGGGCTGGAATAAGGGTGGCATTTCAACCTACAAACTTACTCAGCGATAAGCTTTGTCGACCCAAGGATCCGATAGATCCGATTCAGCAAGATAAGCTAATCTACTGACATGAGCAAAACTTGAGGACTGAGGTAGAATTTAATTTCATTGGAACTATATAAAGCATGTCTCAAAGTTTTGTAGTTATCTTGATATGACTGTGGACGATATATCATGTTTGAAACGAAATCCCGTAAATAACACTGTTCCACTGCGTGATACATTTAATAGACCAACTAATAAAAGGAATAATCTAATCTACCAAATCCCATGCAATGACTGTGAGGTCAAGCACGTAGGTCAGACTATCCGGTTGGTGTCAGTTAGGTTAGTGGGACAAAATAATTTGGCTAAATATAGAATGACAGACCTCAATAAGATCAATAATCTAGAAAAACACTCGGTCGTTGCAATTCATACACTGACACACAACCACAAAATAGGGTGGGATAAACTCACTGTAGTTATGTCCTATATAATTAGGTGTAGAGAGAGATTGATTACGGAATCTTTGTTCATTGAATCAACACCCAACAAATGTAATAGGAATGACGTAACACCTCTGCCATTGATATGGAAGATTTTACTACCGATAAAAACAAAAAAGATGAGGTGGCAGGACTGTAAAATCCAGATGTTGAAAGTGTTGTTATTACATTGATGTGATTGTGAGCAATAATTTACGCTTGAAACGTCAAGTAAATAATACTGTACCACTATGTTGCATATCAGGTAAATAAATACATAAATAAATGTGGATGTGACCGAATATCCCGTTTTGAAATAATCATTTCACATTAAAACTGAATTTGAGGATGAATAGTTTATATGAGTTGTATATTGTAACACTTCGTCACCTATTATAACACAATAGTGATTAGTATTTTTAGGTTATGCATCACCTGGAACTCTGGTGACTCTGCATCAGTGACCATCCTACTGCCATTCTAATGAAGGTTCTTAGGTTATCTGTGTTTAGATTACTTTTCAGTTGACGTATTTGTTAATTAATGGTAGCCTTGAGTACATACATAAGCGCCTATTTATATATACATAGTTGATGTTATCATTGCATTTTGTAACTATGATCATTATCATAATTCAGAAGCGTCCATATATCTGAATTTTGAATGTTAAGTGAGTAAAAACAACTACTTTCTGTATTTTTGGATAATAAGTATAGAAACACTAGGTGGAGTTGATTGGTAAGCATTTCTGAAACACCTGCTTAAATTCTCACACATATTCACTGAAATTACGCAATACCTGGAACAACTAACAAAACAGCTGGGTAAATTTGAAGATAAAAAGCTCAAATAATCGGAAAGGGTTTAATGCAAATGTGAGACGAAAAATGATTTTATTGACTTATAACAATTAAAGTAGTGGAAACAATGAGTCTCCAAGAGTTTACCAGAACTTTCTGGTGATTAAATATTCTTTTCCGTATATATGTACTATCACCTGGTACACTATTATAATTTTTTAATGAGATCAGATACCTTCAGCTACTGGTAACCGACTGTTCAGTGATTTCAAACTCTACCTGTTTTTCAACTTTTTCGACTTGAGTGTCGTTTGAGAGTTTAGATAAAGAAGGAAAGCATTATTTCCCTTCATATCGCCAACAAGTGCCGTTAAGTATAAAACAAGGGTTCATTTCCTTTCAGTGGGTAAGAACAACGACTTAGAATAAGTTGAAAGGCCTCACCATAGTGACTACCTCAGGTTGGTGATAACACTGTCAAATTACCCATAAGGAACTGGTCATCTCCCGGAATAAATCACATGACATTTGTTACTCATAGCTTACCACTCAATGCAACTTACTTCCATCAGCCAGGTTCCATCATCATCATCATCACCATAACCAATAATAACATAGGACCAGGCATTAATGCGCCACGGTCTATGCTGCCATACCTTGTGTCAGCACACCAAGCAACAAAGCAATGAGATGAAAGATAGAGAAATTTAAGAAGAACCAGACAAAATCAGGAAGTGAGGAGAAAAACCGATAAGAAAATGCTGAATTCAGTATTACGATTAAGACGAGGATAATGAGTGGGTACATCTCCGCCACTGATATTTATTCTGAGCCATGTCACCTAGTCTCCAACCCCCGGAGTTTTCGTCATTTAGGCTCCAAACAGACTGATGTCATATTTTAGTCTGGCTGTCCAGAGCTGTTTTCCAAACTGAACGTGCTTAATGTAACATTGCGCGACAAGACATACAGTGACTAGGCATATGTAACGCTTGTCCTAGCCATCTCAGTGGATGAAGGTTCACGGCCTTATTAACCGATTTTCCTCTCCTCTAAAACTCTACACCCGACTTCTGCGACACTCATGTAGTGATACCACGACGCATAGCCTGTGCTACGAAAGCAATGGTGGTCAATAACCAGGAGCTTTTACATTTCCTCTACCTTTAATGACCATATTTCACGGCCATAGAGTAGGTTAGAGGCAACTGTAGCACAGTGCACTCTACCTTTATTAGGCAGTTAGATATAGCGGTGGCGCCACAGACCTCATAAGTTGCAGAGAGTCAATTGAGCCTTTTGTGTCCACGTAGAAATTTTCTCTGACACTCAACCATCAATGTTGATCCGATTTCCCCGGTACGTAAAGTTTTCAAAGCACTTAACCACTTCAGTCTCTCCTGTAAGCCTGAACACAAGCACTCTGAAACTGTCATAGTTCAAATCGATTTCATATATATTTTGACGCCTTAGCAAGGCTTTTGTGATTTATTTCATATTTTTATGATTCCTCCTAACGCCACTGTTTCAGTGGAATCTACATTATTGGTCATATAAAATCATATCCAACAGAGTTTCGTATATTATCAACCTTTCCCAGGTTCATGATGACTGCGTGATTTTCCTTTTCCCATCCTGTAGGTTTCAAACTTTTGGAACATCTGGCTAGATATTTCATGGTGCTGAAAACCATTTAGGTGAAGCAAGGTATGTGAGCTTATTTTCTAATGAATAGCAGAAACAGTAATGAAAATGATTTCAATCGTCGAACCAATCAGTACCAAAATCAAGTTATAGAATACTGAAAACTGACGGTGTTGATAATTAACCTGAACCCCATAAGATAAATCTTCAGTTTGAGCGTTTGTTTCTTCGTAAACTGAAAACGACAAGGCTTTTTAGATGAAATAAAAATGCTGGTTCTGCGTCAGGAACATGAATACAGACCTGGGCTTTAAAATGCTACGTTCTTACTTGCTCAAAATTTGAAAATACTACTATCGGAGAAATACCATACGTTAGAAAAATATTCATAAATTGTACTTTTAGCAGGGTAAGTATCCAACTAAAAAATAAAACAAGAACTGTTCAAACTTGACATTTTAATTGCAATATCGGTCAAGTAAGCAGAATGTTGTTATTTTGCAATACCATTAACCTTATTCAAGTTGGCAGCAGTGTTCGAGAAGGAAAGGGAGGGCTATTTATAACGCTAAGCAATGGAAACTTTTCGCATAAAAAAAATCCATCATATTGAATACAAACACACATTCTCATTAAAAAGTACATTTTGAAATGCGTTACACTTCACTGCCTTTCTTTAAAATAATATTTCCAAACTGCTCTTCTTATTAAAACGTCAACTTTCCAAATTCATTTTGTTCGTGTGTATTTTTAAAAAATACCATATCTTTTCCTTGAGAGTGTTCAAGTGTATTAGACTTAAGAAGTTTTCTGCTTTTAATTTAATAGAAAAGTAATAAGATATTCCAACCGAAATTAAATTATATTTCTTGCTTTTCCTTTTAATAAATAAGTTCCTCCTTGAAATTAACATAAATAAAGCATCGAATAAAGTATGTACAATAAGGAACCGTATAAAGTAGAGGATAGTGTTTTAACACTACAAATTTTATCTTTGAAAAGCTTGTCCGTTATTAGTTTTTCTGGTGTTAGTTAACGTGTAACTCTGAATAATCAAACCTGAAGCTCTAGAAATAACAGGCAGGAAGACAAAATCAACGTAGAACCTCGTACACAAGTGCATCCGTTCAAGTTGCAAAACTTCTAATAGTAAATAAATAACAGGTGGAGAGAATAAGAGTGATATCAAAATGGACAAAGTTGTGTGGGACAGTAAAAAAATTGAAGATAAAGGTTAGTACGAATATTCGAGAATAATGAAACTTCAAGGAATTAATACATTTGCTCAACTGCCACCGATTTTCAGCGTCTCACTAAGAGTTCTCGGCCACTGATTCCTGTCTTCTTGACAACCTCAATCAGGCAGTCTACATCTCCCAACAAGGCTCAGATCAACAGCTAGAGACTTCATCGATTTTTGCCACGCCTTCTTCTGACACCCTGAGTCTTCTTCCGACCTAATTCGCCTTCCTATAGCACTGTACTTTGAGGCAGGCGGTGGATCGGTATGCGTGACGCATGTCCAAGCCATCTCAATAAATTTAGGTTCACAACCTCATAAATCGACTTGCCTGTCTTGCTAAGTACCTTTCGCCTAACCTCAGCATTGCTCACAGTGTGATTCCACGAGATGAGAGCAATGCTACTACGACACCTATGATCAAAAACCTGTAACAACTTCATGTTTTATGGTTTCAGCGACCATGGCGCTCAGCCATATAACAGGACAAAACAGACTGTTCAGGCCGATACAATTTCTCAAGTAAGTGTAATTACGAGAAGTTCCATTACTTCACGTACTATGATTAAACTTTGAGTAGTTATGAATCAGTCCTGAAGCATAATCTTAAATTTGATAGGCTCCAGCAAGACGCATACCAAATATACTCAGATTTCCTCTCAACGCGTTCAGAAAACCCTACATTTTGTCATCATCTTCACCCAGCAGGATAATATCGTTTGCACACTCCAAGTCAACCAGATGGCCTTCATCAAAGAGACCAATCGGTTTGGAGTCAGACGTATCTAAGGTGATGTCAGTTAGTACGTCTTTAATGTAGCCCAATAGGAACAACGACAGTCGGCATCACTGGAGCACACCACTAGTTGTTGTCAATTCTCAGGACAACTCTCCATAAGACCTTTTACAACTGCATGAGTTCGAGTATAGAGCTTTGATAAGCATTGTGTACTTGTTCGGTACCCCTTTCATAGTCAGACGCTGCATAATACTTCACAGTCGATAGAGTCAAATACTGCCTTCAGGCCAAACAGTATGGCTTGTCGGACATCAGGAAGTATGCCAGTGTTCGAGAACTTATCATAGGGTGAAAATATGGTCGATGCACCGTCTTCCAGCTCAGTCTGCATGGTTTTCTCGAACTCCAGTTAGGCATTGGATAACTACGGAAACTAGGATCTTGGACACGATATTAGTCAAACTGGTTCCCCTATGGTTGTCACAGGAAAGTTTCCCTTCTTATGTACTGAGATAACCAGAGAAGTAGACCAGTTTGAAGTGACTTCCTCTGATTCCCATACACTACTTAATAGTGCCGTGACTATAACTAGTAATTTCCTTTCTTCATTCTTGAAAACCGTGGGTGCCAAACTGACAGGTCCTTCTGCTTCACATCGTCTCAGGTTCGATGCAGATGTCTTAATTTCAAAGACAATGAAGAGACCAACATCTACCTCCCATTCAGGTTCAGCCTGGCTGAAAACTAACCAACTGAATTGTTGCATGGGGGCAGTTGAACTATGCTTCAAAGTGATCTGCCCAACGTTTTAGCGCCTATCGTGGAGGTTATCAAAGTTTCATGCTTTTCGGTGGTGGATTCCGCAGCCATCATCTTTTTCTTGCTAGTGTCCTTATCAAATCTACTACTTCACTGTCAGACTCCCATTATAGTGTGCAATCTACACAATTATTGTAACTGCTTTTTGTCTAGCCACTATTCAACAAACCTTTCTGATATGGTAGGACTTTGAGAGAACAAGCGTTCGACCACAATAGCTCGTTGAGTCACTGTGTTATACAAGCCTTACCACCACGTCAAAGAAGCAGCTATCGATATGGCTAGAAATAACAGCCGATACACTTACCCTTAGCATTTACTTCCAACCTAATTTAAGAACAGTTAGTATAGAACTCTGCGTTAGGCTTTTTTATAGCACTTTGAGTACATATCAAATGAGCCTCAGTAAAGGGAATTTTCTAAACCCTTATCAACTGATAAGTCTTTCTGACAAAATCCCAGGTTCACATATGTTGTTCATGAAAGGATTCCAAGTGAACTTTTAACAACAAGAACTAGAACTCAACTCATTTGTGTTATTAAATTGATTTTTAATGAAAGATATTTTGAAGTAAATTAACAATTGAACAATAAAGAAAATGACATCTTACTAGTCCATTGTTTTAATGTATCTGTTAGCAACTATTAGTAGGGCTTACCAAATAAATTCTTCCTTGAAATCACATTGGTTTATGTATGTCTCCTTTTCACTTTTTAGAACATCTAAAACAAGATTTAATTTTCGGTATACAACGAATTTCGATCACAAAATTCCCTAATTTAAAATCACATCTACAAATAAAGCAAAATAGGACATATTTTTGATCTCAAAAGTATGTCACTTATACCCAGTATTCACTACTTCGAACATCAGAATGCTATCCCCTAGGTTAACTAGCGATGACAGACACATTTTGTGTGCATTGTATGATCTGATATGTATATATTTAACTAATTCTAAGTTCCATATCTTCTGATCAAATTGATTGAGCCATTTAACAATGTCTGACAAGAACCATTATCTAAACACTGACGTCACTCAATGCCCTTGAGTAAAAAAACATTATGTAATTGTAGAAATCTAAATAGTCCATGTTGCTGCTCCATTCAGTCACCATTCGATAGTCATTTGATGTACGTATCACAGTCACAGAAGTTAGTTTTCGACTAAGGTATCATAGTCATCAAGCCTCTGATCATGGTGCTGAGTGGTGCGGATCCAAATCTCCGAGGCGCCGTAAATTCACCAAGATTGGAGATACGCCTAGCTGAGAAATACCAGTAAAAATGAAATCTCTATCCCAGGGCTTCCTGACAAACAATTCTAAAATGGATACGCTACAATGCTACATCGCTTAACTAAGTGACTACATAAGAAAACTTATCCGGAGATGTTTTTCTGCTATCAGTAGTTATGACTTGCAGCCTTATGGGTTACTAATCAGCGAGCAATTCATGTCAGTATAACCAGGTATTAGGCCTTTATTCAAATCATTTGTACATTTGTTCAACACACGGAGTTTTTATGAAATAAGGACTTGGAAAATTTTTTTAACTAACGAAAGTAGCTGCTCACTAAAATCGAAAAACAGTACTGGGACGGAAGAAATTTTTAAATCACACCATCACCTTTATTGAGCTTTTGTCCAAATTTTAAACACTGAGATTACTTTCTCAAGTCCAAAATATGTTCCATGTATTTATACTAAATTCGTTGAACAAAACAACTAATTTACTGATTTCAGGTTGATATTAATCGTGAACTGATATCAGTTGGTGAAACACTGGAAACCTAGGGGCACCGGACAGCTGTTTCGTCTTAGTGTGTGACTTCTCATCAGTGCACACTAATGACTCATCCAGGGCTCGAAAGTAGGATCTTCAGGTTCCGCTACCAGCATGTTACCATAGAGCCACTGAGCCGGAATCCAAAGGTTCATATTTCCAACTTTTTCAGTTCACAGCATAGCGCAACGTCCACCCGACGCCATCGATAAGCAACCTTCCACGTGTTCGAATAGGTTGACCCCACTGGTCACGGCTCCTCATTGGGACTTAGGGGATTTCATCTGCAAGCTAGTCACTAATGATGACTAGAATAATTCAACTTTGAGGTTTGTGGGGATTTATCTATTCAGGTTGCTAGCTATGGAACTTGAAGGTCCTGGATTCGATCCCTATTGGTGTCAAGGGTGTGCACTGTTGATGTCCAGTGTTCCCAGGTTTCCAATGTTTCTCCAAATGATGCCAGTTCATGATGTATATCAACCGGAAATTAATAAATAAATCCCCACAAATCTCAAAAATGAACCAAGTTATTGTTAGTAGACATTTTTAAATGTCTGGTAATAGATGATCAATAAGTTTAAAAATTGTCTTTCCAGGCAGTGACGCACTTCTCTATCGAGTAACACATCGACTGGGAGATCATGGTTACGTGGGTATAAAATTGCACAACGACAATATTTTATGCATTCACTAACTAACAATGAGTTTTACACTGCTCAGCGACTGAAATCGGCCTCATCGACAGGATCTGAATAAGATGAACAAGATTTTCATCAGTGAAGAAAGATTTCTTTTCAACGACTTTGTTATCAAGCCATATAGTCGTATTTATTCCTTGATTTACCTTGACTTCTGAATAGTGAACACGATTTTTGCATTTTGACCACATTTCAAATGTAATTCAGTGAATTTAAGAGTAAAGTGTATTAAGTAAGAGTTTTCTACGGAATCATATAAGCGTTTTAGGAGTAATCCGGAAGAGGAACTCATCTAGAAATGAATTGAGCTTAGAGCCATTCAACTTGCATTTTTTTCTGGCAATAAATGTAGATGCATTTTTGAGATGAATGAGGATTTTTAATTTAGAAGTAGCATTCATCATGGACTGACATCAGTTGGGGAACCATTCAAAATCTGGGAGCACTGGACAGCTGTTCCGTCCTAGTACGGGACTCCTCAGCAGTACGCACCCACCACCCGGCCAGGGGTCGAACTCAGGACCTTCAGGATTCACGGCGAACGCGTTAACCAATCAGCCACTGGTTTGCTATCCAATGGTTCACAGTTTCCAACTTCTGTCAATTCATGACATAGCGCTACTGTCACCCAAAGTCTTCCTTTAGTTAGCATCCACTTTACTTCCGACTGGTTGACCCTACAGGTCACGACTTCTCACTAGAACTTCCTGACATTCCTAGCCGGGTCGTGGGTGCGTGTGCTGGGGAGTCCCATACTAGGACGAAACAACTGTCCAGTGCTCCCAGATTTTAAATGGTTCCCCAACTGATGTCAGTCCATGATGAATAGTACTTCTAAATAAATGTAGATGGTTATGAATTACAGGAATATGTCCATTAGACAATCTATACATTTAAAATACTTTGTCACTTTTCTGATCTAACATAACTTAAATAAGGTACACAAAATGGTGCGTCAGTGCTCTCGAAATGAAACTGTTCAAGAGGTCGATATGATTAATGATACAAAGGTTTCTTCCCATGTTTACTTATTATACGATGTAAATAAATTGTCATGAAGCTTTAAACCTTGGTGTTACGCGTTTCGATACTCGTGAGCGAGGTCCAGCATCAACCGTGCAGAAACTGATGCTAATTCATCGGTTCATATCAGTGTGTAGGGAACAGTAGTGTCACGTCTCATCCCAATACCACAATGCAAATTTTATTGATAGACTTCAGTCGTTATTAACCACTCAGGTATTGCTATCTAGACTGACCACGATCCAGTTACGGGTATGCTACGAATCTACTCGAATATATCAATATTTTGTGTTATTAATATGTCCTAAAATAATAAATGTCACCTATGGGAGTAAAACTTGAGCACTATAGTAGATTACGACTCTATTCTAGTCCATCAATGAGAAACGTTAAATAGAAACAGTGTTTTATACTGGATAACGTTTCGGACATAATTTATTGCTCTTATTTACATCAAGAAATGAATAGGGACGATAAATTGTGTCCGAAACGTTATCCAGTAAATAAAACTGTTTTACTATGTGTCATTTCGAAAAAATGGGTTACAATGAAATGTCGCCTGAATGAATCCTATATTAGATTGTTTATTTGATCGACATAATACACAGTGACAATATAAACTACTGGATGACGTTTCGAGTAGAACTTATTGCTCATATTCACATCATTTGTAAAGAGGCTAGTCACATCGGAACTGACAATCTTTCCTCCCTCCCCTAATTGTATATTATTCCGTTTGCGTTTAGGCTCAAACGAGTTGGGTGAGCCTAGATTTTGAGCGACTTCTAGTGTATATTATTGTAGCTAAATGCTTGGATAACTCATATTTTGGTATGTTTCTAAAGTCAAACATTCGCCTAATAGGATAATGTGTTTTACGAACCTAAATGGCACCATACATTCGATTAGGGTTATTAGTGTTAGGCATTAAATTAAACCAATGGGACTCAGCCACAGATGACTTCATTCGGTGTATTAAATAAGCTGTGGACTTTTTAATGCTATTCATAACTTTGTCTATAGATTTTTTAATTTCCTCATATAATCCTGTTTCGATATGCTTATTGACCTTTTTCAAGTAGCCTACTTTAGCCATAACTACAGTCAATTTACCTTTGTCATATTTGGCAGTTGATATACTATTGTTATTTCCCGAATTTATGTTCTCATTAAATTCTTCCTTCCTTTCTTTTGGTGCGTTAGTGTCAGTGCAAATTGTGCACACACCTGATCACCAGTTATCTTATCTGTTGAGCCTAACGCTACTTCTGTGCTGGTTAAAAGATCTTCAGATTGAGCTGAGCTACTACTACGTTGAAGTTTAGTTCTTTCTCGAGAGCTTTTACTTCAATCAAGATTAATTCTCTAGTTGAGAGACCGATCACCTGCTTCATTAGAATGATAGTTGGTCATCCTTCATTTGTGACTTCATTGTTCTTTGTGGGGAGTTTATTTTCCATTAGTTTATCGGACCTTTTAGTGTGAGCCTTTCTGGATTTGTTGAAAGCCACTGTTTTGGCTTCGTTGGATGCTTCAATCAGAAGCTTATGGTCCATTTGGCTTACTGTCTTCATCAGTATGCATTTCATTTGTTCAATTTCATTGCGGATACTGGCAAAATGTTTGACAATTCTGTATAGTCCTTCTCTCAGACATAGCGGAACTGTTCAGTTTTTCTTCTCACTCTGTCTGTAGAAACTGGAGTCCAAAGAGGAAATTATTTTGGAATAATTTGGTTTTTTCATAGATCGAATGTTAAAAAGAAGATGGTTTTTGTATCCTGCTCCAGTTTGTAAAAGTATTGAGTTTATTGACTAGTTTTTGAACAGGAAGACCGTAAGTATCATTAATGTAACAGAAAATTTTCTAAATATCTGTAATATGTGATGAATCATTTCTGTTACATGTGTTAGCTGTTGATTCAGAGAGCAAATTGCAGATATCTAGAAAAGTTTACTACCTTTAAGATAAGAGAATAAGGAACCATTGGACTACAAAAGGGAAGTTGGAAAGTCACATGATCACTCTGATATGAATATGAGCAATAAATTCTGCTCGAAACGTCATCCAGTAGATCATTCAGTCACTGTATCAATCAAATAAACAATCGAATATGAAATTATTCTCCACTGCATTCCTCAAATTTCCCTCTTGTCGTAATGCCTAAGTGAATCGTCTAAACAGCGTAGACTGTTATTAGAAGTTCTGTTTTTGCGTTTTATCAAGGAGAAGTAAAGGTAAATGCAACCACAGATCTGATTACACTATGTACTTTGCAATGAATCTTCACCGGACTTTACAAATAAGATATAGAAGTGTTTACTGATTTTATCAAAGGTGTAGCTCTAACTCGTGTTGAAATTCTGAAATTTATCGGTCAAAAGTCTCTCTCAACATACTTTTCTGTCTTTGGCATTTATGAAAAATTTATTCCAGCAGTTCTGAGGAAACATTTTTTTACAGAATGGAAAGTAGGTCATATAGTGAAGACCTCAACGGCGTAATCACTTAGGCATTTGCGATGTAGCTAATTCTCTTATCATTTTGACTATTTGCCCAAATCAGTAACCAAATGGGAGTCCACGTAGCCACCAAGTCCTTAGTTCTGGTGAGAAAATATTTATAAAGTGAGAAACCTAGGTACCGAATAAGGCGACATGGCATTTAGCACTGCGTTAATGACAATTTTCGACGCTCAAAAGGTTAGCGACTGCGATTAAAATCTGTTCCACAAGTTTCTGTCGGCATAAAGAACTATGAAAATACACGGGTTACTACTCGGTAACCAATTCCTATATACGTAATCCCTAGGTTTACACTGGATTTACCTCAAAATTCTGGCTACCTTCATTGAACACAAATTGACAACTTTTTGGTTACGTCGCGTAAAGTGCTGGTGTCATCGCGAATGTTTCAGTGCTGTAAAAATCTTGGAATACATGTACTTCATATTTCGTCAGTGATTTCTTAATCTTTTTTTATAGCAGGTAGGCTTGAAGCGGCTCATGTATAGCTTACGCCTTTAGCTTTTTGCTAACCGAAAAGTCTTGTGACTCAGTGATAAGCTGTAATTTAGGGTTAAAATCAATTAGCGCATTTAAGTTAGCAGTCATCAGTTCGGTAAGCATTTATGTTATTCCGCCTGCATTATCGGCTAAGATCTGAAATTATTTCTCACAATCTATAATGCAATGCTTCACATATGGTTGATGAATTACTGAACATACCATTCATTCTTAACGATTCATACAATAGTTATATTCAGCAGTGATGGGTTGAACTCACGACATTCTATGATTTAACTTAAAATCTTAGTAAAGCTAACAGGAAGTAAGTAACTAATTGCATTCCACAGCTATTCTGTAGCCTTGATAGTGGTATAGTCCAGTTATATTTTCATTGAACCATATATTGAAAACTTTATAATCTGTATTTGTTTGAGTTTGTAGATTCATCCTTTTAATAAAAATTAGAAATAAAAAGGCTCAGTTTAACAGGTCTTTGTTAACTCTTTTCAACCACGGTTAAAACAGCTCGGTGAGACAGTATCTATTTGAAAACTAATAAGTATTGACCAACTTAAAACTCTTACTAATATTTTGTTTGAAGTATACATGAATGAAATAGAATTCAAAGGGTAAAGGGCACTCGGCTTTGGACTGAGGTTACGGGAGCGATTTACATTGTTAATTTAAGTTTACTTAATATAGCAAATTTTGTATCGTAAGTAGGGGGAATTATTAATTGGATACTCTTATACTTTGAATAAATGACACACATTTACTTCTAATTCATTGATGAAATACTTTTGTAGAAAATTTCATAAACATTAGATTCCCTTTGAACACAAAGCTGACTGAATCCCAACAACGCAACTGTTGAAATAAAAAACAAGCTAAAAATATCACCCATCAACTCATCCAATTAAAGTAATCTACCCACTCACTATGCTAATTTTATACATCTCATTTTCAAGAGTAGTTGTTACCTACATAAAACACCATTGTGTAAAAAATTAAATGACATATACTTGATGAATGAAAGCAATTTTTTTGTCTTTATCTGTGACCAGTTTCGTAACTGAAAAAGTTATACAACCACAGTAAAAGGGTTCATTTGTATTCTGTTTTATAGTCCTCATTTTAGCATGATTTTAGCTACACTGTGGCAAAATATGGACGTATCTGAGTCACTGAGTAGTGAAACAATCATTTAATTATCTGATATCTCTAAAATTTACACTCTTTGAATTCATGCATGCTAACTGCTTGTTATCCGTAGATTTTATTCTAATTATCAATTATTTCTCTAGTTGATGCCATTTTCTGACTGTCTGGCTGTCTTGAAGTACGTAAACAACCACTCTTTCCTGGTTATAATAAGCTGAACAAACAGATATCGTAATCACAAAGTCGACTCAGCTACTAAAATATTCCATCTACTTACTTTTTTGTTAAAATGTGCTCTTAAGAAACAGTAGCAGTTTTGTAAAAGTCAATATTTGTTTCACAGAATGAAATCTAGTATTTAAAGGTGTACTTAAGTATACTGGAATCTAACAGCTCAAATTTCTGTGAGACTGAATACTCAACTTGTAAACTGCATCAATAAAAACGTACCACTAACTGGATGAATCTCAAATATATGGTATCATATTACATATAAACTTTAGCAAAATAACTTTGAATTTGCTTAACATTCTGAATAGCAGCCAGTTCTTACAAAGTCTGTCAGAAGATGAAATCATTTATTCTGCATCATCATCATATAAATTGTATGATCTGGTTTAATTTGATAAAATGTCACTTGTTGCGAAAATGAATATAACCACAATCCTCATGTTTATTTACGTGTCAGACTGTGTTATAAATCTGTTGAAACGAAGGTGAACTCAGTCAACCAAGCAAAACTAGGAATACTTGTAACCTCCTACCATGAAGAAAATTATTTTGCTGTTGAAAGGAATTCATTTCTTGGGAAAAATAAAAATGTAAAGATCAATTAATGGACGGCTAATGATAAAAACTAGGTGGAAACAGGATTCAAAGCAACTACTTACATTTACCTTGTGAGCGTGTTTTGTGGTGTCACCACATGAGTAACGCAGAAGTCAGGCGTAGAGTTTTAGGGAGAAGAAGTAAGTCAGTTGATGCTGTTGTGAACCTACATCGATTGAGGTGGTTGGCTGGGACATGTGTTACGTATGTGTAACCACTGTCTACCTCGTAGCACAATGTTGGGTGAAGTAGGTTCAGGCTGGAAAAATGCTCTGGGCGGATAGATTAAACTATGTCATGAATATATTAAGTCCTAGACTACTGGTTTGAGCCATGAAGGTTGATGCAGACTAGCAGGTTGGAGTGCGCTGGACGGGAGGGGACTATTTGTTGGGAACTCTTGGTGGTATGGCTGAAAACCGATGTCACTGGTGCAGATGCATACACACATTATCCTTACACTAACCACTATACCTAATCTCACTATCTTCTCATTCTTCCTTCTTTACTTGCACTACTTTCTACTTCTGCTTCCTTTGACTGATTTTCTTCCCTTCATATTCATTTTTTTGCCTTGTTACCTGATGCACTGATATGAAGTGTGGTAACTTGGACCGTTACGCAGCAATGCCTGGTTCTATGTTGATCTTGATGATGATGAAGTTTAAAACTTAAGCACTATGATAAAGAATAATTCCATATTAGATTTGTTTATTTGGTAAAGCATAAAGTGAAACAGTATAATTTACTGCAAGACGTCTTGAGCAAAATATATTGCTAATATTCATATCACTGATATCATACTGCATGTTTTAGTATGAGTAATAAATTATTGAAACGTCATGCCGTAAATAATACTGTATCACGATATACTTGATCCAACAGTCAGTTGAATACGAAATATATTACAAATACTCATCGCTGGTAATTTAGTTATCCAACAGATTCTTTTCAAATAACTGTAGCTCAGGACAAATAGATGAACTCGACTATCGTGTAGGTCAGAAAAGCTCCTGAACTAAACCTCCATCCTAGTTTACATTCAGCTATTTCAATTTATTTCTATCTAAATTACTCAACTTTCGTACTGACCAGTTATTTTCAAAAAAGTTTCTCTGGAACTCATGATGAAACTGTATTCTAGAAGGCTTAAAGTCGATCACAGAAGCAACAACTCACACACAGTTTATTAAAGCTAAATCATCAAAATTCAATCAAGATGCAAATTTATTTACGTTTCCCTAATCACTGACTTTCTGCAACTCCCGTGTCTGTCATCTCTAGCTTATCCTTTGCTTTTCTTCAACTCTTCACGTCAATGTGATAGATGAAAATAGAGCAAATTGAAGGGATATATGGCCACACTACGTCTCATATCTCCTATGTTCTCTTCTTTTGTTTCATAAGACCAATACCAGGTGTGAAATGATCCACACTGTACAATCTCATGAATTACTTGTAACTACGATATGATAATACGTCATCTGAAATTTTATCTTGCTTTGTTCATCAAGTATTTTTATCGAATTGGAAAGGAGAAAAGAAATTGGGGAGATACCAATTTTCCCCAAGGAACTTGAGAGATAAGCACATTTTTTATTTCTTACTATCAGAAAATCATTTTAAATCAATAATAAGTAAATCTAAATTTAGTTTTTTTTAAAAGAGGTTAAGATCCATTGGATTTTCATAAGTTTGTGAGAAAAAGTTCACATTTTTGATCAGTCTTCTTAAATACAAACTTCAAAAACTCTAACTGGGAAGTTATCATCTGTCTGTCTTCTTATGCATCTATATGCTTGAACATCTGTTTCTTGTGAAAGCATTCTGTACTGTCGGGTTAAAATTTATTTCATGTCAAGTGTTCACTCATTCAGTTGGTTAAAATCAAAATTTCTACATCACCAAAATTCGATATGAAATACATCTAAATTCTATTCCTGTTGGCATCGGTACTTCTAGATATTTTGATTTGGTATTTTGCATTGAGTTTCGTCATTACGACACTTTATTTTACTCTCAACTCAGTCAAATTAAGACCGTTGATCAGTAGCAATTGACAGAGAATTTACTGGCAGCTGGTTCACTGGTGATACATATAGACAACTGCATGAAGGGATTTTAAATACTCGCCCAACAAATATACAGAATAAAGTGGAGATGGATTGGATGGGGCATACACTGAGAAGTCTGATTGTGGACATCACACGTCTGGTGGTGCCGTCGAGTGGAAGTCGAATGGGAAACGAGGAGTTGGGCGTCGGAGGCGAGAGTAAGATGAGGAATATGATGTGAGGAAGGAATGAAAGGTTGTGTGGAGTGGTGTGGCCAGGTTTTGAAGAGTGGAGAGAAGAGAGTGGAATGTAGACTTGCTATTGAATCCTTATATTCCACTAGGAACCCAAGGGACAAATATTAAATAATAATAATAATAATAATAAATTGCTTTTATGATTGGATATGTATTCTTTAACTAAGGTCATCTTCGGAAAGATCTCTTGTTAGACTATTTTGAGATGAAATATTCCTTATCCAACAATCTTCAGGAATTTCACGTAATAACCGAACACATAAACAAGTTATTTTTTGCACATTTATGTCTTCCAGTATCATGAAAACATTCTCCAGAGTATGGTAAGGATTAAACTCTGAATGTAGTACAATAATCTCTAACAAGGTATCGAATCAACCATACTTTTTTTCAGAAAAATACACTCCACATTTATTCTCGGACATATTGTCGATAAGCTAAGGTTTGGTTGACTAAGATATATAAAAACGTAATCATCGTTTATTGACACAACTTCATGAATCTATCACAGAGTTTAATGCACTTTCTTTTTCATATTACGTTGGCGATAGACACTTGATAAATTAATGGTTCATCACTTTTTAAGCTTGCCTAATTTCTTCTTTAAATAATTACATTTATCTACTGCACCTACTTTTTCTGATGCATAGACGATAAGGAAGTGTGGTAGAAAATCTCAGGAACAGCTTATTCAACTAACATTCCTCCAATTTCTACAGGGCTTACAGTTAAGAGAAATCACTGTTGAAGAATTCATTTGAGTATTTGTAGTCTAGATTTAAAGACCGGGTAAAATATTTAGAGGCTAACTACAGCGGAAGCAATGAGAATATTAGTGACTGATTAAGATCATGTTAACGGTCAGTAACCAAACCATTTTCTCTGTTTGTTTCAAGATAAATATTTGCAGCAAATTAAACAGGTAAGCTTACAGTAAGCCTTCAGTTTGTATATTAGTTAGTTCACTTTAGTTATTTAAAAATGAATAAATAAAGATTAGTGGATTTCGGTTTCAGTGAAACCTATACGTATAATTGTTAGATGCTTATTCAACAGGATAAACCGCATCTGCACCGATGACACCAGGGAGGAAGAAACCAACTTACTGACGACAACACTGACACAGAATGGATACCCGCTGAGATTTAATGACCGGTGCAAAATTTATATACCACTGAAAAGTACACAGTGTTCCGCTGCTAAGATAAATGTCTACATCTCATTACCATTTAGAGGTGATTCACAAAGCTTTGTTGTGAGGACAAGACTTAGATCGACCATCTGTAAAACGTATTATGCAGCTAAGGTCATCATTGTAGAGAAGACCAAGTCCATGTTACAGCACAAACCGAAACAACATATAAGCGATCATATCACATTCCACTGTGTTTATCAATTTACATGTGTGTGTGGACATATATATATAGGAAGAGTAATGGTGATATGCAGTTAAGGAAGGTTGAACCTGTACCTAAGTGGCTACAAAAACATATGACCTCAACAGATCCGATAAGTGCAGGTGACAAATATCCATCTTCGTCTGTCGCTAGACATATACCAGAAACTAACTATAGGATAGATATGAAAACAGCCTCTAAAGTACTACATAAAGGTGTTCGGAGCCGAGTGCTTAAATTTATTGAAGCTCTTGCCATCCGTAAATTTATTTTTAGGATTATTAGTCCCTTGGGTTCCTAATGGAACATACGGCTTCAGTAGAACGTCTCCAGTGAACTCGGTTCTCTGAAATCTTTTGAAACTGGCTCCAAGACAGCCCACAAACTCTCATTTCCTCCTCGAAAGATCTCCTCAATGTCATCCTCTCCTCAGATGCCCAACTCGTCGCTTCCCATGGGGATTCCACTCGAGTACCTGACCTGACGCGTGATGTCCCCAGTCGACCCAACCAGTGTATGCACAATCCATCTCCACTTCCTTCCACTGCATACTTGTTAAGTGATATCATCTTGGTTGGTTCATCACCAGACAACCAGAGTTCCTTGTTACTTATTCTTATTATTCTGGCAATCCATCTGATCTTCAGTAACCAGCCAGTGTAGGCAGTTGTTGATGAATGTCTGTAGTTTGCTGGAAATCCCTTTCGTAACGCGCCAAGTCTCTGAGCCATACAGAAGCACTGACTTGAATGAAGCTGGTGTTGAAAATCCGCATCTTGCTCCATATGCTGAGTGCAGAAGATCTGCACAATGGTTTCAGACTAATGAACGCCTGTCTCGCTGTGTTTCCGATCCTGGCTGGCTTTCACATCCTCATCTGCGTCGCCACCACCTGTAGTTGAAACAATGGTGCCTAGGCAGATAGGTGAAGGAGGCTACTTCCTTTAAGTTTCTCCCGTTGATGATGATTGGAGTTTGCTGTTGTTGTTGATGTTGTTGGTTGGGTATCTTCACCACCTCCGTCTTCTCTACATTCACTTGAAGTCCCGTCTTCACTGCCCTGCCTCACCTCTTCTGTCAACTTGTTAGTTTCCGCCTGTAGATATTCAAGTTTGTGTGATATCAGACACAAGTCGTCGGCGAAATCCAAATCTCCTAGGTTCTTTTCAGCAGTCCAGCCAGCGTATCCCCCTCCTCTCACAGCTCCTCACTGTTTGTTGCATGATCCAGTCGACTACAATCACAGGTGGTAGTAGGCAGCAGCCTTGTTTCACTTCTGTCTTCACTTCAATTCAAAGGCATCACTGAGCTTCCCATTGTGAATTACTTGGCTGGCATGTGGCGTTTTCATATATTTGTTGAATGAGGCTGATTAAAATTTGTGGTATTACGTAGTATTGAAGCAATTTCCAAATTACCTCTCGGTCGACGCTGTTGAAGGCCTTCTCAAAATCGATAAAGTTGAGGTTTGGTTGATTTGAGTGCCATTCTATACTCTGTTGTGTGATGATGCGTGGTGTAGTGTTGCAATTTGGTCCACACATGAGTTGTACTTCCTGAATCCAGCCAACCTGTTCCCGTCGTAGTTTTGAATCCAGTGCATCCTTTAGTCTCGCTCTCCAGGATGATGCAGCTTAATAGTTTGCTTGCCTCGTGTGGACAGGAGAGTGATTCAGCGCCACTTTTTGCAAACAATGAGGTCTCCCTTCTTCGGCAGCTTCACAAGGTAACCCTTCTTCCAATCAACTGGCAGGTACCTTCCCTCCCTCCCACACCTTCTGCAATAGTGGTGTGGTGTGAGCATGTCCGCTGTTGTCTCTGCGTCTGCTCTCAGTGCTTCTGGTGGGATTCCATCTGGTCGTGTTGCTTTCCCGCACTTCAGTAGCTTTATGGAGCTCAGAACTTCTACCTCGTTTGGAGGGCTAGTGTTCACTGGTAGTTCTGTGACTGGGCTGCAGGTGGTATTTCTGGACAAAGTGCAGGTGGTGGTGGTGATGGTGGTGGTCGATTCAAGAGCTTCTTGAAGTGGTCGGCCCATTGTTTCCTTTGTTTCTCTTCTTTCACAATTAAACTTCCATCATCATCTTTCATTGGTTTCATCTGTGTTGATCTCTCCCCTCCCAAATAACAACCTGGTTATTTGATACAATGTTGTCAGGTCTCTATCTCTCCTACCTGCAGCCTGTTCTGCTTCACTTGCCAGTGTGTAGTAGAAGTGTCTTTTGCATTTCTAAGCACTCTTCTTCACTTCTTTGTCCAGTGTAGTGTTTTATACATTGTGCTCAGTTCTTCTTGTCGTTGAGCATCCTTGCACTGGTTTATCTTCTGCTTCACCATCCTCCTCTCCCCACTCTATCAGCTTCCATGTCCACATCGAGTTCCATTCCTTGTCTTGCCTCTCCTCCTTCCTTCCTAATACGGTTATGCAAGTTTCTCTCCACATAGCTTTCAAAGACTTCCAGTGTTCTTCCACACAGGTTTCTTCACGGATGTTCCTTGATATCTCCCATTTTGTTCTGATGGCTGACTGACGTGAAGATTTCCTTTGTAGATTCATCCTTCAGTTTCCGAGTGTTGTACTTCAACTGTGGTCTATCACCAGCTTCCTTGAAGGCTTTCAACTTGATTTTGAGGGTGGGTTCCTTGCACTGGATAGATAGTGAGTGGTGTGAACCACCTTCATCTACTCCCCTTCTCGACCCGGTGTCAAGCAGGCTGCGTCTCCACTTTCTCCACATTGAAATGAAGTCGATCTGATTTTTAGTGTAGTGTGTCCTGGTGTCTGGTGAAATCAAATCCATGTCGCCGCCTTGTGAATATCCTTGTGCTTGATTGAACACACTGCCTTGCCTCCAATCACCAAATCGTTGAATGCACACAATTCTGCAAACAATTCTCCATTCTCCTTCATCACCTCACCGAGCTCTTCGCCACCCATTGTTAGTTCTCCTCCTGTGTTGTCCACTCCCAGTTTGGCATTCATGTCGCCACACCCATTAGAATTTTGATGTGGCCAACTGGAGTGTAGTCTTGTCCAGTGTTGATTGCAGTTGTGTGTAGAATTCCTCCTTCTTCTGTTGATCTGCATTATTTGTAGGTGCCTAGTGTAGCGTTGTATGATTGTGACCTTCCTTCCTTCCTTCCTTCCTTCCTTCCTTTTGAGTTGAATACACCTTGCTGTCATGATCCAGCTGGAGGAGGAGTAGATTGGTTCCCACTGCATGAGGAACAGCCTTCGATGCTGTTGGCGTCACTATGATAGCCACTCGGAAACTCAGTGTGCTGTGCTCGTGGTTGTTGTCTGGTTGACGATATCGGAGTAGATTATTGATTCTCCAGTTGACAGTTTGGAGAGTCCACTCCCATTCCATCTGCTTTCACAAATTCCAAGCACTTCAATGTGATACCTTCTCATCTCGTTTGCAATCTGGGCAGTCTTGCTAGCCAGCCTCAAACATGGTGTGGACATTCCATATCCCCACGTTTACGTTTGCTTTCATCCAGAGAAGAGAAGACATATCGGCCAATTGTCTTCTCGAGGGTAGGCTTTCACCAACTGGCGTCATTTCACCTCTCCGATTCCAGCGAGGAATAAGTTTGTTATTATTTTTTATATTTTGTTTGTGCTTTGAAGTTTGTTTAGTGGTTAGATTTGTTTTACGGTGTAGGGTAGGGTTGCTAGCCGTATGGCCAACATTCCCCCTTTACCAGTGCTTAGGACCGGCTAGTAACTATTGAACTAGTTAACCAGGCGAGGTCCGTAAATTTAAACTCATTTTATGTATACAAAAACAATTTGTACGAACGTTGAACCTACCTTGGTATTATTTATTTTAATTTTTATACCAAGAGCAAGGTTCTTTCTTTTTCTATCCCTTCCTATTCCTATGTTTCCTATTAACTTCACTGACCTTTTCGTAAATTTTCGCATATATAGTTCGACAAGTCCATGTATGATAAGATTGTTCGAAATGTATAGCGCTAATTCATTACATGTTTCAGATAATCTTCGTCTTCTCATTACACTGTATAGTATCCAAAGTGAACAAAAGCCCCTGAAAAACACGTTTGATTAAGTGATAAGCTTAAGGTAAACAATAGCTAAAAAAATGAAAAACAAGCAAGTTAGCTATCAAAATGGAACATAAGTAAAAGTAAATTCTTGATAGTTACTTGTCCCTTGGATTCCTAGTGGAATATAAGAATTCAATAGCAAGTCCACATTCCACTCTCTTCTCTCCACTCTTCAAAACCTGGCCACACCACTCCACACAACCTTTCATTCCTTCCTCACATCATATCCCTCATCTCACTCTCACCTCCGACGCCCAACTCCTCGTTTCCCATTCAACTTCCACTCGACGGCACCACACGACATGTGATGTCCACAATCAGACTTCTCAGTGTATGCCCCATCCAATCCATCTCCACTTCATTCTGCATATTTATTGGACGATGGGTTCTTCACTGCTTCTCTGCCAGTCAGCCACACAGAGGTTTTCTTCTTGCTTATTGTCAGCATTCTGGCCAGCCGATCTTCAGTGTCAGTATCGAGTGAGCGTAGGTGGCAGCTGGTCATGTCATGTCACGTGATGTGATATGATGTGATGTGTGTCTGCAGTTTCTTGGAAATGCTTTTCGTAACTCACCAAGTCTGTCAACCATCACATTGAAGCACTGACTCACTCGACTGAAATTAGTGTTGGAAATCTGGATGTTGTTCACGCTTTATGCTAACTGTAGTGCAGTGCAGTGCAGTGCAGTGCAGTGCAGTGCAGTGCAGTGCAGTGCAGTGCAGTGCAGTGCAGTGCAGTGCAGTGCAGTGCAGTGCAGTGCAGTGCAGTGCAGTAGATCTCCACACTACACTGGATTCACATCAATGAATGGAGGCCCGTCTTGCTTTCCTGATCCTCGCATGACATACTCATCTGTGCCGCCACTGCCACCACCGACGTAGCTCATATTGAAACGATGCTGTCTAGTCAGGTAGGTGAAAGGGATTACTTCCTCTAGCTTTCTCCCCTTCATGGTGATTGGTGCTTGTTGTTATCATTGTTGTTGATGCTGTTGTTGGTTGGGTATCCTCATCACCTCCACCTCTACCTTCTCTACACTCACCTGAAGGAAGTCTCATCCTCCTCCTTCGCTACCCTGCCTCGTCTCTCCAACAACTTGTTGGTTTTCGCCTGTACATCTTCGAGTTTGTGTCATAAGACATTAGACATTAGACATTACACATTAATCATCATCCACCTCGAAATCCAAATCTTCTTCTGGTGATCTTTTCATCCGTCCAGCCAGTGTATGCCCATCTCCCCGCTACTCACAGTTGTCTATTGCTTGATTCAGCCCAGTCTAGTCTAGTCTAGTCCAGTCCAGTCTGCAGTAGTGGTATGAGCATGTACATTTATATCTCTGCGTCTTTCTCCAGTCCTTCTGGCAGAATTTCATCTGGTGCAGCTGCTTACTCGGATTTCATCAACTTTATGGCTTTTAGTACTTCTGTTTTTGTCGGGGGATTTGTGTTCACTGGTAGTTCTATGGCAGGTCTGCTTGTGGTATTTATGGACCAGCTGCAATCGGTGGTGGTTGTGGTCGATTCAAGGGTTTTTCGAAGTGGTCAAACCTTCATCTCTTTTGCAATCTGGGCAGCCTTGCCAGTCAATCAGTCAGTCAGCCAGACAACTTCAAACATTGTGTGGACATTCCATGTCCCCATCCTTTCTTTCACTTTCATCGAGAGAAGCGAAGATACATCTGTCAATTGGCTTCCTGAAGGCTTTCACCAACCGGCATCATTTCGTCTCTCCGATTCCAGTGAGGAATAAGTTTGTTTTTATTTTTCATGTTTTATTTGTGCTTTGAAGTTTGTTCAGCGATTGGTTTGGTATTGGGGGGTAGGATTTGTAGCCGAATGTCCAACCTTTCTTGTTTATCCGGTCTTAGGACCGGCTAGTAACTAGTGAACTAGTCAACTAGGCGAGGTTAAGTGAGGGTAACCAGTCTATGTCTACTTAAAGACGGGACCTTTTTCTTTCACTGACGCTGCTCATCAATTCGTTGCTTGACGAATCAGCTTTAACTGTCTCAAATTCATTTATATTTTGTTTTCACATATTCAAAGAAACAACATATGCCATATGTCTAATTGGTAAACACCTCAACATTTCGTGATACATGAAGCCGAATTAATAGGTGATGAAGTATTCACTGGTTGTGCTACTCCAGTGGCAGTGTTAAAGTCCTCCAGAGCAAAGTTTTGTCAAGCATCAGCTTACTGTGGGACAGTGATATTGTGTGTGCACATTTACTTTACTTCAAATTAAACTACAGGGGGCCTGCCTAAATCTTCGTCTACCGAAAATTCCCCACCGAATATATTTCATCAAATTCTTCCCTTTCAGTTTGTTTTAATCATTTAAATGTCTTCTAAAGATATCATATACTCCCACACATTTTTTTTAATGTTTTCGAACTTACATTTCTCAGCCTGTGAACAAAACAAAAGAAGGACGTTATACCGATTGGAAATGGATTTTTAAACGATCAAAAATGCAGCACATTACTATACCTTGGATACCTGTTTGAGATTATGAATTTCTCTTCCGGTTGACTGAAATGCCTCCATCAAAATTAGACTCGATTTTGTGTTCATTCCCTATTCAAGACCAGATGCTAATGTACCACCAGCTGCCCATTTCACACATGCTTTCAATACTACTATTATTATTAGCACTATAAAGACGTAATAATTATTTCTTTCAGAAATATTGCTTGGAAAGTGAATTTGTTGAAATATTCCACACTGAAAGTTCCATACTGTATCTTACTTGTTGTTTGGAATACAGCGATTATATATATATATATATATATATATATATATATATATATACTTACAGAGCTATTTCTAATGACATAGTTTACGGCTGGAGTACACATTAAATTAGTACAGGGAACGTCTTTTTTTTGTTCCATATTCTTTGCAATCCAAACTAATTTTGGCATTTCAATGATTTACTTTCCTAAGGAAAAGTTAATCCAAGAATAAAATACATTAGAATAAAAAGGGACATTGAAATCTCAATCTATAGGGTCTGATCAGCACTCAGCAATAGACAATTTGACATCGTTTTTCTCCCACTAACCATACGATGTATCTTATGTTATCTACACAGGAAGTCAATGTAACCAATATGACTTGAGCATCGATCCACTTGGTTGGATTCAATTTTCTCAAAGGTTTTAATTCCCAAGAGAATAAAATACAACTTACTGATAATTGCATACAAGCAAGAAAATTACTTCCAAAGCTTCCTTTCGACTACCTACAAATAACTCATGGATGACATTTAAGCTGAATTAAAGTGCGTGCTTATCTGGTAAAAGGCCTTTAACTTTGGCATTATTGAGCAACTGCCTTTCTAACTAAACTGACGGAGCGAATAATACTCAGTTGAGGAATACCTACTAACCGATGGATTAAGAATTAGGATTTATCATTGTATATTCACAACACTTCAACACACTACAATTGACAGTGCCCACGGGAATGCTGTTCCCATACTACTGAAATTCAGAAGATAAGACTGAGAAGGTAATCATATTTTTCTCTGGAAGAAAGCAAAGATCAGCTGAAAATGTAGTCGTTTATGTAGTTATTTTGCTGGACCAATAACTGCTATGTTTAACGAAGAAAACCTTCCTTTCCAGACACTTGTTAATAATGGACTACTAGAATGTCAATAACACGACCTTTGACCAAGGTCAGTAATGGACCAATCAAATACAAATGTCACTACCTTTGATTAAGTTTAGGGAGGTATATGCTGTCCACATTTTACATTGAAAACATTGAATAGGCAGCTGTCCTTTTGTGCGTTCTAACGATGAAATAATACAATTTGTAATTTCTCCAACTTCAAAAAGTGCATCTGTATCAAACAATAATCATATGTTACATTTAATATTATCTATCATTCCAAACCTAGTTACTTTTCAATACTATTTCACCATATGTGAAAAAACAAAATTTTCTCTCGAAACCGTCACTGTACTGTGTAATAATACTAACAATGATCTAGTCTTTTTCTATGGCGAAAATATTGTAGAATATTGTAGTAATGATAGTTTTGTCTTGTTAACTTTTGTTTACATAAGGAGTCAATTTATCATGTTCCTTCAAAGATATGCATCTTCGCTTATTCAGTTTTCATTGACGTTTATCATTTAATTGGCTTACGTTTTTGAATAGAACTTTAAAAAACATCTTTTTGATTTACTGTTTTTGGAGCGTTAAGACTGAATTAGTTTTCCGAGCGAGGCAAATTACTGGAACCATTATCTGTTTGTGAGAAAAAACTGTGTTTGCTTCGGACAGATACCGATGTTAACGATGTAGAAAACGTGTAATGCTGGCCACTATCATCTACTTTGACAATATGCCTTGAAAAGAAGTCTTCAGAGCTTCTAAGGAATGTGTCGTGTTACTTTAAAGTTTCTATGATTCCAGTCACAATAGCATATAGTAAGATACAAAGTAACATGCAACAGCGTTTAACTGTAAATAGTATTCATATATACGTTGTACAAAAAAATGATCGCACTGACCAATATGTTAATTGTTTCATTCATTTCAGTTAATTTCAAAGATTGCATTTAATCCGAAGAGATTTTTCAGTGTTTTTTCACTTCATCAGATGAATTTCAGCTTATTGAGAATCTTTAAATTGTTCTCAACATGAAATTTTTTAATAATCATTTAGTTATTTGACAAAAATTTCTCATATAGGGACAAAACGTCCTGTTGGAACTAGTCGTTTGACGTTAAATTGTTGAACATATGTACAAGTATTCGTTTACGTAGTGTGGTGGATAGCTAATTCTTTCTAAGATTATTTTGACAAACTTCGGCTTGCGTGTTTTTGTCATGCAAAGTAGAAGATTCTGGCTCATGTATTGTTAAATAGGATCTGTTTAGACTGACATCAGAAACGATTGTACCTACAAACCTTCATCTCACACAGTCTTGACAAACAAATTTAGGAATGTCAGAATTATTTTTTTCAGATTTTATCTGAATTTCGAATTCATGTTGCCAAACATTCTTATAATTTGGATTATATAAACTTTGCTTTCATGATTTTTGTGATTAAGATATCATTTATACCTTTTATTATATGTTAAGTGTGATTAGTAACAGCACCGATGCTTCCGTTTGTTGCACAGCTCAGTGCACTAGTTGGAATATTTGTTTACTTTACTAGGAGTCTCTCTCATGCTCCAGCCGTCTAGTGGATAACGCTCTGGCGTTTGAAGCTATTCATCCTGAGCTCAAGGTTTATGAGATTGATATTACCCACTGGAAGGGAATTAAACCCAACTGACAAGCCCAAACAGGACATCCTGGATTCCACTACTAGCCACTATGAAATTAGGTTAAAGTTGTATAATTATTCTCATCATTTATAACATCTGTATGATCAAAGCTTAAAATATCTTTCAGTTAATTTTTTTTGGACAGCTATGGGAAATTGGATGCCTGAGTGCAGGTACTATTATATCATTGGTAATCGTCTTAGTATTATTCTTAAAAGAAGAAATCTCCAAGTTCTCATCACATTTTCCAACCAGTTGTCTTCTATCCCATTTGTTGTCTACATGCAAATACTGACTAAAAGAGGCGTACAGCAGACTAATTTTTTATTGTACTAAAATTATACATATATATATATATATATATATATATATATATATATATAATGAACACCCATACACAATTATAAGTCATTTTTGCTTCATCATACGTTGAGAAATACCACCATTTCTGATAACACAAATCTTTGCAATTACTTATTGTTACTTAAGATCAAACATGTATTGAATTGTACTGTCAACTAACACTGAAACCACCTGATGAAATAGAGAGATTTTTCAAGTTGGTAGTATAAACATGACTCAATTAAAAACTTTTACATTCCACACATTTGTTCCTGTAAATAAACTTGAACAATGCAATAAATAAATGAATGTTTTATTCTCATATTAGTAAGTTAACATGAGAGAAGTCAGTTTATGGGCATCATCACATTGACATATGTTGGAAAATGTACAAGATTGTACGGGACCTGAATGGTATGGAAGGGAGGTCAGTAAATTCGATTAAAAACATCAGAAGATTCCACAAGTTATGAAATGAGCAAGAAAATATCACTTTTCAGCATATGCAGTGTTAACGTTTAGGTCGTTTGCCGTTATACTTACGTTTTTCACCATTAGTGACACCAAGGTCGCACAAAATTCCAAATTTCCGTTACAAGCAGTCGACATGTTTCAGTCGTCTTCGCAGTGCCCCGTTACGCTAAATAAACGTCTATTTTACTATAAATTCTTATGCTTATAGCTTCAGGTACCAAAAGAACCCACACTGACGAGTTTGAGAATCGTAATCATGTAATCCAAGTGAATATTTATTCAAGTGTTACTGTTCACAGCAATATAGATTTACGCCATCAGAATTAGATATTGTGGTGCAAAGGGATAAACATTTGAATAAACTGCGGACCAATGGCAGTGCATTTCCTATACTGTTCACGTTAAGGTATGCAGCATTATCAAGAAGATCTATTCACTGTTAGATGAAGTACTAGAGAAGTCTGTTTCATAGCATCACTGTGAATATGTTCACTTTAATGTTAATAGGTGAGCTAATCTCCTGGATTTTTCTGTCCGTCTAGATTCGCACTGCCATTATGACCGTCCAGAAATTTGAGTAATTCGAGGATTGATAATTGTTCATATAGTGAGAGGGTCAAGTGAGTGAATGGGATTGGTAATTCTTACTTATTGGACAGTAATTTTCATGGGAGCATAGTTGCATTGCTTCAAAAAAAATGAAATGTTGAAAATTAGTAATCTTTATTCCTCATTTGTGTCCTGTTGTCATCATTGAAGGTTATCTTGATGGTGTGGGTCTTCGAAGTTTTAAGTTAAATCCTTCGTTCGTTTAGCATTCAGATTTCCAGATGATTCTGTTAGTTTTCATCAGAGTCCAGTTTCTTCGTAGTCTAATGATATCTTCATGTTACAACTATCTAAAATTTTGGCAGAAAAAACAACAACAAAAGTAGTTGTAGCCTCTGCACCTTTGAGGTTGTAAATTGTTTATAAACTGAGGTCCTAATATGTCTGCAGTTCTAGTAGCAGTATTGGTGTGCTTTTTATGGTGCTGTCCTGCAGTGTAGAGTTGAGCAGTCTTATAAACTTAGAGTGCTTGATTCTCGTGCTTCGCTAGGTAAACTGTCCCATATCTGATCATATTTTATCGCAAAGAAGTTCTACCTGGTGACTGTTTTGAAATACTCAATTGGTACTGTTGCAGTTACGTTTCTTAATCCATATGCAGTTTTGTTTATGAGCCACATTTCTGTGCATGTTCTATAAGTTAGTCAATTAAGGAGCTTATAAAACAGTATTAGGTTCAGTCAATGGGAACAGCTATTGTGGAACATGATGACCTTATTTTATTTTATGGGGTTTCCACCAGCTAAACACTGTAGTCAGTATTAGCATACCTTATTTGCAGAGTCTTGAGATATCAGTTAATTTTTTGAAACTCCTTAGAATGCATTGCAATCCAATAATAAATTCAGTTAAACTAGATATGTATTATTCAAAACAAGGTCAAAATTTTCACGAATAATTGAGATCAAATTAGAAAGTTATAGGAATGGTTAGGCAATCATACAAAAACATTATCTTAACAAATTTATAAGTTGGTAGATAAATAAGCTCGGAGATACCTTCGCTGACTTTAATATTGTGTGACCTGTGTTCGAATCTCACAGGGGACATCAGTTCCCTCAAGGCTGCAGATACGCCATGCTGATGAGTGTCAACAAGCATGAAATCTAGGTTCAAGGTTTCCTGTTGACTGCCTCTATGCATCTAACAAACACCAAAATGAACTGCAATGGTGAACATCTTCACTTGGTAGCCACATTGCAAAATGATAGGTAGAATTCGGTCAGTATTCAGGACTAAATAGTATGGAACTGGTTCCTCATCAGTGATCAATAAATGTAGATAAATTATAGCAAGGATAACAAATAAACTAATAACAAAACTGGACGGTTATTGAAGGTTAAATTTGAAAACGGGATTTGAACTACTTGCCACTGGTTTGTCGATCCAGTGTTCTGCCAGGTGAGTTAAGAGAATCATCTTCTGACCAAGTCTTAATTTTACCCCAGTCAACATAGGATTAGTCCAACTGCCACGTGAATTCTTTGTCGTTTGTATGAGTACGATAAACAGAATGTTAACATTTGCTACGCTTATTATCTACCTATTTATTGAGGTTGTATACAGCTGGTTCTAAGAAAACACCACTTTTTTCAAATGTTACAACATACGGTCACTCTAACCTCCGCATACATAGATGCTTTTTTCAAACTTTGATCTGGTTCTATAGCCACTTTGCCTTCCTTAAATTGTAGAGATGCTGTAAAGCTGGTTTATCTGGCTTTTACAACTCGTGCTTCAGATGCAGTCGGCCTTGAATATCACTGGAAACTACATCATTTTTGGTATCCTTATTTGAATAAACATGATTTCCTCAGGGGGAATCAGATGTATAGCAATTCAAAATGAAAATGAAAACTTTGTTAATAACCACTTTTCAAGTATGAAGATGGCTGTAGGAAGTTTTGTTTATTCTAATCATACTTTTTGGGATGAAATCGAATACCTTTAATGCAACACACATATGGACAATAAATAACATTGTATATGTGTATGTTGATCAGGTTAAAATAGCCTGATAAATTTATGTACAGGGTTAGTTAACAATGACCCAATTTACGATATCAATGAATGGTGTCTTGTGAAACAAATTTTGACAGAAAATTACTTCCAGTTATTATAAAATTCAAATTCATTTGAAGTTATTTTCATCCTTATATAATATGAAAATATTTACATAAATTATCCTTTTTGGAGAACTTTTTCTGAAGAAAAGAAAATACACTGACCTTAAGAAAACAGAACATTGAGTTAAAGGAAATTTGAAGCTGGTTTTATTTTGTAAGTTTTCCATGATCTGGTTGAACGTTTGTTTGGGTTTATTTGTGGTCATCTTACATGTCGACAGTGAAGTTTAAGCCTTAGTAACCTATGATGCAAATTAAACATTTTTTATCATGACTAGCGATTAGAAACAGCAAACGATTCATTTGTGGTCACACATCAGTAAGTTTAAGCACATCATTTGCAAAAGAGTTGGTATTTTGATACTTAAATAGCATTCTTTTGCAAAGAAGCAGAAGACACTACTAGTTAGCAATATAGATCAAGATAAATCTCTTTAAAAAAAATTAAGAACTTACTTTGTTTCATTGACCGGCCATTGAAGAGTAACTTCTCTTCATGTTTTCTAGTCCTGAGTATATGAGCTGAATCGCACTGCAGTTCAATGCATTCACAGTTCGACATATCCAGTAGTGTAGAAACCTCAGGTCTTGGGAAAACTAGTTTATCATTCAGCCAATTCACTAGTACCAGAATTCAACCATTATGCGATACAGTATTCACTATCTACTGTCATTTTTGAGTTTCAGTCATTTTTTATGAATAGATGGATGAACACGAAACAACTGCTCATTTGGAATTTCACAAACATTTCATTCCAGGCTGGCGGAAAGTCAGAAGTCAATCAGTCATTCAGTGAATATTATTCCCGCATAACGAACCAAGCGGCAAAACCTCAAACCGGAACATCATGATTCAAGGCGGGAACATGAACGACATAAAAATAGAGAAAAAATACAAACAAAAGTCGTAGAAGATCAAAAGCAGAAGGTTAGAAAGGGTATATTGATAATAAAATGCAATATAAACACTAGGACAAAGATGATCTATATACGTACCTGCTCTACTAAATTCACTATTAGTCATGTCATCTAGAGTCTTTAAGTACTTGTTTTGGCAGCGATTCATATCCTAACTTGGAAGTCTACATTTCTGTACACGACTAAAGCCGTCAGTAGGAGACTTCACGGAATGACGACATTTCTTAGTCTGGGTGTATTTGACCTTTTCTCTAGCCAATGCCAACTGCAATTAGCATTGTGTGATCGAAAACACAGTGACTAGACATTTGTAGTAAGTGTGCCAGCCACTTGAGTTGATAAATTTTTAAAATCTGATCAAATAACTCATCTTTTTTTTACTGAATAACCCATGGTTAAATTCTACATTGTTAACATGTTGGCTGTACATTTATAAAAATAGGTAGTCGAACAACTGAAACCTCATATCTTTCACGTTTGGTGGTTATAACTCATAACTGTATGGTGCCAGTTGGTGCACTGTACATTCGGTCCTTGGTAGGTAGTCAAATATCTAATCAGGGTTGCAGATATTTTACGTCGACGAAATTTAGCGTAGGCTTCTGAATCCGCAAAAAGATTTCGTTGACTTCTGGCCATATGTACTACTGACTTCCCACTTAAATGAAGTGAGTAATGATCTCAGTCGCTTCAGTGTCTAGACTAGACACCAAAGCAAGCTGATCCTGAAGCAACAACTTCGGATTCGGTTGTATGAAGGGTATCCTTGACACTGATTTTACTAGTCAATATGTTTAGAAGACTTTCTAGGTTACCAGTATCTTCATCGAACAGGACATTGTCATCCGCATACTTTAGATCGACCATGTGTTGTCCTGTGACAGAGTCAATCTCAGTAAAGCCAAGAGAAAAAAAGAGACTTCCATAAGTATGTCTATTACATGACTGAAGGAGAATAAAGACGGTGTACAGGCTTTATAGACACCATACAATACAGACAATTAGTCTGATACGTCATCGTGGCCCTGACATGCCTACACATTTTCCAATACAAAACACTCATTAGACTGATGCACCTTTTAGGCAACCCTTTTAGCAACAGGATTTACCATAAGACAGCTGAATCTGTGAAGTCACCTCTGCATTCAGGTCAAGAAATATAGCTAGTGTCAAATGCAGGCAACTTCGTCTCCATTCAAAGAACTGGCGAAGGTTTAACATCTGGTCACTTTACTCACTAACAGACTTGAAGCTCATCTGATTTTCTCAGAGAACTTCATTAGTGATTACAAAACCCAGAATCCTAGATGCTTCGCTTGTCTGACTTATTGCCCTCTGATAATACTAGAAGCTTGTTTCTCTTTCTTGAAGATCTGGGAAACTACAGACTGAAATCAGTCGGAGGGGTTTTATGTTCTACCGAAGCTATAGATAAACTTTAGATATGACCAGTATATATCATCACTGTTCTTCAGTATTTCTGACGCTAGTCTATCGGGCCGGCTATCCTTCATTTCAAGTTACATACGCCTTCTCAGATTTTATGAATGCTACACGCCCTGTGTCAACGTTCTATTCAGAATGTGACAGAAAAGTGGATAACCACATAAAAACCGGTGTCCAGTTGAACTAGTCCGGGACATGTTCCGAGTGCATTTCTAGTCATCCCCGATTATAGTAAGTTGCAGGTTCATCCCTCTCTCCCCTACGGCTACACTAACCCTCAGTCTACCTTGTTTAGTTTAACTACTTACTGTCGCTTATCCCAGAGCATTTTACATCACCTTAAAGTCTGCTGCCAAACAATGCTCAGGAACATCGTGTCAGTCCTCTTTTAGTACAATTCAGTTGCTCTCACTTCTTTTTTTACCTAAGACCAGCAGGACTGCGTTGTCGGTATCTGTGAATTAAGAAAAAGCCTCTGAAGTCCACTGATTCTATCTAATCGGCTTCTGACGATTGGTCAAGTTCTTTATCAGTATCTTTACAGTAGACTGAAGATGGTATCAGAAATCTTGAGAATGGATGATATTTTTCTGCTACGTCAAGACAGTTCTTGATTAAAAATTACTAAAAATTCTCTCAGAATCCTCATTATCGAGCTGAACTCGGAACGGTCATCAACCGTTGCTATTCTACGTTCATCTTGCGGATATATATGTATATATATATATATATATATATATATATATATATATATGCTCCCATAAACAAGTTATCACTCTTCAGCAGAAACAGACACTTTCTCCTCATTTATTCCAGAGGTATCTGGTAGCGTTAAACTCTATTTGAGTTGATTTGAAGCTGAAAGACGTTATGTCAAACTGTCGCTCTTAATATCTGAAATTCCAGCTATCCATGAGTAGGTGTTTGTCTGAGGACGGTTGTAGTAGATGACCGCTGCCTTCACCGGGTTCGATAGGGATCCTAAAATGGATACCTAAGTGCTGTTTTGCCCAGCATAACACTTATTGGTAATACACTGAAACGCCGGCTGAGATAACCAGATATTAACTTATGTTCTTTAGTTAGAAGCTAGAAATGTTTCGATGGAATTCATCCTTCACTACATCTGAACCGCACTCAGTGAGTTTAAAGGTGTCATTATTATTTTTTGTCCATCTGGTACCTAGTGAAACATAAGGATTCAGTAGCAAGTCCACATTCCACTCTCTTCTCTCCACTCTTCAAAACCTGGCCACACCACTCCACACAACCTTTCATTCCTTCCTCACATCATATCCCTCATCTCACTCTCACCTCCGACGCCCAACTCCTCGTTTCCCATTCAACTTCCACTCAACAGCACCACACGACATGTGATGTCCACAATCAGACTTCTCAGTGTATGCCCCATCCAATCCATCTCCACTTCATTCTGCATATTTATTGGACGATGGGTTCTTCACTGCTTCTCTGCCAGTCAGCCACACAGAGGTTTTCTTCTTGCTTATTGTCAGCATTCTGGCCAGCCGATCTTCAGTGTCAGTATCGAGTGAGCGTAGGTGGCAGCTGGTCATGTCATGTCACGTGATGTGATATGATGTGATGTGTGTCTGCAGTTTCTTGGAAATGCTTTTCGTAACTCACCAAGTCTGTCAACCATCACATTGAAGCACTGACTCACTCGACTGAAATTAGTGTTGGAAATCTGGATGTTGTTCACGCTTTATGCTAACTGTAGTGCAGTGCAGTGCAGTGCAGTGGATTGGATTGGAGTGGATTGGAGTGGAGTGGAGTGGAGTGGAGTGGAGTGAAGTGGAGTGCAGTGCAGTAGATCTCCACACTACACTGGATTCACATCAATGAATGGAGGCCCGTCTTGCTTTCCTGATCCTCGCATTGACATCCTCATCTGTGCCGCCACTGCCACCACCGACGAAGCTCGTATTGAAACGATGCTGTCTAGTCAGGTAGGTGAAAGAGATTACTTCCTCTAGCTTTCTCCCCTTCATGGTGATTGGTGCTTGTTGTTATCATTGTTGTTGATGCTGTTGTTGGTTGGGTATCCTCATCACCTCCACCTCTGTCTTCTCTACACTCACCTGAAGGAAGTCTGCTCCTCCTCCTCCTCCTCCTCCTCCTCCTCCTCCTCCTCCTCCTCCTCCTCCTCCTCCTTCGCTACCCTGCCTCGTCTCTCCCAACAACTTGTTGGTTTTCGCCTGTACATCTTCGAGTTTGTGTCATAAGACATTAGACATTACACATTACACATTAATCATCATCCACCTCGAAATCCAAATCTTCTTCTGAGGATCTTTTCATCCGTCCAGCCAGTGTATGCCCATCTCCCCGCTACTCACAGTTGTCTATTGCTTGATTCAGCCCAGTCTAGTCTAGTCTAGTCTAGCCAACCAACCACAATCGGGAATATCATCGGTGATAGTAGGTGGCAACCCTGTCTTGTCTTGTCTTGTCCTGTCTTGTCTTACTCCTGTCCCCTGTCTTCACTTCAAAGTCGTCATTGAGCTTTCCATTTTGTTGTGAATCACTTGGCATGTAGCATCACATAGCATATAGCTGCTGAATGAGAATTATGGCTATTATTTGGAGTTTCACACTCAACAAAATCTTATTATTATAACTGATAATCACTAGAAAGTTTGGTTACATCATGATTTAGTTCTTGAATTGTACGGAAAGCAATTAATTCATTATTCATCTGTTTCCTAAATTTGCCAATACTATGTTCCACTCCACATCGAGTTACTGAGAAAATATGAAAATGGTCATTAAATTGTGAATTAAATGTAAACTCGTGAAGAGAATCCGTCAGCAAAACTTTCTTGATATGATGATGAATCTAGAATTGATAGTCTAATAATAACAACAATAATTATAATGCATGAAAGGAAGTTGAAACGATTTATGTTGCACGATAATGGAAATCTAGGTTTGCCTCATGTATGGCTGCCCTGTAGTCTGTTTGGGTAAGATTTTGAAGACTAACTCCTGGTTGATATTAAAGAAAGTCAGTGACTGAGCTTTCGTTGTCTAGGTGCAATAAATAATTAAGAAGTAAATTTAATCTTCTCACATATCAAGAGTCAGATCATGCTAACAGTTGTGCGTGCTAAATTATTCGTAACTAAGGTATCTAGAAAAGAACAAATTTTCTTTATGTATGATAGGCTTTCCTTTTGCATTGGTGGAGCTGTGAGACTACATCAAGCTACCTTCTCAGTTTAGTCTACAGTAGACTAATTAAAGGCTCCAAGATTAGCATGCCAGACCTTTACGTTTTCTAATGCTTTTTTGACGATAACTTGGAAATGAAAGACTTCTGATACCTTCATTTTCTTTCTGTCAGTAACATAAACAACAAATAAACTGATGTGATTTGGTATCGCTTGATTGATAAAGATCACTACCAAATGCATAACTTGAACACCGTAGCATGACTATGACCTTATACACTTCTCACTCTCTGAATATCAATATGCGTACCTACGCTCTTGCACGGTAAGTCATGGACTGAGCCAAACAAAAGATGAGGTATTAGCAACTCTTTAACCATCAGTCTTTCCTCCCATCTCGTGTAATATGAAACGAAGGGCTGATGCCCACTATGCTTCTCGTTAGTTTAGCTGTGAGTCATGCATAAACTCATTTGCATCATGAGCACATGTAGTAACTGTCTTTCCGTATATATGACTTTATTATATAAAATACGTACACTGGTAACTGTACTTATTACCCTCCACAAAGTCTTTAGTTCTTTTATACATATACCTTTTCCATAATAGTTTGCAGATATTTCAGATATTCAAGGAATTATTACTACTTTGACAGACTGTATTTTATAATGGCAATCAACTTTACTTATAATTGCTCGCTTTGAAAAAATTACGTTAAAATGCTTAGTCACTTCATGTTGTTCTGTGCATAATAGTACGAAAGTGAGGAAGTTGCATTACTTGAAAAGACTTGGGCTAACTTTAAGGCACCATTTATTGCAATATATGAAGTGGGTTAACCTGAACTCAAATGGTTGGCAGTATATTAATGACAATCTATGCATCATACACAAACGCAGTGACGCTTCTTAGAAGAAAGATTTTGCAAAATTGTACATCGTGAATAAATCTAAGGGAAATTATTCATCATAAGTAGTTGGAATACAAAGGTGGGTTAAACAGATATAATTTTAGGACAGCATATTTTCGAACACCAGACTTTCATTCATTCTTCCTTTCTATATTCTGAAAAGTATTTTTTCAGGATACATTTGACTTTTATTTTGTCTTCAACTATGATAATAATGTTTTAACAAGTGATCATGGGAGAATTTCTTATTTACTGACTAATGGACGGAAATAGTTACTAATAATTGGCTGTCTTCTTGTGAATCGATTGATTCCATAAAACATTGAAGGCAGTATTGATAAGAGAATTAGGTGACTATTTAGCTTAAAAAAGGTGGAAACTGAATTCTTCAGTATTACAGACGGTTTGTTCATTTTTCTAAAAGCGTATAACTTACAAATTTTTTTCTGTAGTAAATAAAATATCACTGGAGTTTTATTATAAAGTAATGTCAACATTGGTGCACTCTGTTGAGATTCTTCACTAAGATGCACAAACAACTGAGTGGGTGATGAAGCGCAGCTTCGTGAAGCCTGTTGGCAGAGTTGAAGCTACTCTTTCTTCAACTCATGCTAGCTTTGAATTAAATATAGCCTTTCAAATACATTCTATGGTGGTGGTATGCAGCGCAGTAACCTACTTAGTTGTGAACTTCTGCATTTCCGAATCTAACCCAGGTATAGAAAAGAAGCTCGAGAATACGGAGAAGAATGTGAACCGATACCTTGATAACTATGAAGGAGAACGTGATTGCTGACATATAACTTATTTGAGACTTTCATCTCCTTGTAAGATACATCACCAGAGTACTATTCATTTACTTACTTTATTTCTATTGTTCGCGTTATGGGAATCGCTTCGTGTAAGCTTTTTCATTACAGAATCGAAAAAGTCGAAAAAAATCAAAATGAACTCAGAAACCTTGTGCACATTCATGTAGTAGACAATAAACCACACCTAATGTGTATGGCCTGGCTATCCAAAACTCGGTAGGGGGAGAGGGACTCAAACTCACGGCCCACTGGTTGAAAATCATCTATCTAAACCAATGAACCACATCTCCTCACTAGAGAATGAATCAGGTTTACTCTGTCGGACAAAAGTGGGCATATTACTGAATATTGTTTTGCAGATTGTGGTATAACTCAAGCGACTAGCAGCTATAACATATATTTTCCCACAAAAGACTAGCCTCTAAATAAAGAAGTGCATTTTATCTCAGTGTTTTGGGTTAAAACTATTGTAAATATGATTAAATACATTTTGCTGTCTACCAGTGGAATCTAAGATGCACAAGTAGTTCTATTCAAAACTCTTTAGCTGGATGTACCTGCACGCCAGTGAGTTGAACTCAGCTCTTATCGCTTTTAGCACCAAAGAGTTACATACTAGGCCAATGCGGTACGAAACCATCTCTTGCGCAACCGATATCAGCTGTGGCTTTTTGATACTTGTAATTTCCCAATGCTATGTAGGACCGAGTCCAGTTGACGAGTCTCAAATAGGACGAGATGGGTGTACTGGATTCTATTGCTAGGCACCAAGACGAATATAACATATTGAATATTTGGTAGCATCAAGGTTTACCCATAGGGACCCATCTGTTAAATTAGGTCAAACAATTTCGCCCTGTATAGCAACCGAGAATTACAGGTACCAAACAACAGCTATAATCAGATCAAATTTTATGGCAGCATTTATTCATTGATAATTAGGATTTCCCGTTTATTATAATTCTGAGCAGAATTGATCGACCTGTATTGGCATATGGACTCTTATGTAAATACCTTCATTTCACCTGGAAGTTGATTTTGATGCAATTTGCTTTACGAATGTACGGACAAATAATTTTCAAATGACTCAAAATAGAAAGCAATAATGATGGGTATAAATTGTAAGCAAATATTTATGTAGGCTATTTGTGTATGCCAAGTAATGATTCTTCTTATATTATAATCACTCTGCAGTGTAGTAAATGTTTTACATCGATAAATATTGCTAAGTCAGTAGTCAGAATTTTAATTCAAAGATACTCTGATATGATGAATTAATCTGCTTACGTTACAGTTATCCCGTAACTTCATTCAATTTTCACACTATGATTTTCTTTTTTCACTCTCCTGTGTAATTTCTAAAACAAATATCTAAATTTAAGCTTTTCACTTAAACATCAGAACGTTAAATGTGTCAGGAAAATGATAAGCGATTTGTAGAGTACTTTCATCTGTAAAGAACAAAGTTTTCACGAGATTTTTAATACTAATGGTTAAAAATAAAGTTTTTTTCGGATACAGTAAATTGACATTTTCTTCACTTACTGTTAGAAAAATCTTGTCTTTCAAAGAAATGCATAGCCTACACTAAATTACACCTGTGTCACAGTGAATCCTCAGTGTGTATAAAAGGCTTACATGCTTTTGCTTACTTTCATTGCGTAACTTATAGATCATTATCACTTGCGTAAATATAGCGAGACATACCTCAAAAATATCTAAGCTTTCATCAAGTGATTCCTATGGACAAATAAGAAAAAAGCAGCCATCAAAAGATTCAAAGAAAAAAGCGGTATCAAATTACACCAGCAACAGGATCACGAAAGATGATAAAATTAGAAGTTCATTTAAACCTATATATTCACTCAGACAAAACGTTTATCGGATCTAGAATTATTTTGACATAATTATACAATATAACTGCCGCATAGTAACTCTGAAACCTCGCCTAGTTAACTAGTCCACTAGTTACTAGCCGGTCCTAAGTCCGGGTAAAGAGGGAAGGTTGGGCATGAGGATAGCAAACCCACCCAGTAAAACCAATTCAATCGCTAAAGAAAGTTCAAAGCAGAAACAAAATATAAAAAATAAAAACTAACTTATTTCTCGCCGGAATTGGAGAGACGAAATGACACAAGTTGGTGAAAGCCTACCCTCGACAAGCCAATTGGCTGATGTATCTTCTCTTCTCTCGATGAAAGCAAAAGTAAACATGGGGACATGGAATGTCCACACCATGTTTGAGGCTGGCTAGCAAGACTGCCCTGATTGCAAACGAGATGAGAAGGCATCACGTCGAAGTGCTTGGAATTTGTGAAAGCAGATGGAATGGGAGTGGACTCTCCAAACTGTCAACTGGAGAATCAATAATCTACTCCGATATCGTCAACCAGACAACAACCACGAGCACAGCACACTGAGTTTCCGAGTGGCTATCATAGTGACGCCAACAGCATCGAAGGCTGTTCCTCATGCAGTGGGAACCAATCTACTCCTCCTCCAGCTGGATCATGACAGCAAGGTGTATTCAACTCAAAAGGAAGGAAGGAAGGAAGGAAGGAAGGAAGGTCACAATCATACAACGCTACACTAGGCACCTACAAATAATGCAGATCAACAGAAGAAGGAGGAATTCTACACACAACTGCAATCAACACTGGACAAGACTACACTCCAGTTGGCCACATCAAAATTCTAATGGGTGTGGCGACATGAATGCCAAACTGGGAGTGGACAACACAGGAGGAGAACTAACAATGGGTGGCGAAGAGCTCGGTGAGGTGATGAAGGAGAATGGAGAATTGTTTGCAGAATTGTGTGCATTCAACGATTTGGTGATTGGAGGCAAGGCAGTGTGTTCAATCAAGCACAAGGATATTCACAAGGCGGCGACATGGATTTGATTTCACCAGACACCAGGACACACTACACTAAAAATCAGATCGACTTCATTTCAATGTGGAGAAAGTGGAGACGCAGCCTGCTTGACACCGGGTCGAGAAGGGGAGTAGATGAAGGTGGTTCACACCACTCACTATCTATCCAGTGCAAGGAACCCACCCTCAAAATCAAGTTGAAAGCCTTCAAGGAAGCTGGTGATAGACCACAGTTGAAGTACAACACTCGGAAACTGAAGGATGAATCTACAAAGGAAATCTTCACGTCAGTCAGCCATCAGAACAAAATGGGAGATATCAAGGAACATCCGTGAAGAAACCTGTGTGGAAGAACACTGGAAGTCTTTGAAAGCTATGTGGAGAGAAACTTGCATAACCGTATTAGGAAGGAAGGAGGAGAGGCAAGACAAGGAATGGAACTCGATGTGGACATGGAAGCTGATAGAGTGGGGAGAGGAGGATGGTGAAGCAGAAGATAAACCAGTGCAAGGATGCTCAACGACAAGAAGAACTGAGCACAATGTATAAAACACTACACTGGACAAAGAAGTGAAGAAGAGTGCTTAGAAATGCAAAAGACACTTCTACTACACACTGGCAAGTGAAGCAGAACAGGCTGCAGGTAGGAGAGATAGAGACCTGACAACATTGTATCAAATAACCAGGTTGTTATTTGGGAGGGGAGAGATCAACACAGATGAAACCAATGAAAGATGATGATGGAAGTTTAATTGTGAAAGAAGAGAAACAAAGGAAACAATGGGCCGACCACTTCAAGAAGCTCTTGAATCGACCACCACCATCACCACCACCACCTGCACTTTGTCCAGAAATACCACCTGCAGCCCAGTCACAGAACTACCAGTGAACACTAGCCCTCCAAACGAGGTAGAAGTTCTGAGCTCCATAAAGCTACTGAAGTGCGGGAAAGCAACACGACCAGATGGAATCCCACCAGAAGCACTGAGAGCAGACGCAGAGACAACAGCGGACATGCTCACACCACACCACTATTGCAGAAGGTGTGGGAGGGAGGGAAGGTACCTGCCAGTTGATTGGAAGAAGGGTTACCTTGTGAAGCTGCCGAAGAAGGGAGACCTCAGTGTGAATCACTCTACTGTCCACACGAGGCAAGCAAACTATTAAGCTGCATCATCCTGGAGAGCGAGACTAAAGGATGCACTGGATTCAAAACTACGACGGGAACAGGTTGGCTGGATTCAGGAAGTACAACTCATGTGTGGACCAAATTGCAACACTACACCACGCATCATCACACAACAGAGTATAGAATGGCACTCAAATCAACCAAACCTCAACTTTATCGATTTTGAGAAGGCCTTCAACAGCGTCGACCGAGAGGTAATTTGGAAATTGCTTCAATACTACGTAATACCACAAATTTTAATCAGCCTCATTCAACAAATATATGAAAACGCCACATGCCAGCCAAGTAATTCACAATGGGAAGCTCAGTGATGCCTTTGAATTGAAGTGAAGACAGGAGTGAAACAAGGCTGCTGCCTACTACCACCTGTGATTGTAGTCGACTGGATCATGCAACAAACAGTGAGGAGCTGTGAGAGGAGGGGATACGCTGGCTGGACTGCTGAAAAGAACCTAGGAGATTTGGATTTCGCCGACGACTTGTGTCTGATATCACACAAACTTGAATATCTACAGGCGGAAACTAACAAGTTGACAGAAGAGGTGAGGCAGGGCAGTGAAGACGGGACTTCAAGTGAATGTAGAGAAGACGGAGGTGGTGAAGATACCCAACCAACAACACCAACAACAACAGCAAACTCCAATCATCATCAACGGGAGAAACTTAAAGGAAGCAGCCTCCTTCACCTATCTGCCTAGGCACCATTGTTTCAACTACAGGTGGTGGCGACGCAGATGAGGATGTGAAAGCCAGCCAGGATCGGAAACACAGCGAGACAGGCGTTCATTAGTCTGAAACCATTGTGCAGATCTTCTGCACTCAGGATGTGGAGCAAGATGCGGATTTTCAACACCAGCTTCATTCAAGTCAGTGCTTCTGTATGGCTCAGAGACTTGGTACCTTAAGAAAGGGATTTCCAACAAACTACAGACATTCATCAACAACTGCCTACACTGGCTGGTTACTGAAGATCAGATGGATTGCCAGAATAATAAGAATAAGCAAAGAGGAACTCTGGGAACGAACCAACCAAGATGCTATCACTCAACAAATATGCAGTGGAAGGAAGTGGAGATGGATTGTGCATACACTGGTTGGGTCGACTGGGGACATCACGCACCAGGCCAGGCTTTTGAGTGGAATCCCCATGGGAAACAACGAGTTGGGCATCTGAGGAGAGGGTGACATTGAGGAGATCGTGCGAGGAAGAAATGAGAGCCTGTGGGCAGTCGTGGTGCCAGGTTGAAAAGACTGGAGAGAAGAGAGCGGAATGGAGACGTGCTACTGAAGCCTTATGTTCCATGAGGAACCCAAGGGACAAATAATCATAATCATAAATACTAAATAGTAACTCTGAATTCAATGAGTAAATTAAACGTTGAGAAATACAGAAGGAAATATTCATGCTATGAAGTCTAATGGTGGTAAAACCAATAAAAGATTTCATATCATATGATTTCTAGCCAAATGTGTTGAAAAACCACTCAAACAAACTCATTCAAGAGATTATTCATTCCACCTGAAACTATAAACACTACTTATTCCGACACTGATTGCAGACCTAATAATATTCAGCTTGTTAGTCTACGTGAAACTGTGAGACTATTTTCATAGAGAATCATTTTGATTTTACACCAACATCAACCTATGATACGCCTTTCTTCACTGAGAATATCAGTGTTATGATCTGAGAAAATTCCTACTGCTCTCTAAATCTAAAGTCATGGCTAAAATTATCGAGTCAGTTAGACGGATTTCTCTTGATTACAATGATACTCGTCGATAAAGATTTTAGTATGAAATTAAGGAAGTTGATATAATGAAAACCAGTCTTAGCTGGATTGATTCGCCAAAATGTTGATTAGCCTAATAGAAAACGATTCATAGCCGACTGCCCAATTACGCATAGTGGTACTAGTAATAATAAAGGATGAGCTCTAAAGATACTTTTGGTGATAAGATCAAAAAACCGTCTTTCAAAAAATTGTTGTGGCTTTCTCTAGAAATTAGAAAATCATATCTGTTCAAACTTTTTCCCACGTATAAAAACAGTGGCAAATCAATTTCTATGTAGTAACTCGTTTTAATTGTGCTCTCTGTTAAAGAAAGGAAAAAGACTGAAATAACGTCATACCTTTATACACTTTGAACACTGTCGTGCAATAATTCATTTTGGCGGCAATTTTTATGAGGCACATTTCTGCAATTAATTAATTTCTACAGTTATGTTTGTCAAGAAATAACTGATAAAAATAATTCACGGAAATTTAATAGATATTAATGACATTATCACGTTAGAATACTCGACTGTAAAATAAATAGTAAATTAAATTCGAACATTTTGTCTTCATTCATTGGTCAGTTTGTTTAGATAAAGAGCTACTAACTTTTTACTGAAAATTGGACATTCAGTTGTAGTGCATTTTCTAATATAAAACAGTTAACCACTATTCCATTTATTAGTGGAAATTAGCTCAAGCATCTATTACATTCTGATGGGTAGGGAAAAACGAATTTTCAAGTTAGTATTCATCGTACATTGACACCATTTGCAGGAACAATGGAAACCTGGGAGCACTGGACAGCTGTTTCGTCATAGTATAGGACTCCACAGCAGTGCTCACCACGACCCTACTAGGGATCCAACCCGGGACCTGCAGGTTCCGTGGCCACTGGGTCGTAACCCAACGGTTCATATTTGCAACTTCTGTCAGTTCACGACATACTGCAACTGTCCTGACTACCATCAGGCTAGCTCCACTGGTCACGAATTCTCATTGGAAAGTCGGGAATAACCTCTGAAAGCCAGCCACCAATGAGCACCAGTTCATTTGTATTTCGAGGGGTTATCGGGATTAAGATATATTTTTAAGTTTGAATTCATCGTAAACAGACCCCTGAAGGTCGCAGGTTGAATCCTTGGAGAGGTCGTGGGTACTCACTACTGAGGAGTCTCATACAAGGATGAAGCAGCTAATCAGTGCTCCCAGGTTTCCTATGTTCCCATAAATGATATAAGTGTACGATGAAATCAAACTTCAAAATATTTCTAAATCCCCATAACACCCTCGAAAAAACAAATTTACTGTGAGTCAAGCACTAAAAAACTTCGAGATGATTCCTAATTATAACAGTATTACTATTATTTCACCTTCGGGTTCCTAGTGAAACATAAGGATTCAGTAGCAAGTCTACATTCCACTCTCTTCTCTCCACTCTTCAAAACCTGGCCACACCACTCCACACAACCTTTCATTCCTTCCTCACATCATATCCCTCATCTCACTCTCACCTCCGACGCCCAACTCCTCGTTTCCCATTCAACTTCCACTCAACAGCACCACACGACATGTGATGTCCACAATCAGACTTCTCAGTGTATGCCCCATCCAATCCATCTCCACTTCATTCTGCATATTTATTGGACGATGGGTTCTTCACTGCTTCTCTGCCAGTCAGCCACACAGAGGTTTTCTTCTTGCTTATTGTCAGCATTCTGGCCAGCCGATCTTCAGTGTCAGTATCGAGTGAGCGTAGGTGGCAGCTGGTCATGTCATGTCACGTGATGTGATATGATGTGATGTGTGTCTGCAGTTTCTTGGAAATGCTTTTCGTAACTCACCAAGTCTGTCAACCATCACATTGAAGCACTGACTCACTCGACTGAAATTAGTGTTGGAAATCTGGATGTTGTTCACGCTTTATGCTAACTGTAGTGCAGTGCAGTGCAGTGCAGTGGATTGGATTGGAGTGGATTGGAGTGGAGTGGAGTGGAGTGGAGTGGAGTGAAGTGGAGTGCAGTGCAGTAGATCTCCACACTACACTGGATTCACATCAATGAATGGAGGCCCGTCTTGCTTTCCTGATCCTCGCATTGACATCCTCATCTGTGCCGCCACTGCCACCACCGACGAAGCTCGTATTGAAACGATGCTGTCTAGTCAGGTAGGTGAAAGAGATTACTTCCTCTAGCTTTCTCCCCTTCATGGTGATTGGTGCTTGTTGTTATCATTGTTGTTGATGCTGTTGTTGGTTGGGTATCCTCATCACCTCCACCTCTGTCTTCTCTACACTCACCTGAAGGAAGTCTGCTCCTCCTCCTCCTCCTCCTCCTTCGCTACCCTGCCTCGTCTCTCCCAACAACTTGTTGGTTTTCGCCTGTACACCTTCGAGTTTGTGTCATAAGACATTAGACATTACACATTACACATTAATCATCATCCACCTCGAAATCCAAGTCTTCTTCTGGGGGTCTTTTCTGTTCCGATCGTACTTTTGAATCCAGTGCATGTTTAGTCTTTCGAAGATGTTGCTGCTCAGTATTTTGTTTGCTGGGAGTGGACAGCCGCATGATTCAATCACAGTTCTCGGAAACACTTGACTCGCCCTTCTTTGCAAGTTTGACAGGATAGTACTTCTTCCGATCGATCGACAGTTACCTTCCCTTCCTTGATTCCTTCCTTCCTTTCAAACCTTCTCTAGTAGTGATGTGAGCATGTTAGCTGATGACTCTGCATTTGCTTTCAGTGATTCTGACAGAAATCTATCTGGTGCTGCTGTTTTCCCGGATTTCAGCAACTTTATGGCATTCAGGATTTCACTTATGCTTTTGTCGGAGGGCTCGTGTTCACTGGTAGTTCTGTGGTAGGTCTGCTTGTGGTATTTCTGGATGAGTTGGAGGTGTTGGTGTTGGTGGTGGTCGATTCAAGAGTTTTTTGAAGTGGTCAGCTCATCGTTTCCTTTCTTTTCTTCTCTTCGCTAACTAGGTCTCCTTCACTATCTTTCATTGCTTTCATCTGCGGTTATCTCTCCTCTCCCTGGTTATTTGGAATAGTGTTGTCAGGTCTCTATCTTCCCTACCTGCAGCCTGTTCTGCTTCACTTGCCTGTGTGTCGTAGTAGTATCTTTTGTCTTTCCGTGCACTCTTCTTCACTTCTTTGTCCGGTGTAGTGACTTGTAGGTTGCACTCAGTTTCTCCTCTCGTTGTTCATTCCTGCACTGCACTGCACTTCACTCCACTCCACTGAACTAGCTCAACTTCAGCTTCACTATCTTCCCCGCCCTACTCTATCACCTACCAAGTGTCTGTCGAGATTCATTCTATTCCTCGTATTGTCTTGTCTTGCTTCTTCTTCTTCATTCCTTCTTAACATGGTTATGCAGGTTTCCTTACACGTCCCTTTCACAGAGTTCCAGTGTTGCTCCACGCAGATTTCTTCAGGGATCTTGCTCAACATCTCTCACTTCATCCTGATGGTTGACTGAAGCGAAGATGTCCTTTGTAGTTTCATCCTTCAGTTCCGTTTTTTTTCCTAGGTGGGTGTTCAACTTGAACTGTGGTCGTCTGTCACCAACTTCTTCTTCGACGGCTTTCAGCTTGATTATGAGGGTAGGTTCGTTGCACTAGATAGATAGTGAGTGGAGTGAACCATCTACATCTGCTCCCCTTCTTCATCTGATCTTGTCTCCCGTAGGCTACGTCTCAATCTCCACTTTCTTCACATCGAGATGAAGTCGATCTGATTTTCAGTGCAGTTTTACATTCATGTCACCCCACCCATTATGATTTTGATGTCGCCAACTGGGGTTGGGTCTTTTCCAGTACTGATTGCAGTTGTGTGTAGATTTCCTTCTTTTTCTCTTCATCTGCATTATTTGTCGATGCTCAGCGTAGGATTGTATGATTGTGACTTCCCTTCCTTTTAATTTGAATCCCTCTTGCAGTCATGATCCAGCTGGAGGAGGAGATTGGTTCCTAATGCATGAGAGAGACAGAGAGCCTTTGATGGTGTTGAGGACATCATGACAGCTACTCGGAAACTCAGTCTGTTCGTGGTTGTCATGTGGGTGACAATATTGGAATAAATTTTTGACTCTACAGTTGACAGTTTGGAGAGTCCACTTCCATTCCATCTGCTTATCCGTCACGGATTTCCAGACTAGCATTTCTATGCTTTATCTTCTCACCTCTCTGGCAATCTGAGCAGCCTTACCAGCCACCCAGTCAGTCAGCCAGACAACTTCAAACACTATGTGGACATTCCATGTCTCCATCCTTTCTTTCACTTTCATCGAGAGAAGCGAAGATACATCTGTCAATTGGCTTCCTGAAGGCTTTCACCAACCGGCATCATTTCGTCTCTCCGATTCCAGTAAGGAATAAGTTTGTTTTTATTTTTTATGTTTTATTTGTGCTTTGAAGTTTGTTCAGTGATTGATTTGGTTTTCGGGGGTAGGATTTGTAGCCGAATGTCCAACCTTCCTTGTTTATCCGGGCCTAGAACCGGCCAGTAACTAGTGGACTAGTTACCTAAGCGAGATAATTGTGAGAGTATATTTTCACATAATTCGTCATTCTTTGTCAATTATTTCAGTAAGTCTTTTTGAAATCATATCACCTATGAGTTGATTAAGTTATGATTTAAATCAACATTCTTCTACAGCTTCTGTACCATCTACGATCTTACAGGCTAGATAGGAAACTCAATAGAATGAGATTATATCACTAGGATTTCAAGGGCTGTTTAATATTTTTATATAAGGAAAAGACATCAGAATTCTCAATGAAGATGGGGTTAGAGGAATATTCAAACCTTTAATTTCACTCACAAATGAATTTTGTCGGTTAAAGTATTCTTCAGATCAAATTAGATGAAATAACTTGATATACTTACTGTCAGGAAATTTCTACAAGTTCAAAAAATAGTTTTATCTAGGTTATTGGTTTTTATCAGGCTAGTAGAGCATAGTGACTTGATAAGGTTTCATTGATAAACCTCAGTACGCTAGGCAATCTGGAGAAGAATCTAGTCATTTATATTGATTTATTAAGGTAGAAACCACAGATGGAGTAACAGTTGTGTGGATAAGTTCACTCAGATGGATAAAGATCTGATCGGCACCTAATAGGCCCAATACAAACTACTAATTACAATTCTCAAATGAATGAAAAACTCTAGCATGAGTAAAATTCAGAAGAATTGATTTTCAGAGAGACTAGCAGAGATAACCACGCTTTACTCCACCTGTGATTTATAAGAGATGGTAATTGAAAGCGAAATGAAAGTGCAGAGTGACCTATGTTTTCACTTTACCTTCAGCCATGTCAAGAATTTGATATTGTTATAAACGAAAAATTATCTTCATTGTGTAATCTCGTGAATAAAAATGCATTGGGTCACATCGTATCACAGTACACAAGTGGCGTAGCTGCATTCAAAAACCACATTATATGTTGAAATGTTTCGTACCAAGTACCAAAGTTGGGATTGTATATCCTAATTTTCAGTTACCTTGTTATTTGTATTTTTCAGAAGCAGCTAACCTAATCTGTTTCGACGGATGACATTCAGTTTGGATCTAAATAGTTATTCCCACTTAGAATCACTACTTCTAATTATATTCGTTCCAATTTTAGGCTTACCTTCGCCTAGAGCATATCATCAAACAAAATGAAATAATTACACACCTTAAAACATTTTGTTTCGAATGTATCTTAGATTTTGAAGAGAGTTAAGTGTATGTAGCGTTATCCCGGTCACAAACACTTAAGTACATTTTATACATTTGCGTCCCCGAACTGAGGTCACAAAATGTTTTGTTTGTTCTACTCAAGGTGAAAATACTTAGCGTCTTTACTTGATGAAAAGTACCTTGGAAAAACAAAAAAGATTTGACTACGAATTACTTTACATAAATTTATCATCTAACACAGTTTTTTACACCAATAAATCTATCGTAAGACAAAGTTTGGCTCAGGGTGCATAGAAATTAACCAAAACCATAAACTACAAAAATACCTCCTTTATGTGTTAGTTATAATACTCCAACGACCTCAATAGTAAGTCACCCATGTGTTGACAAGTGATTTCTAATTAGATTTCCTGTCCCTTACTGTATGTCAGTAACCTCATTGTGCGACTGAAGTTTGAGCATAGTTTGTTTATCAACAAATGCAGTCAGAATTGTTGTCTTCTGGTGATGTGTATTTTGGTGGATTGTGAAGCAGTTGTTTAGTCGCTTTTATTCTTTATTGACAAAATATAGTGCAATGTTCTCAGGCTGCGAACTACTTAATACATATGGCTGTGGATGCATCTTAGGTTTCTGATGCGGTTTCAGAATGGATATAACGCAGATGATAGAAACTGAAGATGAAGACGAGTTTGCTTCTGAATACAGATTCAGGTTCTTTGAATCTTTCCATTTTTCCCAAATTTTTGAATTCGTAGGGATTCTGTGTGACATTCAGTTTATTCTGAGCCTTAATCGTAAGTTCAATGAAACGCGAATTCCATGGCTGTTTTTTTCATTTCTTCTGCATATCCACCGTCGTGCGTTGATAAAAATAGAGTTCCGATTGATCTTTTGTAACTTTTTTAGTCAGAACAGTTGATGCACGTAAGTGTGCTTTCAAAATGATCTATTAGTTTTCTTCTCTGTAGTCATTTTCACGTAAAAATTCATGTTTGAAGCGTGGACAAGCCATATAGTATATACTTTATTTGGGCAACGATGATATGATGACCCTGTACACACTTTCGCTAAACAAGTAGTCATTATTTTAATCTAAGAGATGAGACTTTTCCGTTTTTTCGTACACAGGTGGAAATCAGAAATACTTTGAGTATTAGTGCAGTCTCTTTCTACAAACTCTAATCTTAAACGATCAACACTTATTCCATACAGTCATAATAAGCATCAACGTTATCTGTGACATTTTAATCATGAAACTTTCAGTTTAGGATAAAGAAACTTTAGTGGTGTTGTTGTAATCGTAAGTATTATCTATTCTTCAGCATCATCTTATCTCATAGATTTTCTTTGTTGATCGGCACAGAACTGGCATTTTTCATTCTCTAGGTGATCGGAAACTGTTTCGGAGAGTAGAACTGGTTAAGTAGTAGCGGCTTACACTGGTTACATAAAGCCTAGTATTCTTTCTTCTACCATCTGAACTTAAATGACTGTTGTTGTTACTTGCGTAAGTTGTCAAAGATTCAATCCACAGTATCGCTGTACAACGCTAGAGCAGCTTCCATGCAGTCACACACCCGTCTCATAAAATAATTAGTACATATATCCATGATATTACTCACCAAATAGTTTTTTTGTAATCAAACAGTTTCCTGACACATATGTCGGTAATTATGCTGGTTGTTCATTGATAACCCATTTATAACATACAGTGATTCATCTCTTTCTAGCTATTTTTTAACAGGAAAATTTATTTCAGTGATGTGACATGGATGTAAATGTAAAACCGATTTGACCTGTATGATTAACTCCAGCTTTCCAAAAATCCCTTAGTTGAATTATACTTGAGGACTAAGAGAGGCGACTTCGACGAATTAGTCAATGATTTAAGCATTTTAAGCTGTATAAATTCATCAGCTGCACCCTGCATCTTCAATTTAGGACAAGTAAGAATTTTTAAACAACTTTATGAAGGACCACGATAATGAAAATGGCTTTTACACAAAAACTTTCCAGACCACCTCACTGTAGACGGGTATAACCCGTCACATATGAAACAAATGCAATTTGAAATTCAGATATTACCGCTTGGATTTAAGCTTCACGTCCCATAAAGTTCACTGCTAAAACTGATGAAGAAGCTAAGTTGGACTTCGTTCAACTAGTAGGAGGAACCGAATTTAGAAAATAAGGATAGGAACGGTTTATTTCAAATAAAATTAGCCTAAATCACCAAAAATCGAGAATTTCACTGAAAGATCGCTCTTTGATATGAAAGAATCATGGTATTGAAACCAAATAAACGTTCAGGTGCTGTCAATATGATTTCGATCATACCTGACTTACTGAAACAGAGCAGTAATGGACTTAACAGAAAAGTGAATGACTCTCGATGTAGAAACTGGCTGATAACTCAAAACATAACGTTGTCAATAAGGTGTGGACGGTTTCGTTTACCTCATGTTTATAGAATAACAAAAATAAATAAGCAGAATTTTTCAATTATGGCTTATACTATCTGTGATTAATTTGTGACAGCACAACGTGGTTTTTTGGTTGTCACAAAAATTGGATCTTGTTTGTTGACGATTTGTTCCATACACACTGCCAGATTCTTTCTAGTCCTCTGAAAGATTGAGTAGTATTACTGTCTGCTAAAAATTAAGGCACTCTTTAATACAACTTATTTTCTCACAAATATACCTCCTCTTGAAACCATCAGTATTCTGACCTCCTTATCTTGCCAGCTATAGAATTCAAAACCCTTTCACCAATACTAACCAATGATGTTCAGTTCCACTTCACCAAAAATATTTTGCCCACTGATCGATGGAATGGTCATAGGGACTTCACTGGGTTCCGTACTGGCAAATATCTTCATGACTTATCTGAGAGACATAATACCTAAATACGGTAGGAGGAAAGATTTTACGTCAGGCATGTGGATGACATACAGTGTGCAATGATTCACCCCAGATACTCACCTCACTTACCAGGAGTCTTTCCTAACATACATACATCCACACATTTTTGGAAAACGAGAGTGATAGCGACTTAGATTTTCTTGACGTTACCACACAACATGGAATGGATAGCACTATCATGCCTACGGACCTAGGTAAATTCTCATGTATTAAACAATGTTAACCATAGTAGTCAAAATTCGTTAGGTAACCTTCCTATATGACCTCCACTTGCAAGTATCGATTTACATGTAGCCTCCAAAGTAAGCACTTTTGGAGGACAAAACGTAGACCAAAGCTCAGATTTTCTAAACACAATCGCAACAATGTAATCGCTCGACATTTGGTTGACACAGGTTATCAGGTGAATATCTTGAAGTCTCTTAAGATAATTATGTAATAAACCACCTCACATCTCCTAAGGTTCATTGAAGCAATAGACATCAAACACTTGAAACCTTATTTATGTATTCAAGAGTTAATTGTCATCAATCTCTCTCCATCTCGGTAACCTAATTATAAACTAATACTTGCTTTCATTTGCTAACATAGTTGTCTTATTAAATCCACATGTTAACTCTCACTTCTACATTTTTACATCATCTTTATCTAATTCAACTTGGCATGTTCCTACTGACTAATTCAGTTGGAACCGCTATCACTTACACAGTCTGTTTTCTTCGCAAGTCTGTTTATCATTCGACTTACAGAATTTTACATTCTGAATCGCTAAATAGATTACTCTACTCCTGTTAATTTTTGAGAAGTTCCAAGTGTATGATGTATACCGTTGTGACACTGGTGTGCACCCTTAACCTTCTTCAGATTTGTTACTCCTAACTACACTACACTGATTCCAATCTGTTCTAATAACCCAATGAATGCTCATTTCATGGAACTAACAAACATTAAACTGTTTTAATGGGTATTTATGTTTTGATAATCCATACTTTAAACAGCTGGAGAGAAACTAATGGGATAAAAATGTGTCATGTTATTCTGCTCAAACTGTTGTTCTAACTTTTCAGACGTTTATAGAAACAAATGTGTGTGTGGACTAATTTCATGAAACGCTCAAAAATTTCTGAACCAGTAGGTATATATATGTTGGAGCATGAAAATATACTCACGCTCTAAAATTTAGCAATCAATAAGAGATAACGGCAAATATTTACCTCGGAAAGGATATGCCCATTGACTCTCCACATTACCCTCCTAGATTAGGACTACCAATCATTACCTCTTAAGCAAAATCTGCATAAACTCCTTCTTTTCTTCAACATTCTCATCTGATTCCTATTTACAGTTCAGTTCTTTTACAAAATAAGAAAATATACTCTGATGAGAGTATATGGTGTAAATGTAAAATAGTTTCATGGATGCGTATACCTCCATCACTAGCGTGCCACAAATTCTTGTTTTTCACACTTCATGCAGCAACTATGCTGCAGAAATTGTATTCCATTATTTAAATCCAGGTGTATTTAAACACTTACTAAAGGAAATTATTACTAAAGAAGGTCAAATCATTATTGAATGCTTTTTGCTTTGCAATCCTCTAATGAATTTATATTTCATTTCTCACTGCTAACTAAATTCAACTTCATTTGAAGTTGTAAAATTTATGCCTAATTCAGCGTAGTATGTGATGTGCTGAATACATCTGGATGGGGTTATATTTCTACTTTGTTAATTATGACTGTGAAGTGAAGGATACCTGATGCACTGGAAGTGGAAGAGTGAATTACTTTCACTTCAGATAGATTAATGCATTTTTGTATTTTGGCGATCATGCTTAAATAACCTTAGAAAAGTGGAATAAAAAATTGCTTGAAATTACTTGTATTATTTTTGTCTTTTCTAGGATGGGCATTTTATTTGCAAGCTTTCATTTGTACTTCTGCCAACGCCACAACAAAGTTCAGAGTATTTTCTTTTCTCAACAGAAGCCTTACTAGTATTTTTTTACCAACTATGACTGTGATCCAATAAGGACACCTAAGAAATTATCTAGCATGCAGTAAAATCTTCACTGTCAAAGAAAATCAACACGAATAACATTCTACTTCCTGTAATAATCCAACTAAGTTGGATATTTTCTCATCTTAATATAATAATTTCAAATAAAGTGTGAATTTTCAACACTGATGGTCTGTTTGGCAGTGGTTTCATTTTCTCAAACAGGAAATAATTTGCATCCTCGGCTTTCTTAGATAGCACCTTGATAAATAGGGAATTATCCTTGTAATCTAATTAGCTGCAAAAGTAATTGGTAAGTAATACTGATAACGAAGTTAGTTCTGTTTTGATCTTGAATAAATCCAATTTACATGATCTTTATAATTTATATTTTTATTATTTATCTAAATAGTAGTCATAATAAGTAAATTTGACTAGAGGTTATTTATTATTTCTTGCAATAGATAGCTTGAAAATGATTGAAGAACTGTGAATGACGTTTCATTATATTATATAAATTATTGTTCATCGTATCAATTTCAGTTTAGTTAGAATAAGAAATATGGAAATAAATTAGTTACACTGCTTTCATTTGCTTATCTATTTCTATTTATGGAGAGTAAGAGAGACAGAAATATTCATTTAAATATGCATCAATTCGTCATGAAAAGCTGCAGAATACTGGTAGATTATCGGAGATAAAGTGAGTCAGTAATAACAAACTATATTAAATGTGATATAATCCTTAAAAGTTATCAACGTTCATTTAGCAGGTTGACAAAGTGACAATTTAGCTATCTGATACAGCACTACGACGAACTATGTTTAGAGTTAAATATATATTGTATCATTGTCAGTAAGAGTTAGCTCGCTTTATTTCCATACTAGTTGTCACTGGTCAGAAGGGCGTGTATTTCTTCTCCCTAAACTTGACAGGTAAAACATTCATTGCTGTAATAAAAAAATTTTAAATAAGCTATGGAAGAAAGATTTCAGTAAATAAAATCTGTTCTTAGGTTGGAATTCATCATGGAGTGACATCAGTTGGAGGAGCATTAGAAACCTGGGAGCACTGGACGGCTGTTTCGTTGTAGTATGCGACTCCTGGTACTCTCTGGTGAAGTCGTGGGCACGCACCACTGAGGAGTCCCATATCAGAAGAAAACAGCTGTCCAGTGTTTCCAGGTTTCCAATTCCGCTCCAACTGATGTCATTTCACGATGAATTCTAACCTAAAATCAATCAATAAATCTCCAGAAACTTCCAGATAGAAAGAAGTTTTGTTTTGTGATGAGTAAGTTAATAACGCATTTTTGGTTGGATGTCTCATTTTTACAACCATTTGAATACTGAATAGGACACTTATAAGTAGGGAAACATCAAACCAATTAAATCATAATTCTTCTTCACCAGTGAACTGAAAAGATAAGTGGTGATGATTGAATGTCTTCAATACACTTCTCAAACTGAATATATGAAAAAAATCTGTGGTAAATGGATCTAACTGGGATACTATTGTGACTCCATCTCTACCTCCATAGATATAGTTGTTGCAAATCAGATGCTTTATGAACTTCCCTTGTGATTTAGTGGGTTTCACTGGTTTTGTCACCTTTGAATTTTTATTATTTGACCTGCTTTTAACAATGTTATTAATATAATGCACAAATTTTGTGCGTAAACCAGATCGAAGTTCATACAAAGCTTGCAATCTCCATGCAACATTTCTTTCCACTTCGATAATGTACGAGCGTATAACATCAATATGATAAACTAAATTAAGTTTTTATGTACCGGATTCAAAAATAAACTTATCTGTTGCATGATATGAATAAACAGTGCGCAGTCCACCCATAAAGTCCATTTTTACGATTACAGCCAGCAATCTAGTCAGTATAAAGCTTAATCATTTATTAACTGTTCAGTGGAATCAACTAATCGTTCCATGTTCAGTTTGTTTCCGACTAGTTTACTAGATCATATTCGTTTGAATCGCAGCTTCTTCAACGAGCCAGCTAAGGCAAATATGCTAAACAGTACAAAATTTGAAGCACTGCAAAACTTAGTGAGAAACCTGAAAAGACTATAAAGAGTCAAAGGGAAAAATATAACTTCATCCATTAGTTGGCAGATGTTGGCATAAAGTTTGAACCATTTCATTTAAATATTGAAAGTACTCTGGTGGTTTATTGTATAGTCTCTAAATGAATTTCCTATCAATATCTGATTTTAGTGAAAATAAGCCAACCAGATTTTACGGTTCCATTCTCTATTATAGATACGAATAGTAGCTGTTACGTGCATACTTTGCGTTTCTAAAGTATTATCACTTACTTCTCCCCTCCCCCCCCCCACTGTGAAACATCTCAACTCAAATACATCCGTTTTTCGAAGTATAACAATATTGCTTGCATCCTAACAGAGGACTGTAAATATGGCATCTGAAATATGAGCAGTTACAAACTTTTAAAATGGAATTTACCGAATTTAAAACTAGCAGCTTTTCATAGAAAAAATATTTGTAAAATCCCACTGAGGTGGCAAAATAAGTTTCCGACCTTAATCGACCTCATAGAAGTGGCTTCTTCACAGATTAAAACTTGCACGAAATATTGTATATTTGAATAGAACGTGGAGATAAATCAGACCACTTAGTTTATACACAAATTCACTTCTTTATGGTAAACACATGGACTAGTAACTGATAACGACAACATTTATTTTCGTATTATGTCACGTATGAACAATGTAGTCGGATTTATTGCCATTTACTACCTTAATATGCAATAGCTTGTACAAGTTTGATCCTCTGAAAAAGCAGCTTCCTCGATGTCTTGAAATGTCAGAAACTCATTTTACTACCTCATTGAGATTTAGCAGATCTATCCCCATTCTAAACCATTTGCCTAGTTTCTAACATCGAATTCTATCAGAGAAACTTTTAATTGTGAAATCTACAGAAAGCATTTAATGAACAGTATGTGCGTGTGCATTTCCAAGCTTAAACATGTATCCCGGGCACTGACCTAAGTGGTACAGATATACAAATAATTCCTACATGTTGTTCAAAATACGTTACTTTTCTTCGTCTAGCTAATTAACATAAACATTTTTATAAGTCTTAGCTTCCCTGTAACTCATTAGATCAGAAGTACAATTTGCTATCAAACCAGCATATTGTATGGCTGTACACAAATTACAAGCGACTGAATTGCAACATCGGTTGAGTTATTCAAAAGAAACTCTGACCTTTATCAAACTTAAAGTAACAGTGAGTTTGTTGGCACAGTAATAATAAGTGCCTAAAACAGGATATTTTTGATAGAAGCTTTCATATAACTAAACATTGCATAGTAGTTTTTGACTAATGGATGTGAACATGACTGTTGTTTACAAAGTGGTGTCTGTTGTATATGTCATATCTGTCCATATTGCTTGTGTCAGCCTATAAACCCATCAGCCTGTTGTTTCATAGTAGACAGCCGTCATCTAGTGACATTTGATACATAAACAATTTCTCTGTGCTTGTTCGTGAGTTTTTTGCCAACTGTAAGTATTTCCACCTCTTTTGCAGTCATGACGTGTATTTTAATTCGTTGCCTTGATTTCTGAAACTGATTTGCCTATTTGTGAATCGCTTCGCACCCAATAGTTGTATAACTAACTAACTAACCGGTCAAATATATACGAGTGTTCGTATGAATTCAAGTATTAACGAAAGCGCTAAATTTGAAGCGTGTTGTCAGCATTATATCCTAGTTAAAATTCTTACTTAGAGTATTGCCTAAATGAACCTCAGTATTTTCTATAATTTTCAGATATCGCATGTTTCTTTGCCAGGAAGGGGGATTAGATTTTAGATTTAAAAAATCAGAAAATGCCTTGATTGACCATTGAAGAGTAACTGATTTTAATTTGGGCACAATAATACGATACAATTCCACTTAAGTTGATGTACAGGATGGATCACATATTTTGGACAAATTCTATTCCTCATAATAATATCAGGGTCCCTGTATAACTTTCAGACATAGTTTGTATACCACTAATCATCTCATCTGCTCTGTGATATAGGCAAAGAAATGAAAAGTCATTTAATTTCACTGTAGTAATTAATGAATTGAAAGCTGAAACAGCATTAAGTTCAGTAGATAAGACAGTTGCAGACGAGGTGTGAGGACAGTGAGATAAAACAACAGGGGGAAACTGAACCAAACTTATCACAAAAGAAAGGAGAGCTTTGAAAAACCTTCAGAATGACAATAATACAGTCATAACTAAACCAGACCATGACAACCTAATAGTAGTGTTACACAAATCTGATTACATACCGAAAGTAAACAAACACATTGAGACAGGACCGTATGACTAAACTAGGAAACTAACGGAAACTATTATGATTAAGGTTAAAAACCCACAACGGATCTAATAAGCAGAATAAAGCCGTTTCGGGTGAGCCAAAATGATTTAATACCGGAAACTAACAATCTCAGTAAGATTTAAGGTACCATTAAAGTTCATCTGCGAGGTTATTCCATCAGACATACAGCAGACTTCAGAAATACGCTTACTTCTGAATAAACTTTATATTCAGCAATGGCACTAAGTCTAGTTAGAAGCCGTTCTAAATTCCTAGTCTTATGACTTGAAGTGATTAGACTGTATGCACTTAGATGATGGTTAGTTCTGATGCAGCCAGTCTTTACAATAATATACCATTTGGACTGCACTATGTCAGGTAAGGTGGGCTTAGGAAAATGTATACGTAATGATAAAGCAAAATATCTGAGATAAAAAATAAGAAACAACAAGAGCACCTTTTTCAAGAATAACTATTCTCCTTAATTAATCAAAACATTCATTAGAGACTATTAGAAAAATGTGACCGACAGTGTTCACATAGGTGTTATTAGAAATAATGATGATAATGGCAACACTGTGAAGACAGAATTCAAAATGTTCTCGGTTTTATCATGCAAAAAAGGTATCTCCGAGGCATTCCTCGAAATCTTTAATAAGGCTGGGATTTGAATGACATTTAAGCCAATAAACTCACTTAGAAATAAGCATTTTAGGTTAAAATATCCTACTGATACAATAAGACAAAGTAATCGAGTCATGTAATTGAGGGTGGGAGAAAATGTGCTAAATAATTTACTTTGCTAAATCCGTTGCAATTGTTGTGAAGTTAAGAGCATAAAGCAAAGTAGGCGATTAGTATTAAATAAGCCTTCTGAACACAAAACGCCTAGCTAAATCAAGATTTGTAGATCTTAATAGATACAGAGTCCAAAAACAGTCCGGCTATTGCCATATATGTGGTTACACACAACCACACAGTAGGACAGGACAAAGTGACAGTTCTTTAAAATTACTTAGTGAAGTGGAAGAAGACAGTGATGACCGAATCTTTGTTTATCGAATCAATACCTAATATATGCAACTGGAATGACTCAGCAACTGTTCCAGATATATACGAAATCCAACAACCTAGTTTATAAAGAAGGCGAGAGAGTTAGAACTGTTTAAAGCATGTTTCAAAGGTATGGAGTAGCCTGATATGACTGTGGACAATAAACAGTGTCCGGACCCTCCCCCAGTAGTAATAATATGTGATATATCTAGCAGATCAATAAAAAATATCCTAAAAACTAATTAATTAAACCATTTTTTATTTATATACCACGTTAGATAACAACTTTAGGGGGATTTTTGTTCGTTGTTTATTTAGCGATAAAAATATCTTCAGAATAAGAATGTCTTAAAAACAGAAATCGAGATCATATTGCCATGATTATCACTGTCATAAATCATGACTGAACACTAGGAATCCCCACTGAAGCAGTAAGTATTACTCTAGTTTTATGAAACTCTTTAAGTAAGCAGCATTTGAACTGAAAGTTGGAGGTCTCCAACCTTATATAAAGCGGTGTAGTATACACATCTTTTAAAAAAGTTAACAATTTTCTTATATCTTTCGTGTGGCACATAGTCTGCCAAGATGAAGACCACTCATACATAATTTAGGACAAATAAAAATATTACTAACGCAGAATATTTACTTTCTTTTAAGGTTGATAAGTTCTCGAATTTCACTGTAAAAAGCAACTAAAAGCCATAGCAATCGCAGCTAAAATGCTTCAGTGTAACATTTTTGACTACAACACTGGATAAAACGGATTCCACTTTCACAGAGGATATCACATTGATGGCCACATTGCACAATGTTCGATGAAATTCGATCAGGATTCAGAAGTAGATAGTATAAAATCGGTTGCTCTCCAGTGAACAACCAGTGCAATAGCATCGTCAAGTTGCTCCGGTACTTCATGTTCAACACTTAAAGAAGGGAAACTAAAGCTTTAAATGCGCTTGTTTACTTGAAGAGTGAAATTGAAAGTTAAATCTGATCACAAACTGAAATACTTATGTAGCCTATGAATCGAAATATTTTACTTTACCTCACATACAAAGAAGCAAATATATCTGAGATGACCAGACAGTGCTGAAACTGAGAGATTTCCTTGGTACTGTTAGTAGGAAAGTTAGTTTTGTAATAATGATTTCTGTGTGCAAAATTGACTACTACATAATTAAGGCCCACCTACTCACTTTATCCGAAGAACGGAACAGATACTTGTCTACTCAGGTAATATATATATATATATATATATATATATATATCCTGCAGAAATATTTCTAAAAATATACAATAACGCATCAAATTTCTTTAAAGCATTCTAGTATTTTTTGCACACCTGTAAAAATTCAGTAACGCAGTATTCGGTTATTTTAGACTGTGAAGAATAGAGAAAATTCAACACTCATACAATTAAAATAAAAGTCTGGAAAAGTTTTTCAAATTACTCCATATAAGTGTAATGCTTCAGCTTAATATTTACAGCTAACATGTCATGAACTCTTTCAAAATTACGTGCTTTAAACAGAGCACACAAGAACTTCTACTCACCAAAAAAGAACATTTTGGAGACACTCATTTATTCAAAATGTGTTCATGTGCTGATGGAAACACTACGTATTAGTTTAGAATTTATCAACCGAAATGATATTAATACAATTATGAATATGAACTATTCATTGGGGTTACTATCTTAAAAATATGGGAACTTCGTCATTTGCAACTTGGGGGCTTATGGGGATTGTCTGATTTCAAGGTAGTATTCATCATCTCTTTCTACCATCACTTTACGACTTATAAGTGTCCAATTGTTTAAAATAATAATAATTTTACACTACTGACGGATAGTGGCTAGCAGTGGAATCGAGTACACGCGTTTGGATCTCTTTAGGTGGATGCACCTGCCTCCCATTGAGCGATGTTGTTCCCACGAGACTCGAGCTCTGTACCAGTCGCTTCAAACTCCATAGCTTTATCTACCATACCACCATCCATCATTAATGATTAAAACACAGGCAATATCGAGGTATCCGCGCAGGAGCTCATATGCTAACAGAGACCGATCATTTCGGTCCGCTCACCGTCAGGATAATACAAGCAACAACACGACTGTCAGTGCTCTCATGGGTTAAATCATAAGTCTAATAAAACTCAAGTAGAGAAGTGTAATGTATACCCTACACTGGAAACAAAAACATCAACATTTTCTAATTCTAGAAGCGACGAAAAACACGAATTGTGAATTAAAGCTGCACTTTGCCTGTTGTTCCATCAACTGTACTTTTTCAATTGTCAATTACCATTTCATTCATGTTCATCATTATTCTAACGATGAGGACAGTTTGATTCAAGTAGTTCAGCAGCTGTTTCACGTGATACGCGGTTTAGTTTCTTGTTTAAAGGATTTAAAGCTAGACAGATTTTGATAAATTTCTTAATTAACTCTTTTTTTTACTTCATCTCTTTATCCACATGGTGTTCAGTTTGGTTTGCTTCCATCTGATCATGTAAATGGGATGTATGTTAAAAAATATGTAAAGATGTTGTATAATCTTCACCAAATCACTTATCAGTTTTCCTCAAAACTCAGTATGAAAAAATAACAAAGCAAATATATATGAGACAGAAAGACTACTTATCACTCCTGAGATTGTAATATATATTAGGTAAAATTATCTTATTTAGCAGTGAGTTACGTATGCTTAAATCTCTTATTCAAAACGAAGGACAACAAGCAAACAACTCAACTTGTGAGTTTCTCACAAACTAAATCTTAACACTTAAATATACGAATGTATACCGAGTTTCTAAAATCAATCATACCATTATTTATGAGGACAAACAATTTGTACTCGATATTTTAATTAAACAGAAAACGGTTCTGATTGGTGTGAAAAACTTTTGACATTGAATGCAGGGAGCGATGAACTGACAGTTGGATTGAAACGAACACAGTACCATTCTTTCCTTTATAAGGATTACTTTGTAATAATCTCAATAATGGAAAATAATAATGGTTTCGTCTCATCAGAACCAGGATGAAATAAATAGACCAAGTATCAGGCAGTAAGTATATTCAAAGACAATGGTATAAAAAGGTAGTTATTGCTGTAGATAACTACAGATTTGTGATACATCTGTATTTCGCTTTTTAATAAACCAAATCCCTTGTATTTCGTATCACACATTTTTTTGCTAACAAACTCAAGCCAGTGTTAAACATTTTTATGCCTTCAAGTGTACTTAAAATACTAAGATAGAGGATTACTTGATTATTTGAGATGATCTGTGATGCCTTCATTGGGAAGAAATTAGTGATTTGCATGAGAAAAAACTTATTCAAGATCAGTCTGAATTAACAACGCTAGTGTAAGTGTAACAACATTTTACGAATCACGATAGGAAGCATAAATCACAATGGCTTGCTTAAAAGACAGCAGATTTCGAATTACTTTTTGTGTATTGTGTGAACAGATTGATAGAAAAATCAAAGTAGAATATGATATATAAATGCATCAGTAAAGGTTCCTAAAATTCACAACAGAACCCAAGAAAAAAGTAGATCAAAAATGAAAAGTCTAATAGGGTGTACCTTTTGCGCCAATATAACCGATCTTGAATCATATGACAAATATTGATTACTGTTATCTAGAGGTGATTTAGATCAATCACTCTTTTTGTCTCTGATGTATAGATACCTAAGAATTTCTTCTGTGAAAATTCTACCACCTTCTGAGGAAGATACCTCCATACTGTGTATTAAAAAGGCAACAAAATCCCTTTCATTTTCCTATTTCGTATATTTTATGTAATATGTGTGTGAAAAAAATAGGTATTCAAGTAAGTACTTTAAATTCTTTAAAAATTATACAACAATGCGATACTAAATAACTCTTTTTCATCTGCATCATACACATACTTTGACAACAGGTTTTGATCGGCTTGATGCTAAATCTGACATCATTTTGAATTGAAAACTACTGGTGCAAGGCATTTTTATCAGCTATGGATCATTGTTTCTACGAAAAGTTCTAGCAACTCAGTAACACGCATTTTGTTCAACGTTTTGTCACTAAAGTGTTTGTGTTTTCATCCACTTTTCTCACAACTGCTCGACTGAAGATATAGCTGTTCCAAATTTTATCATTCATTTGTTCAGTATTTCCAAATAATCATGATGTCCCTAACACCATCAAAGGCTCTCTCTCTCTCATGCATTGGGAACCAATCTCCTCCTCCAGCTGGATCATGACTGAAAGATGGATTCAACTCAAAACGAAAGAAATTCACAATCATAAAATGCTACGCTAAGCATCGACAAATAATGCAGATGAAGAGAAGAAGAAGGAAATCTACATACAACTGCAATCAGTACTAGAAAAGACCCAACCCCAGTTGGCGACATCAAAATCATAATGGGTGGGGTGACATGAATGTAAAACTGGGAGCGGACAACAAAGGAAGAGAACCAACCATGGGTGGAGAAGCACCTGTTTGTGAAATGATAAGTGAGAATGGAGAACTGTTCACAGACTTCTGCGCATCCAACCATTTGATGACTGGCGCAGTGTATACAAACACAAGGATATTCACAAGACAGTGATATGGAGTTATTATTTATAAAGTGAATTTAAACATTTCGAAGGAATTGTGTATTCGTCACCTCAGCAAACCAGAAGCTTTGGAAATCAAGCATTACAAGCTTGATTTTTGTGTTCAAAGAGATACATTCAATCTCTCTCTAGGTTATAATCTCTCTAAGTTGGTTTATCCATTTCTTTGTTTATTTACTCCTATCATATGGACAGTTTTTGATGACCTTATGTTGACCCATTAGCCAGTTACGAATGCATATATTTTGTTGTAACTGTGATTACGATATACGGTTTTTGAAAATGAATCGTCGAAAAGAAAATTTTCTTCGCTGAATCGTCTTTTTTATGGGATGGTGGAGAATATTTGTAGCTCAGGTGGATGGATGGTCATGGTTGCATTGTGTTTTTAGTTTTTATTTTAGAAAGTGGTCCTTGCCGTTTAACGTTTCGAATAGAATTTCATCTTTTTAACATCGAATGAAATGAAATTAATCACTGAACTATTTGTAATGCAAACGAATCTCAAGCAATACTTATACTTTCAAATCTGCATTGTCTTTTGCAGTCATACTGTCTGAGACTTATTCTCAATCGGGATATCCACATTCACTCCGATGAAAGTGTACTGAGCTAAAAGATTTCAAGCTAACAGAAACGTGGTTTGTGTTCTTTTGCCTAAACATCCACTACTAAATACTAGCAAGATATACAACAAACAGTTCAAAGACATCTCTTTCGGCTACGAAGAGTCGCTGGTCAGCCCTGTAGAGTAAATGAACCTGTAAATGTTTCAACCTCCAAGATAAAATAAATTATCATCATTATGAAATAACTTGTAAGTTGTTCTACATTAAGACTTATAAACCTTTGATTTCCGCATCAAAGAGGGCGCTTTTCAAACACCCTTCAAATCGTTATCATATCTGAGTTATCTCTGGTTGGTTTTGGTCACAAAGCCCACAAATTCCATCTTTTAGAAGTGCCAATCCAAAAGCTTCTAAGGTATACCATTTTGATGACTTGTATACAGTGGAAAGATTAACGATCGAAAACTTCAACCGTGATCTGTATTTGCGGAAGAAACAAATGCTCTCTCCTGATCTAAACTTATATCAAAGAAACCTGAATAGCTGTGGACATGAATTCAACTTTCAAAATGAAGAAATGCTGGACAGACGAAAAACAAAAGTATCAGAGAATTACTAGTAGCTTGGCTTTCAGTTCAGTCAGCAGTCAATAGATCCGTAAACGTAGACAAAATCTACCAACCAATAAGAAAAATGATAAACAAATGAAGCTCAGGGGTAGGGGAGAGAAACAGCCAATAGGAATGTCTATGCAGTCAGTGATACAACAGTTAAAAGAAACTACCAATCATAAACCACTTTTTCAGGGCAAACTACTGAATCACTCACGCAAAATACTGTTAATTCACTTCATGTTATACTTAGTGGTGATCATATTGTCTAGAATGACAATGAAGGCTTCACGATTAAACCACCCAGCCTAGGGAGCGCAACCCAACCATGACAGTAAACGGAAGCTTCCGTAAGTGGTTTTTTTCAAGCATCTTTAAAAGTGTTACTTAAATGAGATTACGAGTAGGAACATGATGCCTGCAACTGAAGACTCGTTATCATACGCAGAAAATCTCGTTTACGTTCATTTTATCTGCTGTATGTGTGACACTTCAAATTAATAACCTTCCCTAGTACATGCATCACGCATTGATGCAAAAACTGCTAACTAGACAAGAAACAACAGTCACTAATCAGAATAATACCAAGCTCTTGTTCATCGTGAATATGCCTTGAAAATCTTTGTTTTCAGGAGAAAGAACTGTGAAGCTGAAGATTTGAGTTCTGCTTTATCACTCCACTTTCACTTAGGACTACGCACCTCTCTTGCTTAGACTGGATTTTCCTGAAAGAATCATGTCAATTATTAGTTGGTTGGAGGCAATCGACGGGAAGCCCTGAACCTAGGTTTTGCCATTGTAAACACTCGTCAGCAAGGTGTATCTGAAATCTCGAGGCAACTGATATCCCGCCTGAAATGCAAATCCACTTCACCCAGGATTGTAGTCGGCGTATCTGCCACTGAGTTATAGAGGCCACGAGTAACCTTCTGTCAGTATATCACATTCGCAGTCAATCCCTACACCAAATCATTCCTGAATTAGGGATTTCATACCCGGCTACGATTTAAGCTCACTACGTAGATTTAGTAAAAGGGAAAAATGAGTAGTTACTGCAGTGAAAGAGTGCCAACAACAGTCTATTTTCAAAAATGTCAGCACTTCATCTGATACATGAATTATGTTCAGGGTTCACATCAAATCACGTTTATACCAGAGAAGTTTTGTCCCTGCAGTACTTCACTCAACTTGATTTGAAATGAAAAATAATAAATGAGAAACCGATTTCACTAGTTTTATCACTTAAATTTATACCTAAGTGTTTGAAATAGAAGTTATTACAGTGAAAATAAGTTATGATAGCTAGCACATTCAACAGATAACCAAACATCTAAACGTACACTAGTGTTGTGAATGGTTTGAGTATGATATGGAGCTCGCGCCTCATCTTTACAGATATGATTTATTTTATCATCTGAAAATACCTGTGATTCATTCGTTTACACTTTAAGCTGTCAGTTCGCTAATGGACTCAAATACATTGGATAGTGTCTTTCATAATCAAAAGAATGTTGCTAAAATTATGCATCTCATCTCTGAAATAAGAATTATCTGCATGAATTTTCGCACTCACAAAATAGTCACTCTTGACAAATTTACCTGAGCAGTGAAGATTCAATGAGTCAGTTGATGAAGAAATAAAAGTTCTACACAAAGAGAATAAAACTGTAAAATGTAAACATAGAATTTCAGGAATTTTTTTACTCGTCTATATAGGTGTTAAACTATTACTTACTGTACCTTAAAGGCTATCCTGGCACAGGTGAAACAGCCAATCATATTTCTCTATTTTATGAAAAATTGTCTTCCCAGTTAAAATAGGACAGCCTGATTGGTTAATTTGGCAGTTGTTAGAGTGGCCTTTAAAGTCAACCTACTTGATGACTAAATTTACTGAAGGTAATCTATTTACATAGTACAGTGAAAGCTTTAAAGTAATTTTGTTGTACTGAAAGTCATGATCTAATTAGGAAGGCAGTTCATTGAATAACGTGAAGAAAAATGGTTAAAGATGAAAGGCAGACGGCATTTTATATATCGCTTTGTTCATTACCGATGAAATATTGTAACCTTTCCATTAAAATATCCATTTGCACAATATGTTTCATTTCCGCTTCTTCTTCTCTCTTGTGTTTCTCTTGACATGTCCAAGTCATTTTTCATGCTTCTCTGGGCCGAATGTTTACCCCCTCGCTCATAATTGCTTATGACTTCTCTGACTTCCCAATATGTACTTCTTATATGGATTCTTATCAGTAGCACACACTACAAGAGTATCTGGCATGGCTGCCAAATATTTTGCATGCTATTTAACACCGAGAGATATACACCTGGTTTTATAACTTACTATTGTTATTTCACGGGTGGATTTTAATTTCTACATCGAAGAAAATATGGTACGGATTCATCTTAGCTCATTTGTGTAACAGCTCAGAAGGATAAAAAGACTTGCCAAGGAAATATACGTAGTCAAGGCCTGTGTAACTTGTCAAATATGGATTCACCTGATCTGATAAACACCTAGCTACCTAGTTACCATTGATACTGTATTAAGGTTTGTCTTTCAACCAAATTTTTCATCATCATTTCGCTTCCAGGTTGTTCAGCGTAACAGACTTCAGTAGACATCAATTTACACCCAACAATTCTATAGACAAAACCACTTGAAATATTTTGAACTGGAAGTTGACTTAAACGATGACAGTTTTACTTAAGTTGCCATTTACCTTTCGTTGTTGAATAGAAAACTTAATGAATGAAGTGATCAAGAGCTGATTAACTTAATTAATTATTTATTTCTCAACTCAATCTGCCTTATTCTTGTGCATCTAAACTTCATTTGCAATCATCCTTGACGAACTTGCCATGATAAGGTATTTCAGTAAACCTGTCTGAATAACCAGTTGAAGGACCATGTACTGCCTTCTACTTACTTCATTTTTGCACGGAGTGCAGGCCAGCAGACAGCTTAGTTTCACATTTTTCCTGCTACTCATGTCTATTTTGTTATGCTGAAACATTATATCCCGAAAACATGCATTTCTTGTTGTCCAATTCTGGTTAAATGCCACTTATGTAATTTAAAAATCAATTTTTAAATTAGTTTAGCAGGTTAATTTCTTATCAAGTTATTAGTTCGCGAGACATAACAACAGTAATATCCACGAAATGAAGCAGGTGAGACGGCAGAATCTTAGTGTAAAGCATGAATATCAAACTAAACAGATGTGTTGAATATAATAAACTAGGTAATATGAAGCTGATTAATAGTTCCCAACAAAAACTGTGCATATTTTGTTTCCGATTATTGGAGGATATTATTCTCAAATCATTGTAGATAAATACAAAGTCCGAACTTTTTTCACTGCTGTTCAGATACAACTATTCCACATACCACTCACTTATTGCAGCAATGATGCACCTTGTTTTGACAGACAAGGTTATAAGCTGGTCCAAAGAAATAAGCTAAATAATTTTTTATAACTTGAGTAGATTTTCCATACTTAAATTTCAGTGTTAAATTTTTTTGGTCTAGCTAGTACTAAAAAACACATTAACAGCAAACCACGATGAATAAAACTATTTTAAAGTGACCTAATGCAATGTATCTTGAGAAATAGTTTCATCAGTTATCCATAAAGATGAGGTGTAGTCAAATAGGTTCACTAATTAGCCAGAGAGTAACCAGTTTCATACTGTCAACTCCTGAATGCTGATCGAATTCCATCAAACAATTTGCTGTGTGGCCACCATCAAGATGCTCTTTGACAGACGTTAGTTGGATGGAGATAATATACAGGAAGCTGTGTTGGATCTAGATTTTGAGCTTGTTGGTGCTCATCAGTAAGGCATATCTACGACTTTGAAGGATCTGATATCCTCTGTGAAACTGGAACCCGTTTTATCCAGTGTTTTAGTCACAGACATTCCAGTGAAGCACTGACGACCCAGGATTATGAGTCTTTTAGATTCGTGGCTAGATTTCGAAAAGATCAATCAATACAATTCTATCAGTACTCAGGACAAAACAACCTCAAAGTGGTTACTTTCCAGTAACCAATCACTGTATCTAATCCAGTCCTGCTGGAGTTCGCTAGTAGCCTCAGTAGCTTGGTGATAACATCTGTAACTGTAGCATTGAAAAATATGGGTACCAGTTTCTCGGGGGACATCACTTCTTTCACGGTTGCAGACATTTCTTGCTGATGAATACCTAAAAGCTTGAAATCAATGCCAAGTGAGGTATCCTGGTGACTGACTCCATCCAACGAACATGTAGTCACTTAGCTTACAAACAGACTAAAATACTCACAAGTCAACTAACAAGGTTAGTTCAGGACAGAATTTCCGTTTAGACTTTTTATCACATACAGTGAATTTACTTGAATTCTGTGTAGTTGAATAAATTATAGAGCCTATCTTGCATGTTATGAATGGCGTTATCCAACAAATTATCCTTAATATGCATTCTTATTTCTTCTATGCAGAATGTATAGAATATGAAGGAAAACAGCCGTCTCACTTCTCTCCTGAAGACTTCAAACGAATTTAGTTGACATATGTCAAACAATAACAAAGTGATAAATAATTGCGGAGACATTCTCAGGATTCCCTTTCTTGATAAAGCTATTCTGTGAAAGCTTCGTGAATTTACCATCTGATGTAAAAATGTGTTATCTTTTTAAACTTAAGCTAAATGTAAATCAAAAGAAGACAAAGTACAACAGGTTAAATTGTTTATATATCTAAGTAACGGTTAGTTTGTAAACGAAGGGTTCTGTGCGCAAGCAGTGGCTGATAATAATTTTTACCTAATAAGTTTACCACCGAAGGATAAATAAAAATAAGTCGATTTATGCTCAATGCCGATTTCTGTCACACTACTGTTTCCTGCACATAGTTTCGTTCTACTATCAGAGGAACTGATTTCACTAAAGGAATCCTTGATTGTGGAAATCTATCACTCAGATAACGCTTGAAAATCTGTAGACTTTGGACAGCTGTTCCTCACTAATTTGACACTTGTTGTTAGCGCTTACACGAAATGCTTAGTTAATCAAGCAGATGGTACTTTAGTTTCGAGATAAACAGGTTGCAGTTCAGTCATTAGACTAAAACCTTACACTTCATAAAGATCAATTCAGGTCACACTAAAGCGTGAATACCATATTGTGTCACTGATTGTATTCTTCTAGACTGTTATCTTGTTTAACAAAAGTTGAGAATCCTAGAGCTTTAGGTTACAACACAGTAATTAAACAGGTTTGTCATAAGGAATGTATAACAAAACAAAATTAACGTGGAACGTTGCATACAAGTGCAATGCTTCAAGTTGCTACACTTAAAGGAAGACTGATTCAAAGTAGCAAAGTGTGTGAGATAATAAACAAGTTTAGGACAGCGGTTAGTGCAAATATTAAAGATTTAGATGTCAAACAGTGAATATATGGAAGACCCCTACCAGACAGTCTACGTCTCACCACAAGTCTCAGACCAACAGTCAAAGATTTCATCAACTGGTGCCACCTTTTGGTTTGGGTCCTCTGAACCTTCTTCCAACCTATTCTAACTTCTCGTAGCACAGCACGTCGAAGTAGACGTTGTCTTGGCTTGCGCAACACACATTCAGGCCATTTCAGTCACCTAAGGTTCACAACCTCATCAATCTACTTGCCTGCCTTGCCTAGTACACTTTTCTGACTTCATCACTGCTCACATAGTGATTCCACCAAACGTGACCAATGCAAAGAAGACACCTATGATCACAACCCTGTAAACACTTCAGATCTCTTAACTTTAACAACCACCTCTCACAGTCGTTTAATAGGATGGAACGGGCTGCAACTCAGTATACACGTCCTTCAACAGACAGATAGTCGAATATCTCCCCAGTTAGAGCATAGATGATGCAAGCCTGCAAATGTCCAACGGGCCTTCAGTATCCTAGCTGAGATTTTATCAGCAACTAGACCTTCCGGGCTGATACAACTCCCACCACTTCAACTCCTATCATTAAAATGAGAGTGATTGGGGTAGTTAGATCACTACTTACTTGATTCAGGCACATGAAAACCAATTTTGCAACCAAAGCATTTTCTCGCTTTCTGAGAGCTAGTTGAAAAATTTTCAGTGTATGTTCACCTACTTCCCTATGAAGTGCATTATGAATTTCTAACAAATATCATATATATATATATATATATATACATATATATATATATACACTCTGGTGATCCCACTTGACACTGAATATGTAATGTAAATATTAAGTTAGATATTCATCTCTGTATGGATGTGATAATTGTCTTCTTACTCATGAAGGCATTTCATGCATAAATTCCCAAAATTTTATTTCCGTTTAAGATGGAAAAAGCAAAACTTCTGGGTTTATTATCAGTATTGACTCTTTATACAAAGTAGTAATGTCATTTTCGGAGAGACTTCGACTTTTAATGAGCAGATACCAGGATACATTGAACAATTTATCTTAGCAATAACGTTAAAAAAACTTTGATTTAAAGTGTTGAGCGGTCATTTTAAAATTATGCACGTATCTAACTGAACTTGAAGTATCACAATAATATTATAATTAGAGAAACTATATATCATTCACTTCAAAGATGTTTTTCAGTGACTGGGCAAGTTCTAGATGTCAATCCATTTGTGCTTTATACGAAAAGTAGCTAACAATTCAAATATCATTAGAGTAAATGTCAGGAATCTCTGTTTCAGTCAGTAACAGCCCCCAACCCAGCTTGCAAAGATCAAAATGGACATACTCATGAAAATTCAGCAAAGTATTTATTCAAACGTCCTTATCAATATCTATCCATGAAAATTGTATTTTGGACATCATGAACATCATAAAATTTGTATGTGGCAATAATAATTATTATTACTATTTGTCCTTCGGGTTCCTAGTGAAACATAAGGATTCAGTAGCAAGTCTACATTCCACTCTCTTCTCTCCACTCTTCAAAACCTGGCCACACCACTCCACACAACCTTTCATTCCTTCCTCACATCATATCCCTCATCTCACTCTCGCCTCCGACGCCCAACTCCTCGTTTCCCATTCGACTTCCACTCGACGGCACCACCAGACGTGTGATGTCCACAATCAGACTTCTCAGTGTATGCCCCATCCAATCCATCTCCACTTCATTCTGCATATTTATTGGACGATGGGTTCTTCACTGCTTCTCTGCCAGTCAGCCACACAGAGGTTTTCTTCCTGCTTATTGTCAGCATTCTGGTCAGCTGATCTTCAGTGTCAGTATCGAGTGAGCGTGAGTGGCAGCTGGTCATGTGATGTGATGTGATGTGGTGTGTGTCTGTAGTTTCTTGTAAATGCTTTCCGTAACTCACCAAGTCTGTCAACCATCACATTGAAGCACTGAATCACTCGACTGAAATTAGTGTTGGAAATCTGGATGTTGTTCATGCTTTATGCTGACTGTAGTGCAGTGCAGTGGAGTGGAGTGGAGTGCAGTAGATCTCCACACTACACTGGATTCACATCAATGAATGGAGGCCCCTCTTGCTTTCCTGATCCTCGCATTGACATCCTCATCTGTGCCGCCACTGCCACCACCGACGTAGCTCATATTGAAACGATGCTGTCTAGTCAGGTAGGTGAAAGAGATTACTTCCTCTAGCTTTCTCCCCTTCATGGTGATTGGTGCTTGTTGTTATCATTGTTGTTGATGCTGTTGTTGGTTGGGTATCCTCATCACCTCCACCTCTGTCTTCTCTACACTCACCTGAAGGAAGTCTCATCCTCCTCCTCCTCCTCCTCCTCCTCCTCCTTCGCTACCCTGCCTCGTCTCTCCCAACAACTTGTTGGTTTTCGCCTCTACATCTTCGAGTTTGTGACATAAGACATTAGACATTACACATTAATCATCATCCACCTCGAAATCCAAATCTTCTTCTGAGGATCTTTTCATCCGTCCAGCCAATGTATGCCTATCTCCCCGCTACTCACAGTTGTCTATTGCTTGATTCAGTCCAGTCTAGTCTAGTCTAGTCTAGTCTAGTCCAGTCAACCAACCACAATCAGGAATATCATCAGTGATAGTAGGTGGTAACCCTGTCTTGTCTTGTTTTGTCCTGTCTTGTCTTACTCCTGTCTCCTGTCTTCACTTCAAAGTCGTCACTGAGCTTTCCATTGTGTTGTGAATCACTTGGCATGTAGCATCACATAGCATATTGCTGTTGAATGAGATTGATGGTTTGTGTCACTAGAACTGTGGTGTTGAAGCAGCTGCTTGTCAGATTACTTCTCGGTTGACTCAGTCGAACGCCTTTTCAAAATCGATGAAGTTGTGGTAGAGAGTTGGCTGCACTTCTATTCTCTGTTCTCTGATGATGCATGGTGTAGTGTTGGAATTTGACCCGCACATGACTTGTTCTTCCTGAAGCCAGACAGACAGACAACTTGAAACATTGTATGGACATTCCATGTCTCCATCCCTTCTTTCACTTTCATCGAGAGAAGCGAAGGTACATCTGTCAATTGGCTTCCTGAAGGCTTTCACCATCCGGCATCATTTCGTCTCTCCGATTCCAGTGAGGAATAAGTTTGTTTTTATTTTTTATGTTTTATTTGTGCTTTGAAGTTTGTTCAGTGATTGATTTGGTTTTGGGGGGTAGGATTTGTAGCCGAATGTCCAACCTTTCTTGTTTATCCGGTCTTAGGAGCGGCTGGTAACTAGTGAACTAGTTAACCAGGCGTTGTTAGATGCTCAGTCTAGTTATCCTCAATTGTTAGTTAGCCGTCTTATGATCTTGTTTTTCATTTAGCATATATGAATGTGTAAAGACTGTTACAACAATGAGTATAAAATATTTGAATATGTTGTGGTAGTTGATGCTGTCAAATCTATAAAGTCAATGGGTACTGTCTTGACTAATTTGTCGCAACACTCGTACACACTTATTAGGTGACGTATTCGAAACCCGCATCTTCAATTCTGTCAACAGCAACTAATGTTCACTTAGACATCTGTAATAGAAAACATCTTTATGGTATTTTACATTACAGATTGTCCAACATTAAATGTTATCCTATCTCGTCTAAGTAATTTAAATTTTTATTTGCTTCATTTCGACAATGCTTAATAGATTGCTACTAGATTCGAGTCTCTGTGGGAACGACATCACTGACTTGGGTGCAGGTATACTTGTCTGACGAGTCTCAAATAAGATGAAACGGGCGTCCTGGATTCCACTGCTAGCCACCAAGATGAATGTGCTTAATAGAAGTTATTTTCACCCATTATTATTATCATTAACAAACAGTGAACAAATTAAAGGTACATAGTAATCCAGTGAAGAAAGTTTTTTTCTCGACAAATCACCATTTTCTCTTGCAGAATTCCATCTTTTTGACGGAACGTTAACCTACTATCCAACAACAGACTTCTTTGTTATCAGTATAAACATGATTGTACAACTGCCGAAAACTGTTCGTTGATCATGGAATGTTTCTTAATTCCCTTGCTTGCAGATATCTGCTTATCAGGTATCCACAGTTTGGTTGAAAATTCTATTACAGACGTTCTTTTCTGTAGAAGAAATGGAAGACATCATGATAACATGTTGTGAGCGGAAAGACGTAATCTCGATTCTCATTCGAATGAACGAAGCTCAAACTAGTATGTCCATAACATATGAGAAATAAAAAAGTTGACTGTTGACCATTCTTTTACAGTGTCATTGCCCACCGGTGAAATGCATCAGTAGCATGATCCATGTACAAGAAATCTGCATCAGCTGAACAACACTTTAATTACCACAGTTTAAATCCACTTCAGTATAACTGCGGACTAGTCAATCACACGTTCATCCAAATTCAAAAGGTCTGCACATATACTACTTTATGGAAGTTAACGGAAAAGCCTGCAGTGTTCATTTTAAACTTGATGCGACAACAAATGATCCCAATGGTTCCACTGACCTAAAGCATATGTATCCACCTTCGTCTATGCTAAAACATGCCACTAAAACGACTAAAGAATTTGACAAATAAGCATCTTTCAAACCAACTTACAGAGTCAGTTGTGGACAATCACTTAGGTTTGTTAGATCTATATTGATAAAGAGGTTCATATCCCATCTGTACATTCAGAAATATTTTTTTGTTAAATGTAACCTCCTTTAGTAGCGCAGCTTTCATATCAAGGCTCAATAATATATCAAATTCCTTTCCGCATTTATCATTTGAACTCTAAACTAAAACACTGACCCTTCATTTTTTGGATTATTGTTTTTAACCGTTTTATCGTTCTTGATATTTAGTATAAATGTGTATAAAAAGAAGGTATGAAATCAAATTGTTTGGAATGTAATGTGTTAGTCCATCAGGTGCTTCAGATGAACTGTTTCTTCTATATTTTCGAAACGTTTGAAGTTAACCCTACTGTTCCCCATTCCTTATTCGTTATCGACTGAAGTCAGTTAGGAGGATGGATTTAATGGATTTCTAGTAAGTATGGTTAAGACATTTCTCATAAATTCTCTGAAACAAGTCTCTTAATAATGCACAAAAATCATTTAGGTCTTTAGATTTCCATATGTTTTTCTGTGGTGTGTCGGATTTATATTGTAACCTATGAAAAATCTATTTTATCTTATACAAATGTGTTATTCTAACAACTCTCATCGATTACTATTGTTATACTAAGGATTCCTGTTTTCATGGATGAGGCTTGATTTTCTTATAGTAGTCGGCTTTCTTGATTTGGGTTTGTAATAAATCTGTTCTGTGCAACCCATCGTAAATTTATTGCAATACGAGAAGTAGTATAGATGGTACTATAATCTACGTTAGTTGATGGTTAACTTTCACAATCAGTTAATGGGGATTTGTATCTCATGGTTGTTGGTTATCACTCGTAAAGTATATGCACTTGGCACCTTATGGAAACCTATATTTATCATGTTAATTATTACGATTATTTATCCCTTGGGTTCCTAATGGAACATACGGCTTCAGTAGCACATCTCCAGTGCACTTTGTTCTCTGCAAAATTTTGAACCCGATTCCACGACTGCCCACAAGCTCTCATTTCTTCCTCTCACGCTCTCCTCCATGTCACCCTCTCCTCAGATGCCCAACTCGTCACTTCCCATCTGGGTTCAGCTCGACAACCTAGCCTAGTGCCTGATGTCCCCAGTCGGCCTTCTCAGTGTATGCCCAATCCATCTCCACTTCCTTCCACTGCATATTTGTTCAGCGATAGCATCTTGATTGGTTCGTCACCAGCCAGCCAGAGTTCCTTGTTGCTTATTCTTATTATTCTGGCCATCTGATCTTCAGTAACGAGCCAGTGTAGGCAGTTGTTGATTAATGTCTATAGTTTGTTGGAAATCCCTTTCGTAAGGCGCCAAGTCTCTGAGCTATACAGAAACACTGACTTGACTGAAGCAGGTGTTGAAAATCAGCATCTTGTTCCATATGCTGAGTGCAGTGCAGAAGATCTCCACACTGGTTTCAGGCTAATGAACACCTGTCTCGCTGTGTTTCCGATACTGCCTGGCTTTCACATCCTCATCTGTGTCGCCACCACCTGTAGTTGAAACAGTGCTACCTCGACAGGTGAAGGAGGCTACTTCCTTTAAGTTTCTCCCTTTCATGGTGATTGGAGTTTGTTGTTGTTGTTGATGGTGGTGGTGCGGTATCTTCATCACCTCTGTCTTCTCTATATTCACCTGAAGTCCCGTCTTCGCTGCCCTGACTCACCTCTTCTGTCAACTTGTTAGTTTCCGCCTGTAGATATTCAAGTTTGTGTGACATCAGACACAAGTCATCGGTGAAATCCAAGTCTTCTAGGTTCTTTTCCACAGTCCAGCCAGTGTATCCCCCTCTTCTCACAGCTCCCCACTGTTTGTTGCATGATCCAGTCCACTACAATCATGTGTGATAGTAGGCAGCAGCCTTGTCTTACTCTTGTCCTCACTTCAAAAGCACCACTGAGCTTCTCATTGTGAATTACTTGGCTGGCATGTGGCGTCTTCAAATAGTTGTTGAATGAGGCTGATTAAGATTTGTGGTATTACGTAGTGTTGAAGCAACTGCAAAATTACTTAATTACTTACGGTCGATCACCTTTAACTATGACAACTGATCCCTGAAGTGTTACATGAAATTACTGTGTAAAACATGGAATTCGATAGACACCCTAGTCTGTAGTGGTCAAAACTACATCGAAATCGGTATATAAGATATTCTGTGAAAGAAAAAAGTCATTTCTAGATAACCGAGATTTAATTTTTTTTAGATTCTTATTAGCTAAAATTCAATATGCATGTCTGCTCATGTGGCTAAGCTTATCAAACAGTACCACAACCTCACTTATTCTTTCAACAGATACTGGTGACAGACTGGCTGAATAAAGTTCGAAACAAAATATCGTGGTTAGAAATATAATCAGTTGTTCGTAATATTTCAATACCCATCTACCGACAATTCATTCACCGTCTGCAGCGAAAATCAAAGTTAAACAGATGAGTAGTTTTATGGGACTTACAAAATTCCTTTGAACTAGCAAAATAATTAGTCCTGAATGATTATTGCTGCATGAATAGCGAACGTATTTCGCAAATCATTGAGCCTGAAAGTATATTAATTTTATGTAACATTTTGTTGATTACTAACTGAATGCATGAAAATTATTTTACAAAGTATAGAATTCTTTATGTGTGTAGTGATTCAGAGGATTGAAAACGTGAATGTTTTCATTCAGTCATGCAAATCAGAATTTTTTTTAAAAAGAAAATTAACAGAAGAAGGAAAATATGATGAGCATATAGCAGGTAAAAAGTAGTTATCGAATTCTCAACAAACCTTGTTAACTTCTTCACACTAGTTGATTATCTATGTCAATAAATTTGAAAATTTGTTAACAGCCAAAACCTTTTGTATTTAGTTGACTATAAATTACAGATTAACAAAACCTTCTTTACCCGAATTGTTTTAAATTATCAACTCCTATGTAATATGTCTGGCGGAGATGATATTACATATCGTGACTAAACAGAAAATTTGACTTAATTTAATTCAGCTAGTAATGATCTTCCCAGAATTTCAAATATTATCCAGTAAAATACCATAAATTTACTATTGCTTTGACACCTGTTCATGGCTTTACATATTTATATTTATTTATTTATTTATTTATTTATTTATTTATTTATTATTATTTATTATTTATTATTTATTTATATTTATACATATATATTTATATTTATTGACTACTTACTTGTCTTCTTTAACTTGGTTTTCACTCAGTAAATTGGACGAGTATGGTGAAGTCCTTCGTCAAGCAGTTAAAGAAACAGCAAGCGAAATAATATTATCACTCAAAAGGTATCAGCATTCATTGTGTAGGTTATTCAATAAAACACTCATCATATAATAAAATTGGTAAGTATTTCACATTTTGTCTGGGAACTGAATTACCTGCTAAATTATGTGGTGCAAATAGCTAGAAGCGAAATCTAAAAAGTACTTTTCGTTCCATTACCCTAAGCGTCCCATACATTAGATGGTTGACTTGGTTCTTTTAGGGAGCATTCAGTCTCGACATGATGCAAGTATCATTAAATAATGAGTTTAATTCAACAAAAACGGATTTCAACCAATGTCAAGGGATTAGTTCAAGAAGTCATTACACCAGCGTTGAAAAAGTATTCAGTAAATAAAATTGCAAACATACGAAACTAAACTGTGTTCCACTTTCGTTCCACATACGTCGGTTTATTGCAAACAACAGCTGCACATTTACTAGTGAAAATGAAGGTAAGAAGATGCTAAGAACATCAGTATGATTAAAAAACTGCTTGATTTCATGACAATGTATATGTGTACATGTGTCAGTAAGTCAGTCGTCTACTCCTGCTGAGGTAATCATCGTCTATCATTTCCATTTCAAAGAATTAATCAGCGCCCTTATTCTAATTGAGTCTATGAATGTACAATATACCATACCACATAAAATACTGGAAGTAGCTGAGAATCACTATCTAATAGTAAGTCAATTTTACTATTTTCCGAGATCTCCTGCAGTGATGCAGTAGTCCTGATATAATAAGCTATATCTACAAGAGAAATTGTATAAGTTACTCTTTAAATGTTAATTAAAAAGCCTGATCTGAGAAACAAACGATTCATAGTAACATAGTTAACAAATTATAAATATCGGGGAATCCAGTCATGTATCTTTCATGCATGAGACGTACAAAACATTTCAGAAAGAACAGTCAGTTAGCATGAAATATGCTATTAATGGGAATAAATAGTTGTATATCACTCTTACTGGCTAACACTACCGGCTGGCCAGATCGACATACCAAGTAAATCACATAATGCTTTCAGAAAAGTTAGGTTTCTAATGAAGGCTGTGACATGATTTCATAGTTCAAACTTAGTTCTATCCCCTTCATCTCGAAAACAGCAGTTTTCAGACTTTTATTTTGATCCCAAGTGAATGAAGCTTGTAGGTGTGTACACTAAGCAACATAATGTTTTCGATCCCCTTCAACTTCCTCATCTTTATATCAAGCAATCATGTATCATATTTTGTAAAATGATCCACCACTTTTTTTTGGGTGATATCGAGCGAAACGTTAGGGTCATCAGTAGTTGATTATCTCAGGAACCCTGAAATTGAAAAAACCATTCGCTGTTTCAGAGATATGGTTTAGCGCTGCTCAGTTATTGAGTCAGTGACACTTTGGTTGATTTGATTTATTCACAACCGATCACTTACTTCTATACGATAACCACCTCACTAGATAATTACAACAGCATTTAAATAATCCAGACAGGATAACGTTCATTATCTCCAGATTATTTGAAAAACGTATTTTTCGGTGGTAGTTCTTCTAAAATCTTAAGTGTCTAGCAAAGTTGTTTTCCAAACATAACCTTAGCCTTCGATGAAAATGGAAATAGCTGGAGCTAAGCTGACAGCCAAGAGATACTGGCAGGTGTCTCTGGTTTTTCTATAGCTCGTTGACTGAAATCTGTTACAAAATCTGGCTTCGGCAATTAGACCTACAAAATTATCCACTTATATATGTGGAAACCGTTTGCTTTCCTTTGAGCTGTGGTGTCTCCATGTGAACGATTCATGACGGAGGTCGGTGGCACTAACATCTCTACAAACGCCAAAAAGCTTCTGTCCTGATAGCCAGAAAAAGGTATTCCGTAATATCTCAAACGCTTGTAATATTTACTTATCCATTAGTATACGTATTTTTAAAAAAGCTGAAGTACCCTGACGTTTAAGTGCCAACTGGCTTTCGTCGCGGATGAGAACTAACATTTTCAGTCACAGTAGAAGAAAAACTTCAGCAAACAAATCTGTTTTAAGATATATCATTTTTAGAAACTGTACAATAACATTTACACAAAATTAGTGTGCACATTTACCAGTAAGAATGTCGACATTTGTCAATCGACAGTAGGTTGTGGTCAAGAAAATACTAATGTAGGAATGAATGTTACCTAAGGAAGAGGAAAATATTTGAAAACGTGAGTAATCAGTTTGGTTTGAATTCAAGAATTGAAGGATATACAACAGAGTGTGTAACCGGCTGTCAGTTTATGAAGGAATCCAAAACTGGCAACTGAGATAGAAACGTTTACATCGAAGAAATATGAAAATCAAGAAAGATTAGTTGTAATTAAGAATTGGAAAGCTTGAAAATTAATAACTGAACAAGGAAAGTGATTGCCCAAGTTGCATCTGGATACACAATTCCGGCCCATATTTTTGTATTGCCAGTGCAGCAGCAATGCAAAGTGAATGTTTTCCTACATCGTTATAAGATTAAGTTGCATTTCTTAGACCACTGATAACGAATTTTCCAATCAATGGTTAAATAGTGGCTTTGTGTTTCTGCAACTACTTCAAATATCAGCTATCCTACAAAAGTTCCTTTTTTTTCTCTGCATAAACTACCACTGAATTTGAAGTATTCAGCTAGACGGATTAAAATTCTGTGCATTCCAAAAGTTTGGTATCGTCAGGGAGGACTGGGACTGTATCCTCAGGCAGTCGTGGTTAGATTTGCCTGTATTGTGCTTTTATTTGTCTTTGTCTGTCTGAGCAGTCTTAACGCTTCCAAAAACTTCCACTGGCGATATGATGGCGTTTTCTCCCGACTCCACAAAACATTCCAGGTTGCAAGAAGGTTATCTACAGAAATTGTTGGCCGAAGTCCCCACAGTTGAGGCTGATTTGTGTATCTCCGGTTTGCTGAGGAATACTTTGTGAATGTTGATTTCCTTCTAAAACTATGGTGTTTTTGCCACTTCTCACAATGAGTACAATTTTTTCGCTAATTAATTATTGTCCCTTACTAGACCTTTTCAGTGACAACTTGAGAGATATTAAATCCATGAAAACGTTTCGAAACTTTTTTCTTGGCCATTTTAAATCGTTACTACTACTTTTAAACGCTGAGAGGCTTCCAGGTATTAATCGTTCCTTCAGTCTTTTAGTTGTTTTTCCTCTACTAATAATACGTTCTTCAAGAAGAGCCCAAACACAAATATACATGTGCATTCAGTTTCTTACTTCACCTAAAATTGCTAACCTTCAATCTTTGCTACCTTGGGATAGAGTGAAAAGAAAGAAAAATCAGTCATTCACTGTCAACCTAGAATAAAATTTTATTGTTTATTCGTAGTTCTCGGCTTGCTAAATAGTTTATTCACTGTATATACCGAAGGAAGAATAATGCTGCATTCTCATGGAATGGCTCATGGCGTCTCTGAATGCGTTTATGTATCGTCACCTATAACAGTATTTAAACGCCAATTGGGATCATAGGGAAATATGTTCTTCAGTTAACTCAGATGATTTATTATAATTATTCCTCATGGACTGTCCCAGATAAATTTGGTAAAAGGCGAATAAATTATGAGTTCTTCAAATTGTCTTCTCAAATCCTCTTGGCCTTATGTTGACTAAGGTACATGACGAACCACTTTAGGTGAATGCTATGAGTAGTCATTGTTCAACAGGGTACCTTTTGATAGACGCTCTACATTTCGAACAGGTCAACATGAAGTTGTAGCCTAAATTTTCCGCTCTTTTTATTCGTCAAGAAGATCTGTTAACAACTTTGAGAAATGCTAATCCAATTTTGCTGTTGATGATCTGATGCTAGTTTACGAATGATTGACCCTACTGAAACACTGAATCCTTTCAAATGATCAATAACTGGATAACGCCTGCGCTTTAAATCTTGTCACCTATATGTTAAGGACATCAGTTCGTTAAGATAGACCATAAGACCACTGGTTTTCGCAGTATTGTCACAAGTCTTGGATATGCATCAATCAATTAGCCTTACACTAAAAATGTAAAACTGTCCATAGATAACTACAAAATGTTGTTTTTTCAAGATGATACAAGCAACAAATTGAAAAATGAAAATCATGAACAATTTTAAATTTCGGTTATTGGTTTCTTCAATTAGTCCCTTCTACTGCTGCCCCACCTTTTTCTTATTTTCTCTTCTTCAAATCATGTTGTATACAATAGAAAAATGAATTGCATCAGTCTGTCTCTGTACACCTGCTAGTCACAAGCAAATCAACAGTAACGTAATGAAAAAGAAGTTTTTTAGCTTTGTATGAAATGTTCAGTAAATTTAAACGAATTTGACAATGTAACGAGATTTTGATGAATGTCTGATTTCATAAGATTCAGTAAATCTAAATTTTGTTTTGATTGGACTTCGTAAAAAATCAAAACCGATGGTGAAATATGAAAAAAACTAATTATTTTTTTACTCAAAACCTAACTTTCCCCAAAACTACACAGGTGCATATTGATAATAAATCGATATTGACAATTTATGTCATAAAATAATTACAATTATTACGCTTTACTGCCTTGGTAAATTCGTATCCTTGTAGCACCAAAGGTTTTTTTCGAAATGAGTTTGATCTATGAGTGTGATTATCTTAGTTAAATGTACCTGTCAGTAATTCACTTTCCTTTTATTATGTGGTGCTTGGAATTCCAAATCCTTATGCCAGATTGAAGCTATGTGCTTGAAGTTTGTGTGGAAACACCGCCATCAATTTCGTTCAAATAAACTGTGTGAATGAAACATGATGAAAACTATAAACCTGGATTCTGATGACGGTCGTTACTATCAAAAAGTTATAACAACATCTTTTTCTGGCGAAGTAATGGTCCCTATCCTTCTCTTCAAATTTGGATGTAACAGTATGATAGTAGTGACTTAATAAGGGAAAAGTAAACTTTCCTGATACTGTTTAACATCATGCTGAATAAACACAAAACAAAACCCATCATAAGATGGGCTTTTTATCTGATAAGTAATAGTTACACAACTTCAACAATAAAAATAGAATTTCTCTGAATTTTTTCCAAGTTTTATTACTAATTAATAACTACTTTCAGTGGACGTGACTTATGATTGTTCTATATACCAACATATTTCTGCACCATGTTGAGATTGCAGTTACTTAGAACGGATTAGGCTATCTCAAGAATATGGACTTCGTGAGGAAACTAAGAAGTATGGTGGTAGGCTGAATAGTACATAAAGAACGGTATGAGTAACAGTATTTATCTTCATAATCTGTGAAACATTGTTCCAATTAGAACTGATATTTACACAAACTACAATAGCATCATGTGACGTCAGTAACTCTCAGGTAACTTTTTATTTTTCTTGGACATCCTTAACATCAATGACACGTTTCTAATGCGCGCGAACTGATTCCAACGTAAAATGTGTAAAATATGAGTGTCGTGTATCACTTCTTAAGTAGTAATAATGAATAGTGGCTAGCATTAGAATTCATGACACAAGTTTCGTCGTATTTGGGACTCATCGCCTGGATGTACCAGCATCCCAGTGAGCAATGTTTTTCCACTGGACTGTAACATAGTACCGGTCGCTTTAAATGCCACACTACTATCCACCAGGGCATGGAATCATGATAAACACTTCTTGTGACACAGATTTAGTGTTATGTTGTTGCGAGCTTGTCGTTGCCATCTGCTTAAACCTTGGGTTACCAAAATTTTCCACCTCATATTTTTTATCAAATTATTCGCTTCCAGTTTGTTTTAATCCTTTCAATATGTCTTCTGAACATATCATGTAGTCTCGCACATTTTCAAAATGTTTTCAAGCAGCCACTTTTCAAGTAAAGAACAAACAAAGAAGAAACGTTTTGTTGGATGGGAACGGACTTATAAACACACAAAACACAGCAAACTAATGACCCAAGAATACCGATATCGAAATAAAAAATTTCAACGGGCTGACTGAACTATCACCACCAAAAATACTCTCGATTTTCTTTTCATTCTTTGGTCCAGAAGAGACGCTAATGTAACACCACCTGCCTGCTTCAAGTTGTTCCTTTTAATACTACTATTATTATTATTAACACCATTCAAATGCATAAACTACTTTGTCTAGAAATATTGTAAAAGGAGTTCATCTGTTGCAAAATTACATGCTGAGAACTGCATACTGGATCACACATATTGTTCGGGATAAAGTGATTTTTTTAAGATGATTAAAAAAACAATATATCTTCTTCAATCCCGAATTTCTGCAGCCTTTAGATAACCATTCCAGTTTGAAAATATGTAATGGGACAAAATGAATCCACTTTTTTTGCCTGGGCTATTGCAGTAAATAAATACTTCGGATTGTTAATATAGGTGTAAAACGTGGCCACTTTGGTAGAATGTAATTCCATATTAGATTTGTTTATTTGATTGATTGACTTATTTGCCCGTACTTGCAGTAGCCGTTATGCTGGAAGAACGTAGAGAGTCTTTACTAAACGAATCCCTGAACGTGCATCGAAAAGCATGTCACTGAGATATTGAAGGCTACCGAGTAACACTATTGGTAAGCATATCCTCGATACAGGTCATGCAGTCGACTCAAATATAGCTTTTAGGGTAATCAGTAGACAAAGAAATAGTAGATTGTAGCATTATACAGAAACAGCGGCAATCTATCAACTGAAACAAAATTTGTGTATGAAAAAGGAGTTTTTTGGTTCAATTTGCATTTTCTTCGTGAGTTGTTCTTTTCCTACAGCTTTACTGACTATTTTATCCTTTCATTTTATTATCTTACATATCATTCTCGAACATTATTAATATTCCCATCATTGTCGATTGACTCTAATCCATTATATCTTAGTCATGGTTTTTAGCACATCTTTTCCCATTCAATTACCGTCAATTTGTACACTTTACACACCAACTTTGTTCTTCTCCCCCTTTTATCAGAATTCCCACCTCCTTGAGCTGTAACCATATTCCTGCACTACTATTACGTCGTATTCTTTTCTAGGTGTTTACCGATCGATTTTATAGTCCGATTTGTTATGTTACTTGTTCCCTTTATTGATTGTTTAGGTCGTCAACTTTGTCATTCATCTCTGTCCCTATTTAAATATGTACTGACGTTTACATGTGACAAATGTGAATGTTGATTTTACTATTTAAATGCATCAAATGACTTATACTGGACACAGAAAGCGTATTAAACACAATTTTAAATTTAGTGCGTATGTGGAAGATTCAGAGAGCACGAAATGACTTTTATTCACCCAAAAGTGCTTGTTGTTCTTGCCTTGCAAAAATTTTATAAAGGGGACTAATTGTATAAGGTACTTTCTCATTATGAAAAGTTTTATGTTCTCATTTAAAAATAAATTCCAGGTTGATATTCACTATGAACTGACATCATTTGGAGAACCACTGAAAAACTGGGAGCAATGGACAGCTATTTCGTCCCAGCACGGGACTCCTCAGTAGTGTGTACCCGTGACCCTGCCTCTCCAGGGATCGAACACTGTACCTTCAGGTTCCGCAGCCAGCATACTACCATTGAGCCATTGGGTCGCTTCCCAGGTTCGTAATGGTTCTTCAAATGATTTCACTTCATGATGAATATGAACCTTCAACCAATTAATAAATCACTACAATCTTCCAACTTGAACTAAACATGAGTGCAAAAGGAATTTAAGTTATGTAATGTGATGTAAAATGGCTTTTTCTCCAGTCTAGTTCACACTATTTGCTTTATCACATTTTAAGGTTTCCTAGCATTGTGTAGCCGTGGCAATTACTGAAATAGAACTCAAAACACTATGTATTACAGTGGGTATACCACTATCCAACTATCTAGTTGAAATTCAAGAGGTAGTATATGAAATATTTAAGTAAGTAACTCAAAGTAATCAGGTCGATGAGTACCTGACATCAAATCGGTCTTCCTTTACCTTAGAAATCCTAGGTTTCAAAGAGACACGATAGATTTTTTGTGTAAAACCGTAGATGCATATCATTGTAAGGTTTCGTAATGGGTATTCTATGGTTCTTCAGTTTGTGTCAATTTATAGGGAAATCGACTTTGTTTATCACTCATTCAAAAATAACCTTAATACGTATATGCCTCTTCCACCAAATGATCATTCTGTAGAAGTAACTGCCTAGAACCAGGTGGCATAGATTTATTGTGTTTCAGTTACCATTTTGGCTCTATAGCCATTATTTACATGCTTATATTTATAAATCCTAGATATTAATTTTAAGTCATGCTCAAATATTGTGCCAAAAAATTTATTTAAAGGTTCATTTATGTAACAGAAATAGATAAAATCGTTTTCCTCCTTGAATTTGTATTGCACATTAATCATTCAGACTTCTTTAGCAATAAATATATAAAACGTTTTTGAGATATTTGTCTCCTTGGCAGTGACAGAAACCATTAGGCATATCGGGATAATTTATCACTAATACTCGTAATCTGGACACCACTCAATTACTTCAGTAGCTTTACTAAATGATAATATACACATGAAGTAAAACGGTGGGTACCGTTTCTGAAATAATCTAGATTCCTATAAAACCTTAAATTCTGTTAATACGACAAACTGTCTCCAAATAATCTGAAGAAACTATAAAGAATAATGTTTCACGGTATTTAAGTGTAAAAGAAGATGTGTTATTTAACAGATAGGTTCCATGTGATATATATAATTCACAGATATCTCCGACTGAACTCTTGAATTACACATAAGACAGTAGTAAATTATTTGAAAACCTGAAGAGCGTCGAAATTATATTCTCATTAAATATTTAATAAACATTAGGTCAAGTGAATGAGCCTAGAGTGCACAAAAAAATTGGTTTTTCGATACTGAAGTCTGAACTTAACAGTTGTCAACTCAGTAGTATGTTCCCTCGAGCTGCTTGCTAATTAAACATTACCAGTTGATTTAAGACTGAATCACTCACTAGTTTTGAAAGTTTCCTAATCGGCCTTCATCAGGGGTCAAATAGGCGTTTTATACATAGAATTTCTCAGATCTGGATATCTATGAATTTAACATATCCTTGTCTACAGGCATTTTTAAACATAACTATCGTAACCTTGTTAGATGTGAAGAGTAAGTAAGCAAAAGGCCTTTCATCATTCGGTGTTCGGGTTTATAAGTACTTGTTGGTAAGGTGCATATTAAGCCCTAGTGAAAATCAAGGTCCCTTAAGGAGCATGGTATACATCCCTTAGTCTTAAACCAAGAGGTTCTACCACTAAGCTTCCTGTGTGACTAACTTATGTACACATATTTGTGACTAAATAGTAAGTAACCCAAGTAGACGCTAGTTCCGTAGACATTACCAAAATCTATCGATTAATTTCTCAAAATGCTTACTATACTGAGTTACACAAACCTTTCTGTGTTAATTAAAAACCTGCTCCAGGTAGTAGGTTGATTTTCCTATAAAATAGGAACAGAATAGTTAGTTCAAGTATAAAATGTGAGAACAAATTTGTATTAGGCTTCGAAACCTCACTGAGTACTCCAGATATGAATTGTTTAACAGCCCTATAACAATAACTTCGGTGTCTTTATTGAAGAAATCAGACAGGCAGTATTTCAGTTTCAACCTCTTCACAAACTTGATGGGCATATTTTATTCTCAGAAATCATATAAAAAGGTAGTTGATACTTTCAGCATAACTCCCTCTTAATTATTTGTGGTATATGACAGTTTTCACTTAAGGCAGTGGTAACAAACCGGTAATTTGGTTGCAACTGATAAAGTAAACCCACAGGGTGTTCCGAGATTGTAAAAAGCCAACATTTTTCGATGAATTTTACAGGATATATTAATTTTTTTAGTGACTGAAAGCTTCAGAACAAGAAGCACAAGCTATGACAAACACTCTTCAATATTTTATATATGTTACCTATCCAAGTTATTGGTGTGAATTAAGTGAGTCACTTGAGTAATCTCCTCTCAGGGACAACTGAGGTTTAGTTATTGTTGGTTACTAACAAATTCATCATAACTGTTTAGAAAGTGTATACGGGTATGAACCAGGAAGACACTGATTTGTGAATGTGACCATACTCTTATCTCAGTCGACATTCAGTCAAATGAAAGTTTAAAAATATCACTGGAGATGCCAGTAAGCATTGAAAGTTCACACAATTTAGTCACAACGTATATTAAACTGTAAAGTAGAAGATAAAATGTAATATACTGCAGCAGTTAGTAAGTTGATCTTATGTGAGGTAAAAAATATGCAGAAACTAAACTTAAAAAGTACTTCTCTTGCAGAGATAGATCCCAGAAACAAGAATACTACATACCAGAAATACAGATTCATATTTTTAAAACAGGTTTTAACAAAGAGAATAGAGTTAGGTTATGTGGAAAACTATTAAATGAAAGTCGATCAGTTGTGAAACTAGTGTCTTAGTAGTAGAAGTAGGTCACCAAAATATTATCTACCATATACCATGAATCTTTTGTAAAGTCTACGCAATAAATTACTCAACACTGCAGAAGCATTTGTCCTGCATCTTTACAGATAGAATCCTGGTGTCAACATAGTATTGATTAAGGAATGACATCAGTTGGAGAACCGTTGAAAACCTAAGAACATTGGACAGCTGTTTCGTCCTAGTACGTGCCTCCTCAGCACTATCCATCCACGATCCAGCAAGAGATTGAAATCAAAACCTCTAAGTCTTGCAGTGAATAAGTTAGCCTTTCAGGTACTGAATCTTAGTTCAATGGTATGTAGTTTCCCACTTCTGTCAGAATCTTTGTAGTGAATTTGCTATCATGTTAGACAGTAGAGAATTTACCATGATGAAGTAGACCCACTGAATGTATGCCTCAGTAGTTGTGAACAACTAATTTATCTCTTTAAGAAACTGTGAAAGTTCTCTGCTTGCAGCTAATTCTGTTAATTCAAAAAATCACCACTTGAGCAATATCATGGATTTCATTTTTGTGTCTTCAGTATGGCTGTTTATATCGAATGTTTGTCTTCTGTATTTACATTTCTTACCCTAGCTTTCTTTTTTCATTCCTTACATCTTATGGAAACTGAACTTGTGTCATTCACATTCATATCATCTATATATTGAGTTGCAAATAAGTAAGAATTGTATGCATAAAAGGTTTATTTACAGTTTCAGGCTTAAATCCTGCCCTTTTTCGATAGCGAAAAGACCAGAAAACCTATACAAAATGTTAAAAACCAGAATTTCGAAAAAACGAAGACTAGTTTGGTGAAGAGTCTCTCTTTGGCGTCTTCATTTTGAAGCTGTACAATTGCAATCATATACAAAGAAAAGTACATGATAACAAAACAGATAATTTGTCGGCAGCTAAAGTCAAAAATTAGTCGCTGAAGTTAGTGAATATCACTCTCAGTTTAACAAACATTGGGGCTGAGCAACATAATAAAATATCTTGGAAATGAATTGTCACTACAAAACTTAGAAACAAGTAAGAGTTGATATTTCATAAGAAGTAAACATAATAGAACAAGCAGGAGAAGGGGTGGTTTGAAAAGTTAGAGATTAAGATAAGAAGAAGAAATGAGGTTGGGCAAATCTGTTCCGCATACAGATCTCTGGATTTACTATATGCATTGCTAAAGCTTCGGAATTACAAAGTGGGCAAACACATAAAGTCTTCGAAATACCTTTCTTTCCTCTCCAGATAACTTCGAAATAGTAATTTGACCAGATTACAAGATCACTGTCGACAAGGTGTCCAGTTATTACACTCCTTATCCAACCACTGCCATATCTTCGCAACAATGCACAGTAGTGCTTTTAAATCCTCTCGCACAAGACTCATTTGTTGCACAAGAACAGATGAATAGATATAAGCATTCGGATATGGTCACAGGTTGGGTCTTATCCTTCAGATTGCTACAAAATAGTGGGTGACTAGAAAGGACTAACTTTTACGTTTGAAATCAAGGTTTATATAAAGCGTCTTCTCTGACAAGGAACCAAGGTAAAATCTCTGAGTATTTGGTTTGATATTTCCACCTCTGAAATGGGGGATATCCATTTTCAATCATGATTTTCCTTAGAAGGTTTATTTCATCAGCTAAAGTACAGAGGATGGAGATGTATGGGATGCGAGTTGCAAAAGATTTAGTTAGATTTATTTTACAACTGGTAGCACACCTGTTGAACTTTCGTTGTAGGTTTTCTGTAAACTGGCCTCACCACTGTTGCATCAGTCTTCCTTTTAAAATTTCGCATCAAGAAACGGAATCCTAGATCATCCTTCTACTTCAAGAGTGAACTTAATAGTTGGTAGTTGCCAAGCACATTTAGTACATAATTCAAGTCATAAAATCATTGACATACCTTTTATGCAGTTGGAAGTCATTGACTGTTGACTTCACCTGACTTCTTGGAGACTCACAATAAAACAATCTGCCAGTAATGATCCCTCTTCGGGTCCCATAACAGTCTCATCTTTTTGTCTGCAGGTTATGTCGTCGAGTGTGAATTGTACATTGAGGACGCATTTTAGCAGTGGCTGTTTCAAGTATTTTGATATTTAGATTGCTATCATCCAAATATTTGGACAAAAACAAATAATTTCCTTGGTTGCAGTGTTGGTGAAAAAAGACCCAAAATCGAGAGATAAAAAAAGTCCGTGAAAAACATTCATGTCCTTTGTGCAGTTGACAAGTCAGAAGGTATCACAGAGGGAGTACGTACACTAATCTTTCTTGACGACTTCTAGGATCTTACTGAGGCATTTCTTGATTGGATGGTAGGGAGGATACATACAATGTCTAGAACTAGATGAAGAAGCAGGCCAACCTTATATGTTTTTCAGCAACCCATAAAGTCCTGGTAATATGGAACCTACTGGTTCAACTTGTTTGCATAGATCTCCGCTAATTACCTTATTACCCTTTTTGTTTCAAAAAACGTCAATAAGTTGCTTTTCAGTCCTTAAAATTTTGATTCTCCGTTCTTCTCACTGCTTGTATTCCATTTGCATTCACTGTTTTCGCTTCATCTGAATGGATCATGGTTTACTTAGCATAATTATCCTTCTAGAAATAGGATAAAAAACTTTTATGTACAAATGGTGACTTTATTACTTTCGCTGTGAATGCTATCACTACCTATCAGACTGTAAACATTAGTCACCGGATAAAAACAACTATAAAACAATACGAAGGAAATTGACACGTCCATATACTCTGGTGTTTAACTTTTCCCAAATGTAATTATACTGAAGGAAATAATAGAAAAGTATGCTGGGTAAGTAGGAATAGTTTATAAAGACAATAAATAAAAAGTGATAAGGTACAAAAATGATGGTGAATATCTATTTCCTAGTCGCCTCATAAAGATGAATTTATGGCTTACAGTGCTGAATGCACGAAGTGCAAAGCATAATAGCCTTTGGATTCAGTGGAGTTGTTTCACACGCCAAATTATATCCATTACTTTTCTAATGCATAAACATTTAAAAGTGAAACTAAATGTGGGTTTGATCAACTGACTAAATCTTTCTCTTCTATCCTGAGTGTTATATGTTGAAAAACCCGACTTGAGAAAGCATTTTCAGACGACAAAGTGTAGTTCGCATAGCATTTACAGTAATGTAGGCCACTGAGTGTTCTTCATCTGAGTTGTAAATTTATCACTAAGTGAGGTAAAAACTTAAAGAATATTTCACCAGCTAAAAACCTGGAGCAGATGAGTGGATGACATCTCAACATCACGAGTAACTTTAAGTCCATCCTAGCAAATGCTGATTACACCAATCAGGCTTCGATATTCCATCTAGGAAAGTACTTTTCCGTAAAATAATGTAACTGGCTGTCTCACCAGATGCTGGGGTTGCCCTCAAAGTCAGCTCAGTATCATATATTTCGATAGATTATTAAGAATCGGACTGATAAAGTTAAGCGAAGCGATTATGCTTAAGAAGTTTGCTTGTGCATCTTAAAAAGCCTTTGCTAATTATATTCTCTTACTACATACTACATCACCAGAATCGAACAGGTTTGGTCCTGTGATAGATAAATTTTGGTTTTAAGCTGAAACAATAACGAATTTGCAAGTTATAAAGGAAATATACATTGGTTGATCACTGTTTATCATATTGTCTAATCCGGAGTCCTGACGGAATTCTGTCGATCATTTTGCAATGTGGCCACCAAACTAAGTTGCAGTTACGCCTTGCTGACGAGTACAAAAATATGCAAAACCTAGTAATTCCAGGGCCTTCTACTGATCACCTCTAACCCAATAACATAAAGGAAATATATTTACCAAATCCCAGAGAGGTAGAAACATTTCTGACGTTTCACAACCTCCAGAAAGCCTATTCTGTAGAGAATTAACCTGTACAGGTTTTCACAAGTTTAAATATTAAATGCTATACAGGTTTTATTCCCCGAAACAGCGGCTTCTTCGAAATGACGAAACGTCAGAGATTTATTTTTCTACTACATTGGGAACTTACAAACACCTTTAATTTATAATCCAAGAGAAGTGCCAACTAGTTAGACAGTGTGAACACTATCAAGCGGTAGAAACGCGTCAAAAATTCATATTGCAGTCGGGCAAAACCCTTGGTGATTGAAGTGAAATGAAAATTAGGTCAACAGCTGAACCTCGTAGCTCAGCTGGTAGAGCATCTAGCCAGAAACTCGGTAATCACTGGTTCGAATCCGGCCCCGGTCCAAATTTTCATTTCACTTTCAATCACCACTCAGTATAAATACTAGTCTGCAAAACTATGGCTATCATAGGTAATCAAAATAATAATTATGATCCGTTTATCAGATCCCCACCTTTTTTCAGCTCTATCACGTCAAATTTTGACCATTCCCTCATTTGCAACTTACTCCTTCCGACTAGAGTATTTTCATCTAACCTAAATGGAGTAATAATTCTGATGTTTATTTATATAAGTGATCACTGGTGTCAATTCAGATAATAGTCAGCTCATTATATCAGGAAGTATTTGGGCGATTTCTAAAATATAAGAATTATTTTTACAATCAGTTGACCGTGAAACCAAATCAAATTCACAAAATAACAAAATAAAGCTGAAATAAGCGCACTGGAAAGATATTTCCAGTTAGGAAATATGGGAGAAACTGTCCACGGTAATAACAAAAAAGAAATAAATACTATTTGAGTAGTCAAATATGAGTAAAAGAAAGTAGGTAACATTACCGCATCCTGAGTTTACAGTGTTGGGAAAATAAAACAGACAACATGTGTTTTCCAATTATGTAACAATTTCAGTTTACGCATTTCTATAGTGACTGCTTTTAGCAACCAGGATTAAGACTACGTTCAGCAGATCAACATAAAACCTCGGAAATTTGGTTTACTATTCGCTTGTTCTCAATCAATCCTGGTTTGATCAAGCCTTCCAGATCTTTTCAGACATTTTACGTTGTCCATATATTTCAGTAAACAAATTATCCATTGTAAGTTAGTGGAAAGCTCTAATTTTCTTTTTATGTTCCCCACAAGATGAAAGTTTTCTTTTTCTAACTCCAGATTAATAAGTGGCAACCAGTGGTAGTAAACCTCGTTAGAAGTATAACAGATCAAGTAACCCATAACGTATTTCATGATTGACATAGATTCTATTGTGATGAATTAGTAATTTTATAAACTTCTGGATCAAAATTCGATTTGATAGAACTGAATAAGTTGAATATTAGGGAAATGAATTGTGAATGAAATATACTTGTAAAATCCCAATGAGATGGAGAAATAAATTTCTGACGTTTCACGACTTCGTGGAAATCACTTCTTCAGGGAATAGAACCTGTACAAGTTATCGACTGTTTAAGTAGTAAATGGTGACAAATAAGATCATGCTGTTCATAGACGATAATAATATGGGCGTAAATGTCTTTGTTATGTTGGTTAGGATACGTTCTCACTTGTCTTATTAGTCTGGAGCTCAAGGTGATATGAATGTGTGTGCATGTGTAGGAAAAAATACTAAGATGACAAATTGGGTTTGCTTGTGTGTATGTACTTCTGTCATGATGATTGTGTGCGACGTACTATTTTGGATATACTGTCCAGAGTGGTTGGATAATTAAGCCTTCCTTTCTGTTGACAGTATTGGAACTCAACATAAGGTGAAATGCCTCAGCTATTCTTCTTTCTTTGTAGTTGGAAGGACATTTTTGAATAATTTTAATACTTTCAATATCGATTTTGTGACTGGGATAAATGACATGAACAGCGATCGCCGACTTGATCTGTAAATTCTGTAATTCTACAGGATTATTTGACTGTCGTTTTGTGTAACTTGCATGTTCTTTAGCTCGAATGAGGAAATCACGGAATGATTTGCCAATATAATAGGCATGACACTCGATATAGCCTAACTTGTAGACACAATTCTGTATGAAGATAAAGGAATTTTAACTTTTGAATGAACTAGTGCATTTCTGACAGTGCTGGTTGTCTTGTAAACAGCTCTTATTCAGTGCTTCTCTCAGGTTCTCAGTTGTACTGTCAATAAAATGGTTTCAAATCAATCTATATGACAATAACATCACTATTTTACATTTCCGTAATTACTTCAGTTCAAAAGGCTTTTAACGTATCACGGAAAAGAAGATGGTGTGAGATGCAATGCAAAATTACTTTAACAGGACAATAAAACCGAGAAATCGACTGTTTCAACATATCACTGATGATATTACTGAACTCTTCAGTGTACCACTGTCATAAAACATAAAGCATGTAAAAACTTTTAATCGCACAGCTATATGTTTCTAGGGCCTTTGTTTCCTTCTTTGTGGGAGTGACCATTTAGAAGGACTTTCATTCTAGATTTTACTGATATAAACTCCATATCCCTATTTTCTGATGTGATCTCCAAAGATTATTATTATTTGTCCCTTAGGTTCCTAGTGGAACATAAGGCTTCAGTAGCACGTCTCCATTACGCTCTCTTATCTCCAGTCTTTTCAACCTGGCACCACGACTGCCCACAAGCTCTCATTTCTTCTTCATGAGATCTCCTGCATGTCAACCTCGCCACGGACGCCTAACTCGTTGTTTCCCCTTTGGATTCCACTCAAAAGCCTGGCCTGGTGCGTGATGTCCCCAGTCGGCCTTCTCAGTGTATGCCCAATCCATCTCCACTTCCTTCCACTGCATATTTGTTCAGCGATAGCTTCTTGATTGGTTCGTCACCAGCCAACCAGAGTTCCTTGTTGGTTATTCTTATTATTCTGGCCATCTGATCTTCAGTAACGAGCCAGCGTAGGCAGTTGTTGATGAATGTCTGTAGTTTGTTGGAAATCGCTTTCGTAAAGCGTCAAGTCTCTGAACCATACAGAAGCACTGACTTGACTGAAGCTGGTGCTGAAAATCCGGATGTTGTTCCATATGCTGAGTGCAGAAGATCTGTACACTAGTTTCAGGCTAATGAACACCTGTCTCGCTGTGTTTCCGATCCTGATTGGCTTTCACGTCTTCGTCTGTGCCGCCTGTAGTTGAAACACTGCTGCATACATAGGTGAAGGAAGCTACTTCCTTCAGGTTTCTCCACTTCATGATGATTGGTGCTTAATGTTCGTGCTATTGTTGTTGTTGCTGTTGGTTGGGTACCCTCATCACCTCAACCTCTGTCTTCTCTACACTCACCTGAAGGAAGTCTCATCCTCCTCCTCATCCTCCTCCTCCTCCTCCTCCTTCGCTACCCTGCCTCGTCTCTCCCAACAACTTGTTGGTTTTTGCCTCTACATCTTCGAGTTTGTGCCATAAGACATTAGACATTACACATTAATCATCATCCACCTTGAAATCCAAATCTTCTTCTGAGGGTCTTTTCATCCGTCCAGCAAGTGTATGCCCATCTCCCCGCTACTCACAGTTGTCTATTGCTTGATTCGGCCCAGTCTAGTCTAGTCTAGTCTGGTCTAGTCTAGTCAACCAACCACAATCGGGAAGATCATCGGTGATAGTAGGTGGCAACCTTGTCTTGTCTTGTGTCACTCCTGTCCCCCGTCTTCACTTCAAAGTCGTCACTGAGCTTTCCATTGTGTTGTGAATCACTTGGCATGTAGCATCACATAGCATATTGCTGTTGAATGAGATTGATGAAGGTTTGTGTCACTAGAACCGTGGTGTTGAAGCAGCTGCTTGTCAGATTACTTCTCGGTTGACTCAGTCGGACGCCTTTTCAAAATCGATGAAGTTGAGGTTGAGTTGATTTGAGTGCGATTCTATTCTCTGTTCTATGATGATGCGTAGTTCAGTGTTGCAAATTGGTCCGCACATGATTTGTTCTTCCTGAAGCCTGTCAGCCTGCCAGCCTGTTCCGGTCGTAATTTTGAATCCAGTGCATCTTTTAGTTTCTCCAGAATGATGTAGCCTAATATTTTGCAATCTTGAGGTGGATATGAGAATGATTCCGCGCCGGTTCTTGCAAAGTCTTATGTCACCCTTCTTTGGAAGTTGACAACGTAGTCCTTCTACCGATCAATCGACAGTTACCTTTCCTTCCTTCCAAACCTTCTGCAGTAGTGGCGTGAGCATGTCCGTTGTTGCCGCTGCGTCTGTTTTCAGGTCATAAAAACTATATTTCAGACTGCGATTACGATAAACAGGATTTGATATCCAGCCCTCTGGACACCAAAAAATGCATTAAATTGACACGAACTGACGAACTTGGATACGTAAATCAGAGACGAGAAAAATTATGCGTTATTTACACATAGAAAATCGAAATATGAATTAAAATATAAAACTGCGTATACATATATGTATAATGTTCGTTATGTTATGTCGTTGTCATTCGGCCTACTTAAAAGACCTTTTTCCCTCTCTGTTTGTTGACTTCATTTTCTTTCTATCTCATATCTATTTTTTCTGGATTTTAATTACTGTTCGAAAGTATTATAGAAAATAAAAAATGGGTTTGCACACGCAAGACAATCCTCTTAGATAAAAAAAACTAAAACATTTCCTCACCTTAGTAATAATGGAAATAATAGTAATAATAAGGATGTATTTAGTATCCGTAGCTTTAATTATAAGAAAATCCTCTTACTGAACCCAGAGAATAAAGGGATGTGAACAAAAATAAGGGCAAAGGAGAAGATAAGACATACCCTACCTTGTTTCCTTCCTCTCTTAGGTGATTTAGACTTTTCATATCATTCAGCTGAACAGGGTAGCAAAGTAAATAGTTTTATGCATAATGACTGTGAAATTAATCACATGAAGGTGAAACATATTTCGAATAATTATTTTGGTCATATACATGATATTTCAAGTTGTTATTCATCGTAGACTGACATCAGTTGGAGGAACAAAGGAGACCTGGGGGGACTGGAGAGCCGTTTCGTCCTAGTATAGGACTCCTCAGCAGTGCACACCCACAACCCCATCAGGGATCGAACCCAGGACCTTCAGGTTCCGTGACCAGCACGTTACCATTGAGCCACTGGGTCAGAATACACTCGTTCATATTTCCAACTTCTGTTAGCTCATGATATACCGCAACCGCTACCCAATGTCATCGTTGAGTAACTGTCCTCACGACCATCAGGGTGCGCACTGCTGAGGAGTCCTATATTAGGGCGAAACAGCTGTCCAGTTTTCCCAGGTTTCCTTTGTTCCTCCAGCTGATGTCAGTCTACGATGAATAACAACTTGACATATATGATAGATGAAAACATCGAAAATATGAGTGTTGATCACATCTCTATGCTACACAGTTTGACTTCGAAAAGTTCATTGTCATTCACGGGGACATTATCGGTGTTAACTTCGAAAAGAGTAATTTACAAAATGACCTTCACGATGACTGATATCTTCCAGCGTTTTATTATTTGCTGGATAACGTTTCGTGCAGGATTTATTCCTCATTTTTATATCAAAGTAATCATATGAATTTCAAACCTCCTCCAAAAAGTTCATTTCGTTGGATATCGCAGTCCTTGACATATAGTAAGTTACGTCATTCTCAAACTCCACTTCCTTATCATTTATATGTTACACTTAGGCTAACAGATGAGATCAAGAAACCAGAAAATGAAAACTAGTTTCCTTTGTTCCACCGTCTTTTTAAAACAGCACATCTTCCTAACAGATAAATGGAAACAAGGTATACAAGATTTCAATGTAAAGCTTGACAACTTACGTGTTCCCGGTGACACTGTAAAAACAGGGAGACTACTCACAGCCTATATCTATTTAGAAGTTTTCTACTCGCATACAAAAAGAGTGTTAATCAAGTTAACAACTTTTTCAGTGTCAATGCAAAAACAGAAACAATGAAATTAAAACTTAAGAAATTTTCCTTTGGTAAAATATTCATCCTTATCCCTTACTTGATGCAACAACAGAATATGAAGACATTGATCTAACGAGTTCAAATCAGCCTATCAGTATTAGTCATGGTAAACTGAAATTTATAGCGCTGTTAGCATGAATTCCATCAGCTGAATGAAGTAAAATGACTTTTGCATCTAAAATGAATAAGATAGAGCGGATAATAAGGAAACTATGTTCTAGGGAATTGAAACAAATGAATTCAGTCAGTCGTAAGATACTGAGGGCGAGTTTTTTAAAAGGTTTAAATGATAATTAATAGAGTACCATTGTTCATGCTTAGATTTTTGAGAACAGCCACTCGTTCTTAACCACAAGACGAAGATATAACTAGAGAATTAATTCGCACTTATGTGAGTGTTAACCAGTTTTGAGTTAATGGTATACGTCCTACTATCACACCCTACTCTAATTGACAATCACCAAGTGCTTCAGTGCTTGGCGTCACCTATTTTGGCTCAGATATCATACATCAGATGACCACAAAATTCATTTTGTCTTTTTATTTTTGTGATCATAAGCTAAAATATCAAATCTATTCCCCTCGCACAATGAGTCGTTGTCATTACTCATTTGCCTAGTAATAACGCCCTGATGTTTGAAGCGAAACGTTCTGAGTTCAAGTCTCAGTGAGAACGACATCCATCACTTATCAGAATACAGGTATATATCTAGGTTTACTTCGGGGTAACTTCAAATACTGGCATATATACATATATTCAGTGTGATTGGCTTTTTGAGACAAAGGTTTAGAGTAAATTGCTTCTACTGAGTTTTAAGGACTACTGATGACATTTGACATCATTGCTTAGTCGTTAAAGTCTGGGTTAAAATATTCCATTTCCCCGCCAGTAAGTCGAATTTTGCATTTCTAGTTCATTTGAAAGATTTTGTGCTTACATGAGTTCTGATAGTAATGATGTATAGTGACTAGCCGCGGAATCGAGGATGCACACAGCGGTTGATTCCTAAATAGGAAAAAGTGTGTATCCTGGATTCCGCGGCTAGTCACTATACATCATTACTATCAGAACTCATGTAAGCACAAAATCTTTCAAATGAACTAGAAATGCAAAATTCGACTTACTGGCGGGGAAATGGAATATTTTAACCCAGACTTTAACGACTAAGCAATGATGTCAAATGTCATCAGTAGTCCTTAAAACTCAGTAGAAGCAATTTACTCTAAACCATTGTCTCAAAAAGCCAATCACACTGAATATATGTATATATGCCAGTATTTGAAGTTACCCCGAAGTAAACTTAGATACCGCAATTATACAACCTTACGCAGCATTATTCTATACGGATATTCCAGTCAAATATGACGAAACAGCATTTGACTGTTAATATTCTGAGCATGATTTATCCCTTGCATAAAATGTCATGATCAAGTTATGCCGTAAACAGTGAACAAACTAATGTGTAGTTATGGAAGCTTAAAATATCATGGCATCGAATATTACCTGGTCTTATAAGTAAAAAACACTTTACATAAGATTCGAGAGAGTTTGTTTAAATAAATCTTCAGTAAAATCTGGTATTCTGTTTCTACGAATAAACGTAGGTATTCTTAAGATAAGAGTATGGTATTTGAAAACTTTTCTGGAGTATATATAATCGCCTGGTATGCATAATGAAACACATGATGCATTATATTGACTGTGCACTGGAAAGTAACTGATTTCATGTTGTTTGATGATAACCGCTGACTCAATTCCAACGCTCCCTTTTTTTGTAATATGGTCACTAAGTTAACAGACTCAACATCATGTTACACTTTGACTCATATTACACAGCTGAACGTAATCGACGGGAATCTTTCTATCTAAGTCATTCGTCAGCAAAGCATATACGCAACCCTGAGGAAACTGATATCTCCTAAGAGATTCAGACTGACATCATCCAATGGGACAGTCACACCTGTTATGACAGAATGACAGTCAGGTTCAGAGGTTCCTACCATTCACGTCCAACAGCCTAACATTGATCAAAAGGCACTATGATGCCTGGTGAACATACTGCAAAAGATGATTAGTAAAACTCAGTCAACTGACGTACGGAAACATCTTAGGCTTAATAACTATGTGTTATCTTTAGCTACAGACAGTCGATGTGGCTTATAGCTTAGTATGCATGATTCATAATGTATATCATAATCTATGAAAGATTCTAAGCAAAAGTGAAATTTCTGTTTTGTGTAAAACTAAGAAATGGGGAACGGCTCTTGTAACCAAAAATCAGTATATATTACGCAACCTCGCATTCTCTAGTAATCTGAACATTTCATTGAGAGGTTTGTAAGGAACTAACTGATTCCAAGACAGTCTTCAAAGTGGGGAATATCAGCCACAGAACATATGGAAGCCAGTCCAAGACTCCTCACCAGCAAGTATCCGCTACCTCATGCCTACCTGAACATCGGAATGTCTAATCTCATCAGTGACACCAGACAATAATTTCATTGTATCAGGAAATAATAAAACATCGGAAACACAGATTGATGGTTCATTGACTGCAGAGAAGTGTGTTCGATACAAAACTAGATGTTTCCGAGCTCAGTGCTTCATGTAGTCATAGTTGCACATTGTTGCGGAGTATGAAAGGACAATAAAATGTTTGTTCAGTATTTTGGCTGATTTCAATCAGCATTGAAACATACTTGAAACTAATCTGTAGCATGTGAACGACAATATTACACCCCATTTCGTCTACCAATTCAAATGTACGTGTGGTGACACATAAATAGAGAGGTCTCATGATTTTCTACAAATAAGGGCGTCGGAACAAAATTGCAAAGTGGCTTTATAAGCAAATTAAATCACCTGAAAGTATAGATGTTGGTAGCAGACTTCCAAGTTCTTTGATCGCAAAACATATCACTTAGACAGGTTTCAGGACCTGTTTACAAAATGTATTGCAGATTGATTATTAAATCTGCTGAGGCCTTAGCTATAAGAAAGTTTGAATCAAATTTTTGTGTTCAAAAATAATTTGTTATTTGGTGAATTTAACTCTTAAACCAAGTTCGATGTACTAGTATTTTCGCATTATTGATTTTCATTATTATTTGACTTTTAGTTCAGCCTTCCTACTTGACCTCTTTTCATATTCTCACCCCTTATCTCGATAAACTTTTATATAAATACCTATGCCACCTATGTGTGTGATCAGACTTTTCGAAATGTATTGCAAAAGTACACAACGCGGTTCAAACAATTTACATCTTCTTAGTGTTTTGTCGAAATCGGCAGATTACTAAATGTCCAAAACGTAAGAATTTAATTGTGGTGAAGATATACTTTTTCTGGTTTAGGTATTTTAGAAAACTTCAGTTCATCTCTGAGCCATTTCTTGTTATCACACTGTTACTTAACAGCTAATGAGTATCTGTATTTATATAATCGTGTAATAACGACATCGTCTGATAGTCATTTAGTTACCACATAGATTGCTTTCTAAACACAAACCACAAATTCAGTCTTGCTTTTCAAACTATCTATATTTAGAAAACACTTTATCCTAACCACTCTTCGACCAAATATTTTGTTTTGAAACGGTGCACTGGAACAAAAATCATGACCACAATATGCAGTTGACCTTCGAAAGCGAGTTCATGCCTTAGTTTGAAGTTTTAGATTTGCCTTTGTGCATTTGCATAAGTAGACTGAATACAGACAATATCAGTTGTTTACAATTACCTTTAAGACTGAAATGGAAGTAGAACTTAAGGAACTTTATATCTGGCCAAGTCCCCTGGAAGATATACCGTTTTCTTTCAATGTAAAGTACACGTTAACTGAACTACGCATTGTCCAATAATCACTGATGTACCAATAAAGCTCCTCAGCTGTACTAAAGTTCTAATAATTTCAGACGATTCCAAATCAGCATATTTTATAACCAAGTTTAAGAAAATTTCCATTCTTCTCAAAAGATTATCCGATGCACATCTAGCAACTTAATCCATAACATTTCAGGGTACAGACCAATTTACTGAATCTCAAAGCATGTAAGAACCAATATGTTGAACGGCCACAAAATTTTTCCATATACCTATTTCAAGTTAAGTTCACATATGTGAGGAAATTATCTTCTTAGCTACATTTATTGAATCCAGATGTCATAGAAGGATAATAGATACCAGTAGGAATAGAACTTTTAAATACAATGACTAGACCGTTACAACCTTGTACAGAAACAATCTTTTGACACGGGAATCTCAAAATTAATGCCTTTGCATAATGAAAATCCCCCAAAAATCAACTTTTTTTCCCATAAAACGCCTTATGGAACCAATTATGTTACTACTTGTATAGTTTACCAAAAAATGGCTCCAAGTAACAGTCAACCATGCAAGAAATGCAAACTTAAATTTAACATTTATATAATTATAGAGATGGAGAGAATTTTCTCTACAAAATGATTTACTAGACTGGTTCACAGTTTTCTTTTGATATGATGAAAGTTGATCAAAACTTATGGAGCTATAAGTCATGTTCAGTATTCACTAAACTGCATGTTCATTGAAAAGTTATACTGATATATCTGCAATGAAAGAATCTGATTAAGATGATTTAGGCGTCATCAGAAAGAAAGCATGAACAAGACGTTTCTTTTTCATCACTTAAATAACTCATTACCTAGTGAAAACATACGGTAACTCTTGGAATAAGGATCATCCTATATAGAAGTCCCAATTGCAAATTTCTATGCTCCTACGGTATGTGAGTGGCAGGTATCAAATATTCAGTATCATTCTTGTCACCGAACCTAAAACTTTGGCTTATTTACGCAAAAATCTTTAGACCCAAAATAATAGCTACACTGTTTTTAGCATATAAGATGATTTTCAAAATGTTTTTGTTCATTCAGTACTTCCTTTTAGATGACTGGAAAATTTGTCAATCACTAGAATTGTTTCCATGGTACCAAGTTCTCCAAGTGGCGTCGTTCGGTTGATAACCTTTCACTATCTTTCTCAATATCATCAGTGAGAACTACAAATAGAAGGAGATACTAAAACATTTTCAGAGGTGATTCAAGATATTTTTAGTCCTTCACTTATTCATTTTAGTTTATTTGTTAGATATACCACACAGTAAGACAGCACCATTTCCTGGATAGTGTTTCGGATATACTATATATATTTCCCATATTCATATTAAGATATGGTCAATAAGTTGCTTCCAAAAAATTATCCAGTAAGTAGTACTGTTTTACTGTATGAGACATTAAATAAACAAACCAAAATGGAATTTCATCCTGCCACAATGCTCAAGTTTCGCCCCCGAATTTCAGTTATCATTCTATCAAGAAGCTAGTGAGTATGATGAAGCTTATATATATCTTGTTCATTTCAATTTTCTGAATTTGCTTGACCGACTACAATGCAAAGTCAGTACTCTTTCAAAAGATCTATTACAGTTATAGTACATAAAAATAAATGATGACTAAAGGAAGTAAATCTTATAAATCATTAATCAGTAATAATCGCCTTTCTCTAAACGCTATATATTTAAATAGGAAGTAAACTACACATAATTACTGTTAGTGATTCCTATTAATTGCTAGTATTATTTTAGTCTAAATAAAGAAGAACATTTTTCCTGTGGTTATGCAGGTTGTATACGCACATTTCATTTAAAGACAGTTAACTTGAATTCTACTGAAATACAGATGTTGTTTCTATCTCATACATTATTCCTTCATATAAATGAGCCTACTGACCGTGAGTATCTCACACATTCTTCTCAACAATCTAAACTGCAAATAGACGTTTCGAAGAAAAATAGCAGAAATATCAGCCTACTGTGAATACCAGAAAAGTACAATTATGCCTCATTAAACGCCGTCTAATTTCATGAAGTCATGTGATGTATGCGAGTACAGGTGGCACAAATATGTGTCAGAGTGAGGTAGTATGAATGAATACAAATAACAGCTATGCTAATCCTATTCGTAAATTTTTCCTTTTTCAATCGAGCTCCAGTCCAGCAATCTGAGATCACAAATTACAAACACATAAAACGTTTCTTCATAAGAATACTCATTTTAATTGTGACCAAACTAGCTGAACCAGTCACATAATCTTGTGAGTATTATTCTCAGTACCAAAAGTCACACAGCCATGCTATTTAAGGTGAAAGGTCATTCAGACACCTTTTAAATGTTACTATCCATAAAGTCTCTCGCATATGTAGGCATTAATACACTGTTGCTTATTCCATTACAACAAAGCAGATAGTTTGCTAAGTTTTCTGACTGTGTTTGACAGTTTCTGTACAAGGTCCGTGCATATATCTTCCCTGCCTGATAAGAATAATGGATAGTGGATAGTAGTGGAGTCCAGGAAGCACGTTATAATAAGAAAATATCCATCACACAAGGAGTAACCGTCGGAACTCAGTAGGCAGGTTGATTAGCTTTTGGTGTCTAAAACAACGGAAATTACGTTTGAGTCACGGCAAGAAGAACAGCATGCACTAGCAAGTTGGTATATCACCCTAATGGGTCCAAAACAGAAACTAACCATTCTTCTTAACTGGTGTTTCACAAGTTCTTCAAGATTGAACTTGAGTTCGCTAATTTGACAGTTAGTATTCGGTACAGACTAACCTTCCTTCTGAACACTATGTCAGAAATATGACCTTCATTCACTCGCATATTACCGAAAATTAGGTCTTTTACTGACTGTCAAAGCGTAAGGTTCTTGTACTAAGTCCATTAGTCTACATTAAGGTGTTTGCTTATGTAGCTTTTAGATAATTATTTCCAGCTGGTTACAGACTACAATATGGTGAGATTTACTTACAACTAACAGGTATTGTTTGTTTCGGTTTCTAATTCTGTAGAGTTGTTCAGCATACTATAATACCAAATAACTTTTGTTCAAGTGTGATTCAACAGCTCCTTTTTGTTACAGCAGCCTTATGCTATAGGAATCTCAACAACAGCAAACTCTAAAATCTTTTAAGAAGTGAAATTCAACGAAAGATTCCAGATAAGTTAACGCAGATGTTACGTAAAGTTTCCCAATAACAGTGCAACTTCCTGAATGGAAGTACATATCGGCAAATAATTACATATGTACTTGTTGAACACATAGATAATCACTTTCGATCATAATATGAATCTTAAATATAGGAAATTCATTTGGTCTTATGGAACGGAATCCGATAGTGGATGCTGCTAGTCAATACTACAAAATGATTTAATTTCCCATTAATCCTGAATGATGAACAGTTGATGATCAAGGCAAAAATAACTAGATGAAACTTAAATGGTATCCACACTTGACTGGAACGTAAGTGCATAAAGCGATTTGGTGAATTTCCACCACCCTCAGCTGAATTTAATGTGGATTATGGGATGGCTATGATACTAACTGAAGACCAGGAAAGTAAGAGGCCAATTTTCAGCATTATGATCAGCTGCCATCCTCACTCAGATGTTTAATACAAAAGAGAGCATTATGACTTAAAATCTTTCACTCCCAGGAAATCTAATGACCAACTCAAGGTAACAAGTCGCTCTTTTTAAACCCATGGATTTCTTCCACCATGATGATTTTGTTTAAGGTTTACTTTGTTTAACCTCCGCTGAGAATCAGTTACATTCTCAGAAAAACACCTCGTTCCTTGTAGAAACGTCATAGTAAAGTACATGAAATTAACTGAACTTTCATCACAGAGACTGGATTCACAAATAAACATCATGAAAACCATTTAGGGTGAAAAATGAACTCCATCTGTCTCAGCTGCCAATCGAAATCCTATTTACCCACTCGGTTGTAACCCATGCATCCCGCACACTGCTTTTTGTATACCTCCACATTATTTTCACCAATCACATATCCCTTATTCCGTTTTATACTTTGAACTGAGAGTTGGAATACCTTTCCATATTACACTTGCTTATTTGTTACATAGCACACAGTGGTACAGTATTATTTACTTCATTGTGTGCTGTATATCAAATAAACAAAGAGAATATGGAATTAAATTCTACCACAGTGCCCAAGTCTTACACTTATATTATTAGAATACCTTTGCTTTAGGTTGTATTACTAACGATGTTAACCAAGTACATACTGATTGTAATCGACTATTTTTAAGAATGCTTCTGCGTTTGACTAGCTGTAAGGTTTAAATCGAACCTACAATTCAAATTTCCTGCAAAATGAATGTCAACTGGACTTGATCTTGTGTAGTTACAAAACAACGTAGGCAGAAGAATATCCTGGACAGTTTTCATACTTGCTGGTTGGATTGAGGAGATTGTTAGGAAGCTTTAGACGTAGATTTTGTGTTTATTTGCACCAATCCACTTAGTAAATCTATAACTTCGGGGAAATTCATTGCCTTATGAGGACATAACAGCCACCAACCTATACTTCTTTCAATTGATCCCAGTGGGACTGAAATATTTAGATCTAATCGTCTCCTCAGACATTATCATTTAAAAATTAATACAGAGTAAATTCATGCTAATTTACACAGGATTTTTTTTGCTCATTTCTTCAGTATCTGGTAAGTTCAAAAAATTTCTCTTCTACAAAGTGTACTTCAAGTAAAATTACTAAGATAATAGTCATTTCTATTCTATAACTTTAATGTTACACTTTGTGTATATCAAATCAGTTCAAGGGATATAATATGTACTGCCGACTGTCAGGGTTTGAAATATTGATCACCTTATTGAAAACCAGAGGTTTTGAAAAAAAACATGTAGTTTGAAAGATATGAAACTTTTGCCAATTAAGTATTTTGGTTTTGAATTGTATCAGGTTCATTCTGTACATTCGGTAATATGTGATATGAATCACAGACACATACATACACATATGCATGAACTTGGAGACTGACAGCTATTTGTACGTTTGAGCAACTATGTGAATACATTGTCTAGGAATTGATTCCGCAGACATTTGTATGATTAGCAGATAATTGGGTGCTACGATTTGCAATTACAGTTGAAAGATGTACAACTAAGGGGAGTTGAATAACTATTGAATATTAGGTAAAAAGAAAGTTCGAAGGACAAAACTGAGTTCAAGTTGGTATTCGTCACAGACTGATGTCAGTTAAAGAACCATTGAAATAAATGTAAAACTTGGGCACTGTAGTAGATATGTTTGTTCTACATAGCATCCAGTGATACACTGTTATTTAATTGATAACGTTTTCAGTATAAATTATTGTCATACATTCATGAAGCATGGAAAAGAACTTATTGAAAGATCAAAACATTCAACTGTTGAGAAGAAGCCTGTTTTCCTTCACGTAGCACTCAAAGATGATGAGATATCAGAAAAAATAGACAGAGGAATAAAAGCTGCACTGAGAAGAAGCTTCCCAGCTGCCAGACTGGTCTCAGTTTACAATGCATTATGCTCAATAACATTGTCCAATGTAGACAAACACCCATCTCAAGTCACCTCCAACTGCGTATATCAATTCAGCTGTGTTTTTGGAAGCAAGTAGATAGGACAGACTGAAAGAAGAGCGTCTACTCGATTTTACGAGAATATTCCGAGAAATGTGTGTCTGAATGGTAGCAAGGTCTTTAAAAGCGCAACCACCAGCCACATCATAGAAACAGGGCATCAAATAGATGTTTCTCAATCCTTCAGGATAATCAACAAACAAAAACACCATGTTTATTATGGTTTGTGGAAGCTGTCGCTATAAAACATTTTCAACCTGACCTATGTACTCAGAAAGAGACTGTAATTAACCTTTCTTTACCTTAGTAAATGTACATAATTTTTTGCATATGTACTTATATAGTCTTCCCTTTTCTTTTGATTGCATCATCTTTTCATTAATTACTTGCTAAATATTAATCATTTAACGGTTTTCAAGTTTCTCATGTAATTACGTAACCTATTAGCTCTTAAATAGTCCCTTCTTTTACACTCCATATCTCCAGAATTTTCTACCTCATAAGATATAAATAGCCATTGATTTTGACTAAGATTTGTAACTATGACTCCTGTGTTTCCTTAACTTACTACCTTATTTCAAGTTGTTATTCATCGAAGACTGACATCAGTTGGAGGAACAAAGGAAACCTGAGAGCACTGGACAGCTGTTTCGTCCTAGTATGGGACTCCTCAGCAGTGCGCACCCACGACCCCACCAGCAGGGACCGAACCCGCGACCTTCAGGTTCCGCGACCAGCGCGTTACCATTGAGCCACTGGGTCAGAATCCAATGCTCCATATTTCCAACTTCTGTTAGCTCACGATATAGCGCAACCGCCACCCAATGTCATCGTTGAGTATTTGTCCTCACGGCCATCAGGCTTTGACTCCACCGGTCACGACTTGTCATTGGAACTTCGGGAATACTTCTCGAAGCTAGTCACCAGTGAGCACCAGTTCAATTAAATTTTTTTGAGGGGGTTGTGGAGATTTGGGAATATTTCAAGTTGTTATCCATCAAAGACTGACATCAGTTGGAGGAATAAAGGAAACCTGGGGGCACTGGACAGCTGTTTCGTCCTAGTATGGGACCCCTGCTGGTGGGGTCGTGGGTGCGCACTGCTGAGGAGTCCCATACTAGGACGGAACAGCTGTCCAGTGCTCCCAGGTTTCCTTTGTTCCTCCAACTGATGTCAGTCTTCGATGAATAACAACTTGAAATATTTCCAAATCTCCACAACCCCCTCAAAATTTACTACCTTATTGTTAATCCTGGATTTCAAATCTCTATTTCTTTCTGCGTGTTTAAAGTATGTTATGCTATTACTACTACTAATAATTCATTTCAGTTATAGGCTGTTTGCAACTGATGAAAAACCATGAAATAAAATGAGCTCATTTTATTCAGCAAATGTCTTTATTCTTGCATTGTTCAAGCATAAATTATTGCTTATAGCCAATATCAGTGTGACCATACAGCCTTCTATTTCTGATCTTTTCATAGTCCTATCATATGATACAGGATAATAAAAATCGAATATCGAAAGCTATGTGATTACATTGATATGGGTTATGAGCAATAACTTACGCTCGAAACGTTATCAAGTAAATAATACTCTATCACTGTGTGTTATAAATCAAATAAACAAATCTAATATGGAAGAACCATTGAAAACCCGAAAGCACTGCACAGTTGTTTCCTCCCAATAGGCAGTCCCCATAAAATAAGTTATTTTAGCCATTGCCTACGTCAATTAAGGGTCACCACGGAGTTCATAAAGTTCAGATTCCAATCTTTTAATTGAAATCGCTAAAGCAGGTACACAAAGCGAAATTCCTACTCAAGTTAATATAAGCATTCGACATATGTATTTTTATTTGCACACATCAACTTATAGACTGAAATGGGTGAAAATTTGAGCAATATTCATTTAAATTCCTGTATTTTCAATGTCTTAATAGATATATTACTTTTACTAAAAGCTGATACTAATTTCAAAAGAACCTCAATATTTACTTTTACTAGTTTAGAGTTCATTCAAACTACACATCAGAAAATTCCTTATCCAGCCACTATGGAAATTATTGGGTTAGTGCACACTGATACATGAAATCTGTATCAAATGCAGTTTGGAGGATAACGTAGCCTGTTACTTACATACCCTTGATATGTGAATGTGAAATCCTCCTACAACTTAATTGTTGCCTCTGCATTCATGGTTTGAAATACAATTTCTATGCATAAGAATGTTGTAAAAATAGTAGATTCTTCAATAAATGGACACACCCGAAAATTGATTCAGTGAAACATCAGATTTCTTCTCCTTTTTTAATCCTAAAACCTACAGGTATATAAACAGTATGAAGAAGATTTAGATGAGACCTTATAAGGTCACTCACTAGTTTGACAGATAAGATTTTTCCCTTTTTCTATATTTCTCATTTCATCGATTTTTAAAATCATCTAACATACAATAAAAGAGGTCAAATTCAGCTGTAGATAACGAGTCGGCTAACTCAAATAGTTTTATCTGAAAAACTCAACAATGTTCACTGCTATACACTTTGATAAGAAACAGTAATAACCATTCATTCTTGACTGTCTAAGAAAAATGCCAACTTATAGGTTACTTCACCAACTACTTAAATAAGTCTATGTTAAAAATTGGATGCAATAGATAGTATCAAACTGGTCCAATAGCACTAGTCCGTTTGACTCACTTTAAATGGTTCTATTCTACCTTAAAGGAAAGTGTTAACTGTATAAAGTCGTAATTTATTCCAATAGAAAACCGAGCTACTTAGTCAGACTTATTCACTCAACTAACATAGCCCATGCATCGCTAGTTTGACATCATCTATCAAGCGTTAACCTTGCTTTTACAAAAGACTGTGTCAGATTCTTGCATAAATCATATTGACACATTAAAAGATAAGTGACTTATGGATGAATTGCCTTGATTGTCACATGATTCAATTGGTGGGCCATTTGCAACCAACCATTAAGAAATAGAAATATCTTTATTTTCGCCTGGCCAGTTGAAGCCAAAACAATAAATGTAAATAGCCATCTTGAAGCTTCCTCTAATCACGAATACAACTGTTATGAATGCTAATAATTAAAATGTTGTAAAATACCTCGAGAGCAAGCGACTGAGAAGGAGAGCACTGATCTTCATGCATCTAGTAAATTACATCGAAAAAGCAAAGAAGTACAGTTACTGCTGTTTAAATCATGTCTGAACTCTAAAAAAGAATGTTGGCTCTCCAATCTTACATAATGTTGAGGTTAATTATGTTCCTAGCTAAAAAATCAGTAGATGAATGGGAACTTAGTGTTCAGTGTTTTGTTTCAAGTGGATCCTTTGAAGATTACCATTCAGTGATTATGATTGACACTAATGCATTTCAAGAAAATAAAGGAGTGGTCAGTGTGGCAGATAAAATTTCTGTAAGCTAAACACAAGCTATCATAGGATTCAGTAGCAAGCACAAGTGAATAAGCTTTCTGTCCCTTTATTTACTAAGACTTAAGTAAAGTAACTCTACTGAAATAGTGAGTAATTTTATGCTAACCGGAACAGTTAATAATCAATCTAGAGCCTTGATAACAGTAACAGCTAGTGAAGTATAGAAATCTGCAGTGTTATAATGCTGATATTAATTTACCAAAGAATATTTCATTGATCGTAGTAGACCACCGACAAAAACAAATTTCGATCAATTTCCTCATTATAATACATATACTTCTAGTGGGATTGCTTTATCAATTCTGAATTTTCAAATCCTTATGCAATTCATATTTTCAATTTAATTGGTAACACTAGGTTTCACATCAATTCACTGCTTCACCCTAGTTTCACTTCTTACATTGTTTTTTTTAGCGATTTAAGTTTCTTTAGGTGTTTCCAGTAAGTTGTCTAATCTTTTTTTCATTCAATGTTCTTTGATAGTTTTATTTTCCGGTTACTGCCAAGCGAATTGTTTATCTCTAGCATAACAACATAAGTAATTATTAAAATACATGGATATCTATCATGTAGAATATTTCAGTATTAGAGCACAGGAACTTTGTAATGAATAATCTCTGCAGTTATGTTAAGTGAGTGTTAAAAGCGGTACCCACTACACAAAAAGCATTTCCAACAAACACAGACATTCATCAACACTTGTCGCCTACTGTGGCTTGATACTGAAGATCAGATGGCCAGAAAGAATAAGCAGCAAGAAACTCTGACTGGCTTGCTGGCTGGCTGGCTGGCTGGCTGGCTGGCTGGCTGGCTGGCTGGCTGGCTGGCTGGCTGGCTGGCTGGCTGGCTGGCTGGCTGGCTGGCTGGCTGGCTGGCTGGCTGGCTGGCTGGCTGGCTGGCTGGCTGGCTGGCTGGCTGGCTGGCTGGCTGGCTGGCTGGCTGGCTGGCTGGCTGGCTGGCTGGCTGGCTGGCTGGCTGGCTGGCTGGCTGGCTGGCTGGCTGGCTGGCTGGCTGGCTGGCTGGCTGGCAAAGAATCAACCAAGAACGCATCACCCAACAAATATGCGGACTAAAGTGGAGATGGATTGGACTGAGCATACACTGAGAAGGCCGACTAAGGACATCACGCACCAGGCCAGGCCGTCGAGTGGAATCCAAAGGGGAAACGACGAGTTGGGCATCCCAGATGAGGGTGACACGGAGGAGATGCTGTGAGGAAGAAATGAAAGGTTGTGGGTAGTCGTGGAGCGAGGTTGAAAAGACTGGAGAGAAGAGAGTACAATGGAGGCGGGCTACTGAATCCCTATGTTCCGTTAGGAACCCAAGAGAAAAATAATAAGATAATAATAATATGACGATGATGAATATCATCTCTGGAGCATGACATCAAGGTCATTTTGATTGCCTCAATTCAAATGATTTTAAAACAAACTTTAAGTGGTCTTAATATCGACAAAATAGTTTCACATTGTTCTTCGGTAACTGAGTATCTAGTAATATAGAAAAATGCAAGCTGTGACAGTTACATAACATAAAATGTTACCCATAACTAAACAGGATAAGACTGATAATAAAATATGGAAGTTAAACTATCGTATAATTAATAGGTCGGATTGTTTATTCCAATTCATTCTATGGTTCATCAATTTAAGATAATGATTAGTCGACATAAATTCACATTTCATAAACTGGTTTACTAAAACTGATCAACAGATTTTAATCAGTACTTAACAGTCGACAGCTAAATCGATTACTATCGTCATATAAATTTTTGTATGTTAATAAGGTTTCGCAGGAAGCCATTCACGGTCGTCGTAAAGATCCCTAACTTCAGTACTGAGGGACGCTATTTCTAAATTTCAGAGGCATATAAGCCTGCTCAAAGTAGCACATACATTTTCCCAACAAACCTGAAAACTATGTATTGGACGTCTTGATGACTGACCGTAAAATCTAGTACAAGACTTCAATAATTACCACTGATTAACACTATCACATCTAAACTTTTAGGTAAATGTTACAGCTTCATAATCTCCGTACTGAAACTGTCCATTATCATCATAAATTTTGACTCAGTAACATCCTTTTAAATCCTGAGAAACTGATTGGTTTACGTGAATGTTGCTATACAACAAACTGTACACCGGAAGTTTTCTGCAATAGTGTTTTTTTTGGAAATCACATTGCAATTATAACGTATAATGGTAAGTATGAGAATTTTTATTTTTTTTTCGCTTTTGCAATACATAAGTGAATATTAGTGAAGTCACTAATGCGACATGGTAAACAATGGGAAAATACTCTAATACTTATGTGTAAGTGATTTTGACAGTCCCAACTTATTACTTTCACCTACTTTTCTTCGCTTCATCGTATCCTTATTTTCTGAAACAGCTTCTGTTAACTTAAAATGTTCATTAAAGTGAATTGGTTGACTGCTATAAAAATTGTTTACTGAATTATACAGCTCTACTTTATATTTTATAATTCTGTTTCATCAGTAAGTAGTCGTTTGAAAACCACCAAGAATTAAATAAATCACTTGTCTTTTGTAGTACAAAAGGCTTTTCTCGAGTTTGGATAGTATACTTGAAAACTCAGCCATCTATATTGCCTAGATCCTGGCAGATGAAACACCGAACAATCATTTTTGACTAAATAGCTCTCAGTATCATGACCTAGTCGGAAAAATTATCCAAATGAGGAAAACTGAATACAGCTGGCACTCTGACCACCGGACTGGAATAGACGGTATCTTGACAAAGGCAGGTTTATCGCTGATACTCTACTCCAATATCTTTCAATGTCATTTGTGAGCTCTGCTCTAATCTGTTAAACAAGCGTGTTCGTATATCGGCGCATTTCGGGGACTGTAGCCCGATCTTCTGTGAGTGATTTCAAAATAAAAAGTTTGCAGGTGCGGTTGACCATTTCTAACTGCGTGTGAATAACGTCGTTTTCGTCCAACACCATCTTCATACATTCGTAATGTATGTTAAACTACAACCTGTAGTTATCAAATTGATGACGAAGTGTCTGCACAGTTTCCTCAAACGTACTATCACTAGGTTTCTGTGGCAGGATCATGTTGCAATATTTATCCAGTTCGTCCGCTCCCAACATCCGAAACAACAGTCTGACCTTCTATATGTCGTCTCTGTTTGCGAAGACTTCTTTGAACAAGTCTTCATATCTGCGAAACCACGTATTGAACAGTATGTTTCCTTCCATCTGGGTCATAGACGAATTCGGAGATGCTGCTAACGACATTGTCAATGGCTGGAGATTAATCGACTGGGAAAGATATCCGTGAGCCAGCAAGCAACTCTATCATTGTAGCTGCCGCTCCACTATCCAAGCATGATGGGCCCGTTTTAAAATACACTCGTCGCCAATTTACTATGGCCGGCAGTACGATGTAACAGTCTACGAGCGATATGAGCCTAGCAGACTAAGAACCATACGAACCTAACGCGCAGACAAATCGATTCTAATGCAATTCAGAACGTCAACCACCACCACAACAATACCACCGACGCGCGAAGATAAGAAAACAGATTGTTGACAGAAAGCTTTTCCCTATCTCATCAATAGTCAACACAGTTGACAGCGATGCTGAATACATACACTTCTAGGTGACCTTGACAACACTAAATCCACATGTAGGTAAAAACAGTTGACAACCAATGGGAGTTCAGCCTCGAGAGCAGAGGGAAGAAAAACTAGTAATTGTACGAAAACTGCCATGTAGGTTATTTTAAGGTCATGGGCAAAACAGCAGGCAAAAGCTATACAAAATTAGGGAATTTAGCAGAATTACTGATAGCATTATTATTATCATTATTGTTATTATTATTATTATTATTATTATTATTATTATTATTATTACTATTACTATTATTTTAGAGCGATTAACAAATGCATAGGAAACAGATCCCAATGAATCCATCAAACATCAACACAGTTGAATCCTCAACGCAATTCACCATTTATATCAAATCTCAACGTTTATGAACAACGTGACAAATGTGAAACTTTGGCACTATGGTTGATTATAATTCCATTTTAGTTGAGTTAGTATATGTATCATACAGAGGAATGGCATTATTTACTGGATTACATTTCGGACAAAATTTATTGTCCATAGTGATATCAAGATAACTCCACAGCTTTGAGAAATGCTTTCTATAACTAATTTTATCACCTCCTCTGTGATGTGGATAATAGGATTTTCCATATATCCGGAACAGGCGCTGAGTCATTCTTGTTGAATCCATTAGGTGTTGATTCGATAAATATAGATTCAAGTTGTTATTCATCGAAGACTGACATCAGTTGGAGGAACAAAGGAAACCTGGGAGCAGGTTTCCTTTGTTCCTCCAACTGATGTCAGTCTTCGATGAATAACAACTTGAAATATTTCCAAATCTCCACAACCCCTCAAAATTTAAATATAGATTCAGTTATCAGTCTCTCCCTCCACCCTGTTATTTTGGTTTCGAGGATTTTCACCCTGTTCTATCCTATTGTGTGGTTGTGTGTAATTGCATGAATAACTATGGCCCAGCATTCTTCTAAATTCCTTTTCTTACTAGGACCTACTGATTCTGATCTAGCTAGGTTTCTGTGCTCAGATAGCCTAACTGACTCTGGTCGACCTATGTACTTGACCTTGCAATCGTTCCAAGGGATTTGGTAAACCAAATTATTCTGCTAGATTAGATCATTAGGATCTTTTAACCTACAAAGCTTGTTTCTAAGCGAGTTTGCTGGTTTAAACGCCACTTTAATCCCAGCCTTATTGACAGTCCTACGTAATGTCTCTGAGGTGCCTTCTTTGTGAGGCAATACTGTTGAGATTTTGAATTCTGTCTTCACAGTATTACAACTATTATCATTGACACTATCATTACTGATATTAACACCTGCGTTACTAATATTAGTCATATTTTTCTTACGATTCCTAAAGTACTGATTAATTAATTTAGGAGGGTAATTGTTAATTAGTTAGGTGTCCTTAATGTATCTGGTTTCTTTTCTCAGACCTTCTGTTTTACCAGTTGGTTTTCTGGCCCTAATCAACAATTACCCTCCCTAATAAATTATTAATAACTTCATTCTCTTAAAAAATGATCTTCTTAGTACGATCGGAACTTTGGAGAATGATACAAAACCTTAATTTATTATGTTATTCGCTTTAGTATACTACGCCGTGATCACACAAGTACACCGTAATCGGTCAACATGCTAGCTCGGTCCCCAAGTTATTCCAAACCGTATAGTTCCGACCCGGCCATTTTCCTTCTCAGTGTGTTAATTGATAATGACTTTCCCAAATTTTGTCTAACCGATTGACACAGATCATCTCTTATATGACAACTTGATATAAATTTGTTTCGGGGGACTATTTCAACTGTTTTCTTTCATTTTTGTTTTTGGAGTCTTTTTGAGTGAATCTCATGGGACAACCACTTTGACAAGTGTATCATTCAAAATATTGGATTCGTACTCTTTCATACCGTCAGAACAAATTCTCCTTACTTTGTCAAATAAAAATAACATTGAGTAAATTTCATAAATGACGGTGCTGCGAAAATGTAAATGGGAACAAGTATGAAATGTTCCAGTCATAAATTGCATAAATTACAGAAGTATACGGAAAACTAACTTATATAGATCAAATCCTCAACCACAATGCCAACAACTCAACAGCACACGAAACCAGTAGTATAAAACATTGTTCAAAAGAGTGAAAAAACACTGTATTACATCAATCCTGAAGAGAAAAGAAGAAAACTATTTAATGACTGTCTTCCAAAAGAACGGCTATCCACACAATTCCATCAAAAGATATTCACATAATTCGCCATCAACCAAGAAGTCAATGTCGGAAACTAACAAATAGATTGTCCTAACCTACACAAAGAACATTTCTGAGATCACGACTTTTTGGAATCACTGTATCTCACAAGCCTACAAAATCTCTTCAGTCTTTGTTATGCAGTCCAAAGACTACAATAGCAGAGGAAGATCAAGCAAACATTATTTACAAATTAACTTCAGAAACTGAGGAAAACGCTACATCGGACAGAGTGGTAGGCCTCTTCGCATCCGTCTACATAAACCTCAACCAGCAGTGAAGCGTCATTCCATATCTTTGCTCAAATCAATCCATACAGACAACTGTGTACATGAATTTGACTGGGAAAATATAAAAATCCTGGATAGGGGAAATACAAAGAACGCCTCAGAATCTTTAAAAGCTTAGTATTCAGGTCAGTCACCAATCAAAAGACATATTGACAATGACCCAAGCTACCAACCAACAAGAAGGTTGAATTTCAGGTCATTAGGACATTAGGACAATCAGTCAAAAGGAACATGGAGACAGTGACAAAATCTTGGCAAAAAAACCAATCACACACTAGTTCATCAAGACAAGCTACTAAATACATTATGTAAAGAACCTTATCGCTCACTTCTTTATGAAGTTTGTGCTGATGATGTTGTCTAGAATGACAACGAAAGCTCCACTATTAAACAATGCAGCTCAGAGAACACAAACTCATCAAGAAGAAGTAATCTATTCATGCTAAACTAATGGTTACCAATGAATTATTATGTGATTACTAATTAAAAATAACTGTTTTCTATCAAACTGCATTACTTGAGGTAACGGTGTGAACTCGGAAGTCTAATTACGGTCAGAAATGTTGCATAGTAATCCACTCTGCGTACTAAACAGCTGTAAATCATGGTCATTAGTGGTAAACTTCGTAAGAGATTTCATTTACCCTACCACCGCGGTCTTCACAGTATTCCTGGTGTGTAGTAGAACTACTATATGAGTAATTCACAGGCTAGATGTAGAGTCGTACGTAAAGGAAGCAGACCAGTGGGTAAGGTGGTGTATCTTCATTGACCATGCTGATCATGCCAAAAGAATGTCTATTCTGGAGCGATTTGTTCGTTGGGAGACTAGATCAGGAGAATAATAAACTCTGTGTTGAGTATGAGTAATATGAATAAACTACAGCATAAAACTAATAAAATTTAAAAATGAATATTTATCGATGAAGTGAGAGAGACAAAATAAATTCGTTATCGAAAACAAAGTGATCATTTTTCGTGAGTTTTAGCAGTAATTCCCTAAGTTTTAAATCCGGTATTCTAACGTCTACCTCTCGTTCTGTTAGCTGGTGGGATATGTAGTTGACTATTTCAACAAGCGAGATATTGCTAAATAAAGATGTTATATCTAAAGATATCACCCGCCTGTCTTCAACACTCATATTTTCGATACGTTCTGCAAATCTGAATACATCCTTTACAGTAAATCTCACCAGATTGGGGTGCAGAGGTCCAATCTCTCGTACCACCACTTTTCTATTGAATGGTACTGAAAGTTCGACGTATCTCAAAATAGGCGCAGTGGAGTCCAGGGCTTGTGGAAGTTTGGTGAGTCATATAGTTTAGGTATTTGTGTGTCTGAGGGTTTTAATATACTGAATGTGAACCTAGAAAGCAGGTTCGGTTCCATCATTGACTTTAGAGTCTTAGTTAGTCAGTGTTCTGTTACTTCTGTTGTACCTTTACAGGTTCTTAATTTCTAAAACCTTTTTTGGTCACTGATAAGAAAGTTTATCTTATCTATGGAGCCGTACTTGTTCATGATAATTGCAACTGATCCTTTGTTAGGTTTAGTTATCATGAGATTATCATATTATCTTGAAGCACTGGTGGACGGCATTATATTCATTTCTCTGTCTTTCCCTGGACAATTAAACCATGTTCTATTTTGTTGATATCTGTTTAAAGTGACATATATATTGCCGGATATTTGTTTAACCTGGTCATGCGGACAAGCCAGTAACTACTTTCGGATCAATATTGTTAGCGTAATTCTTGTTAATTTCTTCCTGACGTTGGCGAGGTAGACATCGAAATTTCTATGCTTCAACAACCTAGCTCAAAGAACACAACACAGCCACCAAAATATGGGGGATAAATAGTGTGAAAACATATATTTCTAACCAACTAATAAAAAAATATGTTCGATGGTGATTCCGAAATCCCATCTGGAGATTATTTGCAGTATATATATATATATATATATATATATATATATATATATATATATATATATATTGGCCATAATGCACATAACTGCAGAGATTTCATGAATAAGTAACAGTTTTCCAGCTACCTTAATTAGACTTCGTGCAAGTATCACTGTAAATCTAAGTTTAGGAGTTTCCGCTGTTACTTGGCTAAATTTCGTCTTCTGAATCCTACTAGCAGCAATGGGGAGATTCTTAGGATATATTTCTTACACATTTCACTTGAGGAACGATTTAAACTGGTGCAGCTTTTGACAATTAAAAGCTTAATGATTAGAAATGGTGACCACCTTATAAAGCTGTGAAGTCACATCAACAAGAGTGTGTTGGTGGTTGGTTAATTATCAACATCGATACGAACTGTGAGATGACTGTTTGCAAACTTACAGCATCGTTACAGTTGATGTCGTAACCTACTATGTGTTACGGCACTAATCAACGAAATCATGCTATCTCAGTCATATACAGAGCTGTAGGATTCCTTTTTATTCATAAAGTGGCAACAAAATTGGATTTCAGAAGATGGTTCAAAACGGGTTCCAGTTGTGGAAGTGCAAACAATGCTTCCTACGACGAAATTCCTATAATTTTATCCTTATATATCACTTATTGATTTATCTCATACTTTTGGTACCATTACCTACTGTTATAAACGACTTTATTTCGGGGTTTTCAGCCTATTGATTTCCTGTCACAGTACTAATCCGAATTGGGGCATCACAGATAGATAGGCACTTAATTATATCATATTCTATTTTGATGTCTATCTTCTAAAAAGACTATTATTAAGGTAGATCAAAAATAATTCAACGTGATGTAAACGTGTCATCTTCAGAAAATCTGCTTAGCATTCAGTCACAGATGACATCATCTTAGTGAACCAATATCAAGCACTTCACACGGATCACATCCAATGGATAATAATTTGAGTAGCTAGGACTCTCCCGAGGCAGCATAGATACTCACAATAGTTATGTGATGAAGCGTCAAAGTAAATAAGCTCCACACGAGGTCTTTAAGTGCTTCTAGGTTTCTGTTGCTGATTCGTGAAAACCTGAAATGTTTCGTTTGCACAGCATTGGGGATTGGGCCTACGGTTGTGAGCCCTCCCGTGTTTCAGCTGGATATAAACACACACACCGTCAAGTTGAATAAGTAGAGACCACATTCTACTAATTCCACTTGCACAAGATCACTAGCGTGAGTCTATAAAGTATGGATGGTTTCGTTAGCGGCCGAGATTCATCCTAGTGCTCTGGGAGCAATGCAGCAGAAAGGTAAAATGAATTCGGTCTCCAAATTTCTGTAGTCATCGTTGTCAAAGCAAGCCCCAGAGATCGGTATAGTTTTATCTCACAAAGGTGAGCGGTATTCCGCCCAGAATGTCAGTGTCGTTACCCTCATTATAAAGAGAGCCACTTCTATGAATCTATGAGCATTATGAATTCACGGGTGAGGCCTCAAAGAGGAATACCTTTTCAGGAAGATTAGCTTCACTTGAGCGTACAAGGTTGCAGGGACTTCAGCGACACGCTTTCAACTCATGTCTACCCACAAGGTGATTACTGTGAAGAACCGATTACTTGTAAATGCATTGAAGTCTGGAAGTTGGAAGGATTCTGAATAACGCTGATCAGTTTGAGACAGCGTTAACAGAATCCTCTAACAGGACTATTTGAATCCATATAGATGGTTTACTTGGATGTTTCCTGCTAAACGAGGAGAAAGATCCACCAGGTTTGTGCTTGAACGTCCGTTTATCTGAAAACCGGCCTGTAACTTGAAACTGAGACAAAAATTGGACTGAAAACCCATCGTAATATGTCTTTTCACTCACTTCTAGCATTGATTTCTGGGAAACAATTGAATAGTTCATGTAGCTTTACTTGTTATGGGATGTAATTCAGAAGGAAAATATTTGTATAGACTGACAATCATAAATTAGGACCATAAAGTCATAATGATATCCATTCAGTTGCACATCTTCAGAGTATATTCACTATGTTGATCTGTGACTCACTGGTTTCGGCAGTTGAATTTCAGCCTGTAGGCTACTGATGAGCTCAGTTAACTGATGTTACACACAATCAGCATATAAAACTATGGATTATTTTCAATGGTCAGAATAACAGGATACTGCAAAATGTTCGCCGAATGAATCAGAAAATTTCAAATTACTTCATAGATTACAATAAGACTACCTTTATTTTTAAAGCCTGACTAGATAATGAAGAAAATAATAACTACGCAAAACTGCAAGTAGAGACAACTGGCAACAATTGCTAGAAATAATAAACTGTCTACCTAATATTCTCAGAAAATGAGTAATAATTATAATTAAAAAAACAACGAAGTACACTTATATCCCAAAGTGAGACTGCAGATTATCTCAAATCTTCCATTGTACTGTCTCTCATACAAAATCTTGAAATCCAAGCTTCTAATTTTTCCTGAATTTTTTCCAATATTGTGTACCAATCAGTTTTACCACTCTCGATAAGCTATTTCTTCATTGTCGATTATTTTCCCATTTTTTAGTATGCATTTCCTTTTACTGTTATGAAGATACTGGAGTTCGTAGCTTGCTGTAGTAAATCTAGCCAACTAAAGGTTTGTCTGCTGCGTTTAGGGTAACCGAATTTTGGTAAAAAGAAAACTTAAATGATCTAGTGTTCACAAATCATGTACAGACTTTGTTTCGGTGTAGTCGTTCTTATCATTTATAAAAAATATGAATGCTTAACATAGTCAAGAATATTAGGGAAAATATTGTACAGATTCAGCAAAATCAGATCCAGTACAATTATTTATTACTTACATTTGCAAACTAGCGGTTTCATGAAATCTCAGAAGGGTTTAGGAGTTTTCATTTATTAGCATAGACAAATGCAGCCATATGTATCTCATACATATAACAGAGAACCATGAAGCAAATCCTCATATGAGTTAGTAGTTGGCTCAAAGTGTGAAATGAGGTCAGGGTAAGTGCAGTATCTGAATTCAGATTTGTTGCTTGATGACAGGAGGCTGGGAGCTCATATTAATCCTTTTCTAGTAGATTCCTGTGCTTTTCCAATCCCCTTTAGAACGAGTCAGGTGTTGATGCGGACACCACTTCTTCTGGGAGTCATTTCCAGGCGCTGATTACTTGATGCGAGAACCAATACCCTATGGAGACTATATTCGTCCTTTGCTTTCATAGCCTCCTACTATGTCCTCTGAGGTGTTCCTACCCAGTGCGAAGGAAAAGAGAAGATAGATGAGGTCCGAAGTCATTTCTTAAAATTCTGTACAGCATGATTAGGTCCCCCCTCTGTCTGAGAAAGGACAAAGTGAAGAGGTTCAGCTCCTTAAGTCGATCTTCATGGGTAAGGCCAGCCCTCGCAGGGATTATACCAGTGGCTGCTCTTTCAACTCTTTCTAGAAGGTCTGCATCACCTTTCAGACAAGGATTTGCTGCCTGTGTACAGTTTTATAATGTAGACCTCACACTAAGGATGTGTGTAAGATGGTGAACATGTTACCACTTATTTTCGTAAACTTTCTACGTAATGCCAAAAGTGCCCTAAACCTCTGAACTGCTACCAATCGACAGTGTCTCATGGTTTTCAAGTCATAACTCACTGTGACTCCAAAGTCACTGTGGGTCAGTGCTGACGGTAGGCACCAGCCACTTTTCTGACCAGGTAAACAAGCTGTTTAGGTATATCCTCATCGTTCCTAATTTCCGACCATATGTTTACATCTTCAGCGAAGAGAACTAATCACTTCTCATTTACTTCCCTTGAGTCTATTTGCGTGATTTGAAAATGCATTCCAGCATCTACAAGGCAAAATATTCGAAGAACTGTAGCCAGAAACCTCTACGGATAATAATCCTAAACTGGATAAGAAAAACGGTAAATTTCAGGAATCTGTTACACATGTGAGAACTGTCGGATGAACTTTGCTCTAAAACTAAAAGAAACATAATTTAAATGTTGTAACTGCATATATAATAGCTCAGTCAGTCATTTAGTCAGTATCAACATAGGACTTGATAGTACTGCGTAAAGACCCAAGTTACCATACTTCATATCCGCATATAAAGCTACAAGGAAACATGATTCAAAACAAGGCGTTGGAAGTGATATAATCACCGCTGTAAGAAACAACAGAACGGAGTGAAGAAAGCATCAAGGTAGTGATTGATATAACATAGTGGTTAGGTGAAAGAAGATACGTGAATTCACTCACACTAGTCCTATCCATTTTGAGTCATAACACATCATCTTTAACTACACGTTTTGACTGTCATACAGACTTTGGAATGAAAGTCTACATCTCCTTACATGGTTCAGACTAGTGGTCAAAAACTGCGTGAACTGATACACTGCTTAAATCCAGCAGCTCTTAGCTTTCTTCCAACACATCACTAGTTTAGCTAACATACCTCGATATGGAAGAAGGTAACTAGGCACGTGTTACATGTCCTGTATGCTGAAACCTTAGGGAATGAAAGTTACCCCCCCCCCTCATGGCTCATTTTGTCATTGTAATATAAAACCACACTATCACGTCAAAATAGTAGCTACCGGTCAAGAAAGTATCTAAGAGCACTGCAAAAATGCTACATCCTAGTTTGGGACTTACTAGCATTGAGTACCAGCGACCCCACGGGGTACCTGGCTCAGGGCCATTTGATTTCGTGGCAAGAACCTGACCATTGAGCTATTGAGTCACACGACGCCTACAGTTTCCTTAGGCTGCAAACTGGAAATCAGCTTTCAGTCAATTACCAGTGAAAAGCATAGTAGACTAACAGCCTATGTTAATACTTGCAATGTTCGTCTCTACTAAGATCAAGTTTTACTTTGAGTCTGTTCGCTAAAAAAGCTACAATCACTCCTTTCAGTAACGAATTCCAGTCGTTTATCGCTGTATGGAACAACTGGTACCTTGCTTGAAGATGATTCAACTATGGTTTTGGACCTCTTTCTGAAGCGTATGAGGTCATCGGTCCTAGAGATAGCAAAGCGAACACTAAAATCAGTATTCTAGATACCAAAAGGCCAAAACTGAATGGAGGGATTAGCAATGCTCTTGGTTGTATTGTGTTCTCTGAGCTGGGTTGTTTAATCGTGAAGCTTTCATCGCCTTGCTAGACAACATCATCAGCACTAACTTCAGCTCGGAGAACACAATACAACCAAGACCATCCACCTGAGCTACAAATATTCTCCATCATTTCAGGATTAGCAATGCGCTGTCGTTTCCGAATCACGACTCACTATGACATCTAAATCCTTGCGGACCAAAAATGAAGGTAGAGAATCTCACCAAAATCACAAGTCTTGCTGCTTGCCAATGTTTGGAACTCATAATCGATTCAACTGTTTCTGGAAGTTTCCCTGATTTTCCCCTTGCTTACTAGATTGCTGGATTTGATATTGCGCACAGTAAAGTAGCATTATTTAGTGGATGACCTTACAAACATAATTTATTGCTTATAATCGTATCAAAGTAATCACATTACTTCAAAACTCTCTTGTGAGGTTACGGGTATGTAGCGGACTTTTCAAAATACGAACGTCATGCTAAATCGGATAACAGGCCTCATTTGTTAAAACTGTGTAATACAGTACCACATATAGGACCGGAATATGACTACTCACCTGACCCTTGGGGAGAATCTGCGAGATGCACCACACCAGTAGTCTGCATTAGTTTGTAGGGCAGAAAGTGCACTTCTCAACTGGATATCATTTGGTAGCTATCTAATTGGCGCATGGTTCCTTAGATATGTAAGAACTGGGAAAGATCGTGACACTATTTGACGACAAATCGTATACTACACCCACACTCCAGCCGACCGAAGTTCGGGTGATACAAAAGCTGTCATTTTCCGTATAAACCACAACTTTCAGATATAGTCATAATAGTAGGTGACTTCAACACTTAAGTAGGGAAGCTGAGCCAGTCGGAACGGCATGTAAGTACTCCATGCCCGAGAAATGATAAAGGTATCACCTCTTACAATTTTTTCAAACAATCACTTGCTTTTAATCAGCATTAACTCAATAACAGTAATAATGATAATAATATATATCGCTTCACTTGGCATACGGCAATACCATTTCAACGGCAGATACGGATAATAGTTCAATAAGCCATTGCTTAAGAGAATCATCAAAAGATTTCTGCTCTTTTGAGGTATCTGCTTGAACCTTTTCTAAGTATTGGTAAGAGCTTTCGTGCGCTTGCGCCTTGGAAAACATGGAAAACATACAGCAGTAGAGCATACGTAAATCCATTTTGGAGACACGCTGAGAGTCATGGAAAAGATTGGGCCACTGGTAGCATCTCAGAGTAAACTATAGAAAAACACTTAACGGTGTAACTGGCCCACAACTAACCTTCAGTGAACCAAAATCCACCAAAAGCTCAGGGAGATGTGGGTGCTGGTTATGCACATCTCAAGAAAGTTGAGCAGGCTATTTCGAACATAAAACAAAACAAACAGAAAGACATGAGGTTTTACCGCTAAAAGCAGCAGAGACATAGATTAAACATTACTGGGAAGCGGAAGGCAGGTACCAACTAGTGTACGACCAAATAACTCTCTGGAAACATTAATCTCAATCACTCCATTTGCATCCAGCCTCCGTACAAATAATCTGTGCTTCGAACAAACAAAAAGATTCGATGACTGCTGGTGGTGAACTGTTGGAAGCAGTTGGGAATATAACATACCTGTTACTTATTTATGTTGGTGATGTTATAACTGAGACCTCCAACTACATATCATACTCTAGAGCGGCATGCGCCAATCTGAATCACCTCTGACACCACAGTTACCTTACGCTGGTCACCAAAGGGGAACATACAACGCACTGGACACGGTGTATCTATTTATTGCCTGTGAAATATGACCCGACCAATAGCTGTTACCTTGACGTGGTGGTCGAGCTTGAATATCACAATGACCCAAAGAGTTATTCTGGTGAAAGAGTTATTCCCTCGAGGTCCTACAGTTCCACAAAGGCATAGTTAATAGCTATAAGACGAAAAGCAGTTGCCGTTATAGTTCAAATTATCATACTATGATGAAGGTCTCGGGGTGAATTCGTATTGCTTCTAGCTAGATGAGTTGTGACAGCAGTATGGTGTTTCCCTTCGGACGACAAACAGTGCCGCACTGGTGCTCCCTTCCCTATGTTCATGAGGAGTTAGAAAAGGTTGGCCGCAAAAGTAGCACACCACTATCTCTGTCGTGGCATACCGACCTCTGGAATCGGGATTCATAGTTGGATTCAAAAGCTAAAAACCTAAATCACAAACCTTCCAAAATGCCGTGTGTGACTGACCTCAAGCAGATGTCCCATGGATTCTGCAGTCACACAAATCTTCTTCTCTTTCAGATGCCTTAACAGTGGAGCAGAAAGTGAGCTGTTCAACTGGATACCAACCAACAGCTGTCTGTCTATAGGCTTTTCAACTGGACGGATCTGTAAGAACTAGAAAGGACTATGAGACTGAGCAATGCCTATTTGTATTGTCCCCCTGCAAGCCCAGCCACTGAAGTTCGGATGATGCAAAGGATGAATTCTGTCAAAAGTTACAGAGAGCAAAACGTTCAGGTACAATAGTCATAGTGCCAGGTGTTTGCAACGCTCTGAAAGGGAAGCTGGGCTGAGCCAGTCGGGAAGGTATCTAGGAGGCATTTATAGAATCTCATCCCAACGAACCGACAATAGTGATCCTCTCTTGCAATTTTGTTCTGAAAGTCACTTGTTTCTGGCCATCACTGACTTTAAACATAAGGAGAGGCACAGTCTCACATGGTGTACACCAATATCAAACCAATGATGAACACAGGTAGACCATATTCCTGTAACCTATTGTTAGGAGCAGTGGAGTATTGCTGCTCTTTCTGGAGTACTAGTTTGAACTGCGATCATGAGCTAGCATGGGATCATTTATGTCTATGGTCGCCGAAAACAGACAATAGTAAAGCCCATCCGTGCGCACTAGAAGATGAAGACACTAAGTACGTACTTATGGAGGAATAAGCTATGAATTTATTAGCAATGCTCATCCTGAGGAAACCAGACGTGATATTAAGTCTGCTGTAGAAACAACGGTAAAGACAGTTGGTAACCCACACAGAAACGTCAGCAAACGTCATTCGAACTGAATGGTGCAAAAGACTGACTCAAGCAGGCCTGACCATGAGGAAGAGCGAAAGCAACTCAAATGTAAGTTGACCAAGATTCGTTGCGTTGATCGCGAGCAGCGGTGGGCGGTGAATGCGTTCGGCAACATCCGACAGTTAGGCTTATTAGGGATAGTGACGAGAAGAAGACAATATTGGGTAAAACCATCACCAAAAAAGATGAGACGCTGATAACATCCGAGGACAGACGAATAGAACGTTGGGCAGAACACTCTGAAGCCCAGTTAACTGGCCGACAGCAACTGTTCGGTTGCTCAATATCCAGAAAGCCTGAACCTGAATGGGATGTAGGTGTCGATCTTCTGATTCCCTTTGAAGTTGCAAAAGCTGTATTGAACCTGAAACGGTGAAAGGCAGAAGCACCTGGCAGTTTGCCACCTGATATCTTTGAGGATGGAGGTAGGAAATTGGTGGTAAAAGCGACGAGAAGGGAGAGAAATCTTTTTATGAGATGCATGGAGAATCAGTTTGACTAATATTATGTTCATCATCCTAAGGCCCATAGTTATCCGACGCCCATCTGGGGCTTGAGAACAGCAAACTCGAGTAAACCAGCATCGACCATATTTTCAACCTTCGACAGGTTCTAGATCACAGGTACATCTGCTGACGGTCGACACTTGACATAGTTCTCGACCTGAAGGTGGCATTCGATTTTGTCGATCATGTGGTGTTGTGGCAGTGTCTGACTGCTAAGCCAGTACCGAGAAAGTATATAATGCTTTTCACATCTCTCTAATCAAAATCACACAGCCGTGTAAGGGCTTATGGAGAGTTGTCATCAGAATTGACGACAACTAGTGGTATCCGCCAGGAATGCGGGCTGTCACCGTTCCTATTTAACTTCATCATAGACATACTTATGGACAGTACCTAAGTAGGTCTGACTTCACAGGGATTGATCTGCTCCTCGGAAGGCTTGTATGTGACTTGGGACATGCAGACGTTGTTATCCTGCTACATGAAGATACTGACAAAATGCACTGTCTTGTTAGCGCGTTGAGCAAAACCTGGGTATGTTTTGGATGCATTTCGTACCTTTCAAGTTTAAGATGAGGCTGCAGGATTATTCTACTGCAATTATCCGCGGTCTAATGATAAGGAGTGAGGTGGTGGAGTTACGTCAGTCAGAAGGAGTTGGTTGCTGACGAAATCTCAGCTTTGGTAAGCAGGGCCGTTTGGCATTTACCAACTTGCGTTGTCTATGAGGCCCACTGGCGAGACATTCGACTGACTATCAAAGGGCGAGTATACTGCGCTGCAGTCCGTTCTGTCCTGTTGTACAGCTGCGATACACGGCCGTTAAAAGAAGACATGAGGAGAACACTGGGTTTAGATCATGGATGTCTTCGTAGCATTGATCGCTTTTGGTGGAGTAAGGTTTTGGTAAGGCGGAAAGTACTAAACAAGACAGGCAAGTCGATTGATGAAGTTCTGAATCTCAGTCGAATGAGATGGCTTGGACATGTACTGCACATACCCCGCAAGCAACCTCCTACCTCAATGTGCCATACTTGGAGAAGTTGGACTAGGTTTGAATAGGATTCAGCTTGGCCAGACAAAGGCGTGGCACTACTTCATGAAATCTCTGACTATCGGCCTTAGCCTTGTGGGGAGATTTAGACTACTTCACTGGAGTCCCGAGACTATAGGAATAAGAGGTTGATGACTCTTGGTGACATAGCTGGAAACCGGCGCAGATGTATTCACGCACTGTAAAGCTGGAATATTCGCACTAAACATTAGCTTCAAGTTGTTCTTCCTCTCAAACAAATTTGTCTACATTCATGTCCGTCTTCAATCTAACTGTTCTTTGTGGCTTAATGTGAAGTATGGCGACTTCGACCATTGCACTTGTGTGAAAGGTTCTACGCTGATTTTTTCTAATCTATCTAGTCTCTGAAACCTGGAGAGTCTGAGCGCTGATATGCTACCTGTCATCTTCCCTCACCCATTCAAGCTTAAAATTAAACAAATCACACTGCAACCAACTACCAACGGTCTGCGTATATTCTAGACAGCCGTTCTTTCTGAAGCACCTGTTTTAAATTCGAATCACGGCTTACTGTGTGCTACGTTCAGTCTACGTTCTCTTGGTCATCGAAACCGTCATCCTAAATAGTTGTCCTACGATGATTGCTTGTACTCACTTTCGTAACTACATACGTAGTCACATCTAATTAGAAATTTAAACGCCTTACAGTATTCAAGAGCATTGGTCGTACTTACAAGACGCTACAAAAATAACAAATAAGGTACTTGCAGCTTCAAAGAATGTTCCTCCAATAAGCACTGGATCTCCAGAATTACTGGCGCTCATCGATCAGCACCGATGTGTAGTGAGTATAATCGTAAAAATGAACTCCTCAGGCAACACATCACAGAGTCCTTCCGTGTAAAAGTCATAAAGCTTGGTGGGTAGAATAAGAAGTCAGAAGAACGTTGTAGCCACATGTGGAAATAGATGACAGCTCATTCAGTCCATTCGGGTCACCTGTGTGGATAAGCCTCGTGTCAGTAAGAAAGCTTGTGAGGTAGATGACATACAAATCGACCACCTACATCCTTGCCTGCACCACTCTGCAAAGCAATTTCACTCGGCTTCTGCACAAACAACTTCAATCTCTGTTTTCTATGCTTCAATTCTGGTAAAACACTGGATTGCCTAAACTAGCACTAGTAAAGAAGCAGCTTGAAGTGCTAAGCTACCATGAGGAATCTGGTCTACACAACTTACCACAACTCCTCCGACAGATGAAAGTGAGACTATAGTTTGGAAACCGATTGGAATGTTTCAAAAGATATGATACACTGAGAGCGTTTAATCACTCAGGGGCGATATCAGTGTCGTATACATCTTGAAAAACACATTTAACTAATGTATCCACCAACAATTTAGACAACAGTCTGCTACAAACTGCGTTCAAGATATCGCTCGCTATCACACTACACGAAATTCCCAAAACACAACATCATTCATGAGGGATAGGTCCAGATGCATTTAGGTCGTGGATACATTGTTCACGTGTCCACCCTTCGTCATGTCCATGAGGACTGCTTTGCCAACTAAAAAACCAACAACACTGACACATCTCGATATTAAGGATTTGCTCTGAACTACTCCCTGATGAGTTAATCATCATCCTAAGTACACTATGGGCAGAGTGAAGGAATGCAACCACATCATCCTATCCTTCTAAACTATTAGTGGATATAAATTACTTTGTTCTTCGCACTCATAAAGTGCTTCAACAAGATTGGTAGGAACCTGTGTGCTCCCTTCCCTTTCCTTTCTGATGAACCGTTGGAAGCAGTTGAGAATATCACATATTTGCCACTTATTCATTTTGCTGGTGTGATAACTGAGATCTCCAACTGTATACCTAAAAGTAGAGCGGCATACGCCAATCTGAGGCACATCTGATGCCGGAGTGACGTTAGGCTGGTCATGAAAGGTCGAATGTACAACGCAATGCTACCGGTGATTGTGTTTATTGCCTGTCAAACATGACATCTATGAGCTGGGGATGTTTGATGACTGTGTTCGTTCAATGAGTGTCGTTTTCAGAGGATCGCTGGTATCCAGTGGAAACATGTAAGTAATTTTGTGTGGCAGTGAGTTTTCCGACATAACTCTAATAGTCATTCACTAAGTGATATAATCTTGAAACACCGGCTTCGGTGGCTTGAAAATGTAATGCAAACAGCACAAAACGTGTGCCATAGCGTCTACTGTTTGCCTGAGTTTGGGCTAGTTTAAATAAGCAAAGGTGTGGTTAGTGAGTGATACTATGCTGTGGGTTAGGAAACAGTTTTCATCGGTTAATGTCTTAAGACTCTTTCAAATGAGCACAAAGATAACATGCGATTCCGGTGTAAGATGATAACAGATCCACCTGGGCATCGGAAAAAGTGGTGACCATGCTGCAGATAGCTTGCTTCTCCTATGATTGAAATGTAAAGAACAGTGAGTGCTTTTTCGGGTATACCTGCCAGGTGTCATTCTTCGATAGGTTTTAGAATATAGAGATACTTACAGCCAGGTGATAGTCTTGTATAACTTGACTGGACCATAGCATTAGATTCTGTGGTCCGAGAGGAATTGTGCTGTTACCTGAGTTTGAAGGGACCACCGATGAGGTAGGTAGTGCTAATCAAGACTATCCGCTAGGACTTCTCTTGTGAAGTAACGATACTACGTGGTGTCCGTCAAAGATGTTTGCCTTCTTATTACCATTCTAATTTATCTTTGGCACAGATATAATGATGAGTATAAATCTAGTTGCTTTACATATCTGAGGGGTTGGTGCAGATGACAGTACTGTGTGGCGAAGATGCTGCTAAAAAGCGTAGTTTCTCGAACATCTAGAGCAGAATTCGGAATACGTTCGGTATATGTCAAATGTAAAGATGCTCTAGGACTGATCTGCAACCCCTTCCAGTTTTATGATAGCGAGTGGTGTGGTGAAATGCGTTTGCCACTTCGTTTGTTTTGGAAGCTGAATCAGCCTGAATGGACTTTTTGACGATGAAATTTTACTTGAAAAACAAAAAAAATACTTTGATCTATACCAACTTACACTATTTATAGCATCGGTGAAATATTCGACTACGTATCAAGGACGACGGCAGTGGGCAGCAGTCCACTTTGTCGGCTTTTAACGTGACTTTTGAAAGCTAAGAGGTATAAAGAAGCTACAGGTTTCCGACCATTAGTATCTTCGTACCACTGCTCTTAGCAGTGTCAAGGTGAGGCGCAGAATACTGTACAGAGAAGGCGAGTTAGCCAATGTGGTTGTACATCTCGTTTGACTGAAGTAGATCAGATGTGTTGGTCAATCCAAGCCACCACGTACATCGAATGAGGTGCTAACTGAAGTATAGTAGCTAACTTTTATGTTACGCATTTAGGATCCATCTTTCCTTTACATGCTGCTGTCAGTTGTGGTAACTCGAACCAAAACATTTTCGTGTCGAGTTCTACATTTGGCTACCTGTCTGTAACACAGTTCCAAAATAGTTCGATCGAACTGCTGAGCTATAAAAATCGTTACATGTAAGTCTATCCGATATCTCGAAGACACCACAAGAGGTTCAAGCTGGTGCAAGGTATTTCAATTTGTGTATTCATGCAAAGGTCTCATCGATCACCAACCTATGACTACTGGTCTGATTTCCCAGGAAGGTACACTTGTAGATGTGTCCAATCACTTCACTCCTTATCAGATGAAAGTGGCCCAGATCAGTAAAATTGGCATTTTTAAGGTGAAAAACATACCCAAAAAAATTCTTAAATGGCTACAAGAGATATCCAGATAACTGTACCTTACACAACAACGTCATCATCATAGTATACTTCTAATAAGGAGTTTCCAGCGATAAAATTTATCCCTGTAAATTGAGACAGGTGAAGACCTCCATAATTATGACCACGATAAGATTACATAAGAATGGAGATCTCTGACGGTCACCACTCGACATGCACAACTAATCCAATACCATCCAATGTGCTCAAACACACATGCCTGTTCTCATTCAGTGTTCAGTAGAATGATGTGCTTACAAAACACTCTTATCAGTGGACACCTAGTCACAAGACCTCTCGATTGATGTAGTCCAATACCTCGTTTGCATCAAGAAAAATAGATAAGATAAGACATTAATAGGTTTGCCTACGTTCGAAGAAGTGGTAGAAATTAAAGATCCATTCGATAAGCCCATAAGACCGCATGAAACCTACCTGGTGCTATCCAGTCTGCTGTTCCTGAGCTTCCCTCAGGTGCCTCATCAACATCATCAATATCAACATAGGACCAGGCATTACTGCGTAAAGGTCCGAGTTGCCACAGCTCAGTACAGTGCATCAAGTAGAAAGATAGTGAGGTGAAGGATGGAGATAAGAGAACGCAGTCAGGTAACTCACCAATACAGAACCTAGAATCTAAGACTCTCCAATGATTATCATACCAGTTCTACTCTTTCTTTGAAGACTGAGCTAATCAGTGACTGGGATCAGAGAGGTAATCGTATATTCTTTCTAAAATTCCACTTGACAATTCAGACAGACGGAAAAAACTAACGTAGAACCTCGCACACAAGTGCATCGATCCAAGTTACCACACTTGATATTACCATAGAAAAAACAAGCAGACAGGAAAGACTGATATCAAAGTAGATGCGTGTGTATGACAGGAGATGAAACGTAGAAATTAACGTTAATCATAACATTCAAGCACTAGAAGATATCTAAGGGTTTGCATATCTGTGCCATTGTCACCATTTTCAGCCACTGATTCCCATTATTCTGAGGACCCTAGCGAGGTAGCCTACACCTCTCTAACGAGCTCAGACCAACAATCAAGAGCATCATGTACTGGTGCCACATATTAGTCTGGCAACGCTGAAACCTGTTACAACATAATCCAACTTCTCCCAGCACTCCATTTCGAATTAAGCGGTGACCTGGCATAGAAAGCAGACATCTAAGCCACGTCAGTCAATGAGGGTTGAGAACCTCATAGACTGACTTGTTTTCCTTGCCTAGTACTCTTAGTATGACCCCGACATTGCTCACACGCTGATTCCAACACACATGATTAATGCTACGAAGGCATCTGTGATAAAAACCCTGTAATCGCATCATGTCTCCTACTTTTCATGGCCATATCTCGTAGCCGTATAACAGGATAGAACGGACTGTTGCTTAGTTTACTCGTCACTCAAAATTCAGTCGAATATCTCACCACTGGACACTAAAGACAACACAAGTTTACGAATGCCAAATGGGCCTTCCATGTCCTCACACTGAGGTATCATCAGTAGCCAGCCCATTTGACCTGATGCAAATCATCAAGTAAGTGAAGTGGTGAAAACATTCCACTACTTTACTCCCTATCATTAAACTGAGAATACTTGCAACAGATCAGTCCTGGACCATCATCTCCCATTTGAAAAGCACAAACTGGGTGCATGCCAAACATACTCAGATTTCTGCTCAGCGCGTCAATAAGACCCTGCATTGTGTCAGCGGCTTCATCCAGAAGGACACTATCGTCTGCAGGCTCCAAGCTAACTAGATGACCTGCAGGGAGTAGATTAATCCCTGTGAAGTTAGATTTACATAAATTAAGTCCATTAGTAAATTTACAACGGAGTTCAAAAGGAATGGTGATACTGGACAACCCTAGCGGACACCACAAGTTATTGCCAGTTCTGATGACAACTCTCTCTATATGCCTCAACACCCCTGTGCGAATTCCAGTAGAGAGCTTTGATCAGTATTACATGTTTGTTTGGTACCCCCTTCAAAGTCAGACACTGCCATAACATCTTAAGGTCGACAGAGTCGAATGCTGCTTTCAGGTCGAGAAGTGTGGTAACTGTTGGCTATTAGCCGGTAGGTATGCTTTTGTTGCAGAATCTGTTGGAGAGTGAAAATCTGATCAATGTACTTTCGTTCAGGTCTGAAACTCACCTTAAGTTTGCTGTTCTCCAGCTCCACTTAGGCGTCAGGTAACTACGCATCACAGATCTTGGCCACGATATTAGTCAAACTGATCCCCCTATCGTTGTCACAAGATTTCTCCCCTTCTTATAGACTGGGCTGAACGGTGAAGTAAGCCAGTCTCACAGCACTGCCTCTGATTCCCTCACACTGCCCAGAAGTTCCATCACTTTAATCAGTAATTCACTCCGTCTTTAAAATCTCATGGTGGAAAACTCTCTGATTCAGACGCTTGGTAGCGTTCCACGCTTGAAAGTCTTCGCAACTTCCAGGAGGAGTACCGACATTTATTCCCCATTCAGATTCCAGCTGGTTGAATGCTCAGCAACTGAAGCATCGCTCTGCACCCTTTGAAATGTGTCCAACATTCTAGCTACCGATTCTGATAAGTTACCTGTGTACCAAGCTTTTCGGAGATGGTTTTATTAACCATCAGCATTCTCTTAACCGTATCCTCAATGACGATAAATACTGGCCAAATATTACTCAACGCCTTCACCACTGCTCGCGACTGTTGTCGAGACTCTTGGACAATTTACGTTGCAGTTGCTTTAGCTCCTCATTCTTATCAGAGCCAGCTAGAATCAGTCTTCTCACACCAATCAGTTCACATGATGTTGCAGAAATCAAATGACGTTTGCTAAACTTTCAATGTCTTTATCGCTGTTTCGACAGTACACCTAATAACACACCAAGTTTCCTCACGATGAGCATTGCTACCACGTTCAAACAAATGCTTAGCAATCTCTCCCTTAAATACATACGTCACTTTCGCACTTTCCAACCACACACAGGCTTAAGTGACCTCGGCTTCCGGCGACCGATTAGGCACAAACACACATGCCCATAATAACACCCAATCTAAGTTCAAACAGGTACTGTAGGAACAACGGCAATCCTCTTCAACGATGGCTTGAAGCAACATGGTCTATCGGATCCATCGTTGGCTTGACGTCACCAGGCACAATCTCAGATAGCATCTCTCTCCTTACGCTTAAATTAATCCTGGTCAAAAACAAGTGATTGTCAGAACAAAATTATAATCGACGTTCACCTTTGCCGGTTCCTTCGTATAGGATTCCGTATACACCCGCGAGATGACTTTCCTATTGTCCCAGCTAAGTTTCTCCACTTCAGCGTCAAAGTCACCCGTATTAAGACTATTACACCTGAAAGTTGTGTTTTCTGTAGATAGAATTCATCCTTCGCATCACCCCAATTGAAGTCGGTGAGTGCGTAGGCGGAAATTACGAATAGGCATCGCCTAGTCACACGATCCTTCCCAGGCCTGACACATCCACTGAGTAGAACAGCACACAGAGGCCAATATAACTGGTAGCCAGTCAAGCAGCGCGCCTCCTTCTCTACAACTCAAACTATACCTACACCAGCGAGACCATGACAACTAGTCATTGCACCTCCGGATACTCGTAAGGTGAATTTTGAAGATTCACTACTATCGCCAAGTGACGTTAAATGAATAACCACATTCGCGTCTTTCACGTGTGTCTCAAAAACACAACATACAACAATGCCTCGAGATTTCAGAGTTCTAGTGTGTGATAACTGCTGTCTGATTTGGTATACAGTTCTCACGTTGAAAGCCCCAACATAAAACCGACAGCGAGGTCATAGGAGACTAGGAATCAAATTTCAATGGCTGACTCCTGGGAATTCTCGTAGAGTGAGACCTTGAGGAAGTTATAACAGGTTTCATATTTGTATCAGAAAGTGAAGGTAAAGGAAAACACAGAGGTAAGGAGGATGGGTTATATTTGATCAAACCTTGCATACACTTTCTGGCTACCCACACCGTAGAAGGATATTTTTAAGGTACCTGAAAGAGAAACAGGAAAAGACTTGTGTGACGGCAGAGGCCATCAGTTCCAGGTTTATCACACAGCCTTTTGTGAGTTGCTGTTTTGGGGTTTGGTTGTTCCAACGTCGGGTACAGAAAATCCATACCGCCGGTACCGAAAGACCATGGGACATAGAGGAGTGTACTGTTTCGGAGTCAACCTTCTTGAACCACCCCGTTTCCCAACGAGAGTACAGTATCACCATGGAACTCCTGGTTATTCATGAGAATCACCTCCTTGCGGTCACTCCAGCCAACCTGCAGCACCACCTCGCCCACGCAATCCTTCACAGCGTAAAAATACACACCATAACGGCAACGGTTTTTCGTCGTAACACCACCTAACAGACCTTCCTGGCATAGTAGAACCTCGAGAGGACAAGCGTCCTATTCAATGGAGCTCACTGTGATGCACAAGCCTAACAACGAGGTCAAGGTAGCAGCTATCGTTCGCGAAATCTGACACTTCAACCAATCTAACAAATAATCCCTAACTACCTCCAGTATTGGCTCGTCTACTCTTCCTCCTCTCACATCATATATTACCTTCTCAACTTTGACAAAAATCGGATACTCTCTCGATCTCTCTGTCTTTCATTCAAGATCCCATCACATAGTGGTAAATCGAAGACTGCCTTCAGGGCACCTGAACTGTATCATGAAGTCTTGTGCCCATCGTTCCAGGTGTCTTCCCGAAAGTGAATCGCACACACTCTCTGTTGTATTTCCAACAACTACTGACATCTTTCCAACAGTTTTCTGGAAAGTGTAAACAACTGCCTACTGTTACCTAGCGTCACTGCCTTTTCCATCTCTACAGCCTGTTCACCAATGCTCATAATCCTTAAGTACTCTCAATCCATATTTATAATTTACTGTGCTACATTCTGACTACTAAAACCAATACCATTAAATTAGGAAGACGGAAGGGCAGGGTGCTATTATTATGGTTGATCTTTTTTTTACATCTTCTCACTAGGAAGGCAATATCAGCATAGAGTGCTTGTCATTCATCGGAAATACTTTACTGATTCTACACCTATCCAGTACAACTTCGCTCCTGACTCACACTATCATGTGAACTATTTTTGCTATGACTAGCTACTTTTATGTTTAACATTATCAAAAACATTCTTCTTATGTAGTAGGTACTGTGTTACTAGCTAGCTAGCATAGCTTGTCTCGTCATTTTAATACCTTAGCCTGACCACACATCAGGGTAGTGATTGTCCTACAAGCGATAAAACATTCTTGCATACGTGACCACTCGCGGTTAAAAAAAAATGAAGACAAACAGAACAATTATTTCTCAAGACAACATTGTACTGTGATAAGCAAGGATAAATTAACCACTCTCTCTCAAGGATAAAACTTCATATACACACGAGTTGACTGAGAAATGTATCCAAGAGTTGTCATAGTATGCCACTACCTTGAAAATAAAGTTAGTAGACATGCAGATTTGAAGACGACCACTGTAGGAAAGAAAGTGAACGTATACATGTTGAAGGAAGAAAAATGAAAATCGTCACAAATGAAATTGAAAAAAAAGTACCAAAGTAATGCTTTCTAGAAGGCTATGTCGAGAGAACAACCAAGTCTGCATGAAAATAACTGTGACGAAGCCACTTTTGAAAAAGCCTGAGTCTTACAATTTTTTGCATGTGATCAGAAATAAAATATACAAATAAATGCAACCTGTGAACTATGCTCATTTCCATCCATTTAGTCTGACAGCGATATCACTCCATTTTCTAAACCTAATTGGGTGAAAAGACGTTTAATTCTGATAACTGAATTGATCAGCTGCACATTCCTGCAGTAGGTATGAGTCACACCAACTGAATGAGAGCCAATGATACTACTTGGTTTCCCAAAACTCGGTAGGAGAGCGGGTCTCGAACCCTTGACCCACCGATCTCCCTAAGTTAATGGAGCCACAATTTAAGTAGTAAGAAGCATTCATACAACGAACGAAAAGTAACAGACGGAAATTGGTAATATATCACCTCGGACGAATCTAAGCGGGACTAGTGAATTCGAATAAAAACGTCAAAAATAGTCCTCATCAGTAGAAATAAATAAAACACACCTGAACTGGCAGTAAAATGCTTAACGAAGCACAATCTTTAGAGGAGGTCTATGGAATCAACACATAAAAAGATGCTAGTTCTGAACGGAAGCAACAGGAAGCTTTCAACTTCAGAAGAAAAAATCACAGAACATAATACTTGAAAGTTACGAACTTCAACACACTCCTCAACGCGATCCATAAAATATTTACCTCATTTATGGACAATAATAAGGACAAATATCATCAAACGATTGCTCTATTTCCTGAATTTATCGATTAAGTTTTCTATTGGGAATAAATAACAATTTTCGCCTGACATCGGTTGATTATTTATTCTGAAAAATGATGTTACATCCAAATGCCATATAACCACCTGTGTATACCTGTCTTCTGTGTCCATAAAGGACAATACTAACCAGGTTGAGTATACAAAATAGATTGATTGACTGATTATTAATTGACTACACCTAACAAAATACGAGGCTGACTGATAATGAATAGGCAGATGGATATAAGGAAAGGGTAAAGTGATATACAAGCGAAATAAAACGGACACATAAGGAATATACGTATAACAGAAATTTGTATAACTTTTAATAATTCCATTGACATTTAATAGAAATGAAATGAATACTGTATTAAAATTTGTATGATAAATAAATTGATTCGGTAAAGTTGGTAAGAAGAAAAAAGAAGCCAGGAGTCAAACTGACTCAGTACAAATCCAACACTTACCAATTCTGCGTCCATTGACTTCTCTGAACGTAATCGCTCATATAACTTGTAGGTACAATTTCCACTAGCTTTTGTGCGTTCAATAACCTGTTGATAAGGTGAAACATTCTGTGTTCCCATCACAATAACACCCTATATTAGAAAAGCATCGAGAAATAATAGCTATCTGAATAAATTTCACTAATCAAAAGGTGAGCAGTTTTTTTGAGAAAACACCGGGATCCACAACGAATTAAACTAATTTAATAAGGAATATTAGAATATTTTCTGACAGGTTTTGAAGTATTTATTATGGATAGGTAACAGCTAGAAAACTACTGGAAATCAGAAAGAGTTGGACAGCTGCATCTTCCTGTTCTAGAACTCCTCAGTGTAGTCCGCACTCACAACCCAACTACGGAATGAGAGTGAGATAGTCAATTGCGGCAAGATGTAACCTCAGTATTCAACCACTCAGTTACTATTAGGTGATTTACGCTTCGGAACTTTTGTCGATTGTGTAACTACGAGGAAATGGCTCTCCAACGCTCTGATTTTCTGATTGTTGGCAGGTGGTGATGAGTGCTTAGAAAAAAATCACCTTCCGCCAAACCTCTCAACCTAATATCTCTTAACATTCAATGGTATCCGGGTATCAAAAAGAAGTCTGGAACCTGAATATCGCGATAGTTGGTATTTATCAAAAAGCAGCCCTTAAAAGAATCATGATTATATCCAGAACCGTAATGTTATCAATCAGAAGCAGTTACATAAGCAAATGCCGATAAATGCTGGATGTCAAGCTACATATACTGTTGGAGAGAAAAAGACATAGACCAGCTTCGCAAAATAAGATGACCCCTACGATACAAAACCTGAGTACCAGGATCTACAGACTACTGACCTACATTACCTAGGAGTAATTTATTGACATAGAAAGCTTTGGAGAAAAAAGTTATGAGTTTTAAGGCATCCTAGTAGATGATTTTGATAGTTTAAATCAATAGGATATCATGCTTAATTCCAGTGAATTCCATGAATCGACACTATGGTTAATGAGCGACAGCAGATGAATTCTGTAGAAACTCCTTGTGTTCCAGCAACTGCTTATCGACAATCAGTCAGTCCAACATCAATATGCGACCTGGCACTAGTGCAAAACAATCTGAACTGTTGCAACCTAAATAAACATATCAAGGTTGAAAGCTGCAACATGAGAAATGGTGAAAGGAGTCAAAAATGGTAGAAAGTGTGGAGAATAGAACGAAAACGAATGAAACAATTAAAAAAAATGCTGGCATCATGATCAAGATGAAGATATATCTGTGACAGTGAGATCAATTCTTAACCTTACCACTTAGAAAATGAAGTGGTGGGATGTGTTGACCACTTCACTCACTTGGAAAGTTGAATCAGCCAAAATGGGCTAGTTCCTGACAAACCCCCAGCACGGATATGGAAGGTTCATTTGATACTTACCAACTGTTGTCGTCCCAGGTGCCGACGAGTTATCCTATTTCCTATTAGACGGCCACACTGCTTTATAGTCTGTTTCGTCTTGTTATGTGGTTGTGAGACATAGCCGAACACTAGGTGTCCTCATAGTATTGCTCACGTATGGAGGAATCACGATGTGAACAATATCGAGGTTAGGTGAAGAGTACCAGACAATAAAAGCAAATCAGTCGATGATGTAATCGTCCACTGACTGAGGTGGCTTGGACATGTGTTTCATATGTCAAACCACTGTCTACTTCAACGTGTAAAGCTGGAAAAAGTTGGACTGAGTTGGCAGAATGCGACCAGACTAAGACGTGACCGCAGTGTGTGAGGCCTCTTACTGTTGGTTTGAGCCGTGTAGGGAAGTACTGACTGCCTGAAGGGGTCCTGGATACGAGGGGAATCAGTGGCTGAGGAATCTTGATCACATTGCTGAAAACCGGCCACAATGGCCCAAATGCGTTCACTCTTAGACATCTTCTAAAGCTTGAATTTTATCACTACCCTTCGTTTTTCTAAAATTCCCCCTCCTCTCATTAACTTTTCTCTACGTCGTCATCGCTATTTTTGGTGGTAACTTGAACTGAGGCAATTCTCTAGGAAGTTATAAGTTTATTTTGTCTGTCCGTCAGTCTATCCGCATATCATCTGGAGTCTACAACCACCGATTCTGCTTGTCACTTAGACTCCGATTGAAAAATCTACATTAGCGTGCACTGCTAAATTCAACAGTCAATGACTTCATGAACTGATTATATATTTTAGTCTGACCGCCTCCAACCTTTTTCTAGAATGATCCTAATTCAACTAAGAGTGTGAGACGGGACAGATAGTGACAAGGCATGCGTAACACAAGCCTCAGCCACTTTCCGCTTCTACCCCTGACTTCTGCATCACTGATGTGATGTTACCATGAAGCATGATCTAGTTTAAGAAAGCAATGATGATCAAACACTTGACATTATAATGGCAATGTTTCACTCCCCTATAGTAGAACAGAGCGAAAGGCTACACGGTACACTTGGTCTTTAGTAGCCAATCAGATATCATAGCGGCGATATAGATGATATAAGGTGGCGAATACCAAGCAAGCATTCTGTATCCGTGTACAAATTTCGTTGGTCACTAACCCATCATGATAAACATGACTTCCCAAGTAATTGAAGTGGTCAACACGGTCAAGATTTAAACTCTATTGTTAGACAAAACGCCAACGTAGACTAGTTTTGTAGAGTGAAGTCACATTTAGGAGGTCAGGAACACCATAAACATTTTTGAAATTATCAACTGCGACGAAGTCAGTTCACATAGAGTCAGACACGGAGAAAGAGGCGTGCATAAATATGTCTGTGACAAAATCAAATAGGAATGAATAGAATGGATATTATCCTTGACAGCCACAACTTCCCTAATACATCACTAGAGGCTCTGGTACGCCAACGGATGTTCGAATACAAAGCCTTCAATACGATGACGCACTTATCGGGCAGAAAGCAGAAAATGTGAAGGAAAACATTCCGGTAAAACGAGGTAAACTCAAATGGAAATGGAAATTTACCAGAAATACAGGATGAATGTGAATAGTAGTTCTCCCTAATTTTGGCCAACATCAGCTTGCAACACAGTACTCGAACATCTAATGTTGATAAGTCAATGTTAAGACGAAGTCACCTAGTACCATTAAGAAAATGTCAGATGTACATTTAAAGTAAATTTCTAAACCATTTATTACTTTATAGCACCTTGAACTTTGAAACATGTACAAAAGAGTACACTTAGTAAATATGAACCATGAGACTCATCGAAGCAATACAAGAAACTGATAATCACCTTACCTGCTGAGAGTCTATCTTGGCATCCATGTGAGCATTACGTATAAGATTTACAACCCACTTTTCGGCATCTTTTACAGTCATATTCAGCTTTTCGGCAAGTATGCTGAAGACAAAAAAGGATAAATAAAAAATCAATAGAAATGATGGTAAAAACCGCAGTTTCTAAATGTCTGTGAAACTCAGCAATATGGTGCATTCTGTTATACGTTGAGCTATCAGAAACAACTGCGTGACAGTTAATGCTATAAAGTTATGTTATAAAGTTTAAGGTGGGAAAAATAGACCTACGGTCCATACGTCAGCTTTCAGAAACACACACCAATGCACCGGATCTTCAAAAAACTTTTGAGTGATATTCTGACCAAAAATGAGGAAGTAGAGAAATTCACGCCTTGGGATGATGGGTACACTTTTTCAAACAATGGTTCCTTCAGTCAGTTGGCATAATTAACAAATATGACCATATTGAAAGACACAAAGGCAGCTGGCAAAACCAATACGAGCTGATACAATAACCAGAAAGTGATAATGAAAATAATAAAATTTCCCAGTGAAAAGATTTGGATATTTCAAAAGCGATGATTGGTCAAACTTTATATTAATTATTCGTGGACGATCTGACTAGATATTTGAACGACAGTGTTTTTTACGTTTTCGCGTAAAAATGCCATTTATGTAATGACACCGTGAAAATGAACTTGTATCACTCAATGAAAGTAAAGCATAGATAGTAAAGAAAACCAATTCAACTAGCTTGGACCTCATTGAATAATAAATAATAATCGCTTTCTGTCAATTCTGCTAAATACAGAAAACTATTAAAAACAGTACTAAACAATTCGCAATTTCCAATACCTTATTCCAACACTATGATGTATCCGACAGAATGACTCAAACATAAGCAGACGAGCATTCTCCATAAATTCATCATAACATCCAGTCAGGAAGAAGTCATTCGGTAAAACCTGTATGATAAGAAGAAAACATTATTCATTTTGAAGTTTGTAGTTTAGTTAATGAATGTGGAATTTAGGAAAATGCAATTTATGTCACAATAAATGTAAAGGTACTACACTTTCAGTGTAAAACTTTCTTGGAGAAATATAGACAAAGAGCGTCTTGATTATATCTCATAAGAGCTTTCAATGGAATGTTCGATGGACACCTCAGTCAAGTGTGGGTGAATCATTATCAAAGCACAAGTGGCACTTCTATGTGGCCACCCGAGTTTTCGAAACCCACATTACCACATGG
>OX104134.1:29245090-29434462 GCA_944470555.2 Heterobilharzia americana
CCAAAAGATGTGTTCTCTGATGATCCCCGAATCACCCATGCTCCTCTCAGTAGTGATGGACCTCCAACAAAGTTTCTTGCTCAACATACGATCACATCTAATGCTAAAGTCAGACTACCGGCAGCTTACAAGAAATTGTCGCGCCTAAGCTACAGTTTTGAGATGACATAAACAGCGAAATTGTGATACGGCGCCCAAGAAACGCTACGGGATCACTTTTAAGCAGCAAAGTAATGCTGAGTAATCTGCTGCCTATCAGTGCTGAACTCGTCGACCGAAGAGAGACCAACCGACTTCGTCTCCTCTATGCGTGGTCACCAGTTCGACCGTTGCCATGGAGCTAGCTACATTTGGCACATGGTGAGGTAAGTTTATCATCGAACTGATGAAAACGGTCACGGTTAAGTAGAGGTCAGCCAAGACTGATGCGAGGCTCGATACTCTGTCGATTGGTTGATGCTGGTCACCGAATTAATGTTCATACTGCCTTTAAGGTCACGCATTGAATTCTACTGGTCTCAGCCATGCTCTACGAGCACGTCTTTCACATAAAGTGGGACCCACCGGGATCCGCCTGAAAGTGCGGAGCCTGAGTGTTTAGAAGAAACTCCTATGTCCAGTTTCTTCGCCTTTGTCATCTGTATAACTTACCAATGCAAGCCTGAACCCCCCCGGTTCTACACAGTTTTTACCACTGATATAATCACATATTGAGGCACCTTACCCCCACCCTATGGTCTCTGATTGCAGTCAGCAGCTGGCGTAATCACCCAATTTTCCTCTCGTCAATCGCCATTTTATGAGCCATCAGTGATGTAGTGACTTAGTTATAATCTTGCGCCTTGTACTGTGCGAACAGTCTATGCCTTAACCACTGTCCTAACCACCCTAGTTAAGTACCAATCCTTTGAAAATCGGTATTGGTAATCTGTTATTAGGAAATGGTCGCCACCAAACTGCTGTGATATTTTGCATTTTGCGTGGGGCCATCTATGAGGACCTTATTGAAGAAAGCCGCCCCTTCCCTACAGTTCTTTTCGTGCGTTTTTGTGCTACTTTCAACCTCTGACTGAATTTTGAGTTGCCCCTCTTGATTCCTCTGACTACCATGCTCCATTTTAAAACAAATATATGTGTTTTTATTCTGACGCTAAACGATATTTTTGGAATGAAGGTACTCACCACGAATCCTTTGGGGTTGTAATTGATAACCCAGTATTTCGCTCACTATTGCGATATGCGAATTCTATATGGCAGCTGCCGGCAGTCCACATCAGGTGAATGGCTACGGGTGCTATTTTCCGCCCATTTACTGCAGGCTGCTGTAAGAGGAGGAAATGTGGTGGGTACATTCGATAGAAAACACTTGGCCGAATAATACGCCGTTTGTCATTTTTGGTATTTCATGGAGGCCAAAAGCCGATAAGCTTCTTATCCCACTGCCAACACTCAGTCGCAATGTCTGGACTACTTTTCCTCGTTCAACTAGAATATCCGATGCAGATCTAAGCCAAATGACTCTATCGTTTACATGTTGTTTCTAGTACTTTCCTTAAACTGTGATGAGAGTGTTAAGGTCTTTTTAGTGACTTGCCTTTAAAATTCAGACCAGAAAGAAACAAAAACTGCACTCAGCTTGGAAGCTTCAGCTGCAGCCAACGGGTTCTGGTGAGGCTACCATTTGTGCGGCGCATTTACCAATCAACCACGCGCAATAAATCTGACGGAAATTCTTCTGTGCGCCGCGTGGAAGACCCTATCTGGATATTCCCCCTTCCACCAAGCTTAAGGCTTAAAATGAACAAGGGCAACAAAAAGTGGTCGATCATGTAACTTATGGAGTGCTATCAAATGCGCCGTGCTTAAACCTCTGAGCTGCTACTTTCCACCTTTTTTAATGCACTTAGCTTACTCTGTCTTACTCTGTTTAATTATCCCGTGATGATCGTTTGTAGTCTAAAATACTGAGGCGAATTTTATAGACGTCAGCAGCCTTTCTCCATGAACATACTGAGTGCAATAAAGAAGAAGTATCACAGTGGACGGCAGCGTATATTAAAGCGAGCCACACCACATCAAATGACACCATCAGAACTACTTACCTGGAACTGTAGACAAATAATGAGTGAGGCGAATTGTTCACAACGCCCCCTGTGTCCTAATGTTTGTCACAGCGCAGGTGTGATAACATTTCTTGGTGGCAAAACATGAATGATGACAGTTTAGTACCTTTAAGAGGTTTCACAACGCTTCACCAGGGTCAGTATAGTTCTACAAAGGAGGGTGGTGAAAGTGTAGCTACCTTCCTAAACACTCAGTGGTGCTCATCAAATTTGCATGTGTCTCATCTACCTTAATGACGACATAGATTACATCACCCCAAAAATTTAGATAAATATAGACTCATTTACATCACCAAAGTTCACGTAACCCTTGGTTGGAGCTATTCTCTATCATTTAGATTCACTAACAAACCCACAAAAGTTGCTACTGCCACAATATGTGGTATACCTCCCATCATTTGCGGTGGTTTTAGCTCTTTTAATCGCAGCTTTCTGTGTTTACCCGGCCATGACGACCCAGTTGGCTCTCCAACCCATTTTGACTCTAGGCTTGATCCTCATCAATGAACCAGATAAGTAGGAAACTCGAAAACGTGCCTCACGACCTAACTTATATCACTGTGGCACAGGTGTTTTGAAAAAAGCAAAGCTGTAGAAGAGCAATTTCCCAGACCAATGTAAGAAGACTGTATACAAGAGCTTTACATTTGACAATCTACATGAACTCAGGTGCATGCTACAAAACGTGGAATGGGAAATATGCAGAAATGATGCTCTGGATTACGTAAGTAATGCTGTTACATGCCATTCTAAATCTTTACAGGCTTAACAAAGCTCTGGACTACAAAGCATGCTAAGTATTCTATTTGGTGAATAAGTTGACGTTCTGTCATCTACGCGCGTTTGTAATGCGTTCCCTACCAGTGAGAAGTACCGGCCACCTGGAAGAAAATTAAAATGGTGCCGGCACCCAAGTTCGCATCTTCTGGAGCAAAAGTGAACTTCTGACTGATAGCAGTGATTTAAGCATTTTTTAAAACAATCAAAAATCTGTTGCTTATTGGGCTCGAAACCCCTTTGGGGCTTTCAGATGATCAAATCAACTCGCCCACGAACTCACATGCGGCAGCTTAGGCTCTGCAGTCGTTTTACATCATAATGTCGCCGTCGACTAAAACAAAGGTACTAAGTATGTTGGGTCTGCCCTCTTGGACCATATTTCTACTTTTGACTCTGTCCCCAAAACTTTTATTAGACAAGCTTCCCAGAACTCATATAGCGTTCTGGGTAGCAAAACGGGTCGATTCTTATTTTTCTGAGAGATGGCAGACTCTATACAGAGGGAAGCGCTCCACTTCAGTGCTCAGTGAAGTCAGTGTGTCTCAGGTTTCTTTTCTCTCTCTCCTTCTCTCTCATTTTTCATTTTGCATGAGTCATCAGCATCAACTAAAATATATGGCCAAACAGTATCCACGTTGATCACCTCCTTCTCGGACTGTTCTCGGTTTGGTAACTTCTCCTCCTTAAATGGCCCCACTCACAATCTCTCCAAATATTGGATGGTCAACGTTAGCTTAAGATGTGAAGGGGACATGTATAATTGTTTCGTTCCCGCGACTCCTGTCTTGTGAAAAATGTAATAAGCGTGACACACCTTCTGGTCTTTCTCGGCCTCTCTATACCTTACTGACGTCCAGAAAACGTTCAGTTTGACCTTCCATATAAGACAACTAAGGTTGTCTGGTATAACTTAGCCTCTGTTCTTGCTTTTCATTAATTATTGTGTTTTTTCTTCACTTGCTCATTTTTTCTTGCGTGGGGTCTTGAAGGCTGTCAGTATAGTAGGTGGTAGATCACTAACCGTGCTGACAAATGCGGTCGTGGATAAGAATCTGAAACATCACAGACAACTGGCTGAAAGTACTTCACCTGATGGCAAGCATCCCCTGCATCTGCAGTTTTCTCCATACCTATCTTCAGGGAAGACAAGAGGCAAATATGTTAAACTTCGTGCGTGCACAATGGCAAACAAAAACCAACCGTACCTTACTTAACTTGCGCATTGTGCGAATAAGATCGTACGAGAAACAGTCTTATCAATAAACTTTGCCAGGGTAAACAGTTGTCATTCCCTGAAGTCATTAAACGTTTCGATGATTACTTTGTTCTGAGGATCATGTATTGTAAGCATTATTGTAGTTCAGAACGAAGCAAATATGTATCATTATCATTCTCACTAGTATAGCAGTGAGCGGGTCTACCTTAAAACCGTGCGCCACTTCTAGGTGGACAGCTGGCACTTTAGTGCACGTAAATATGCGGGCGTGAGCCCCACTGAGCTACTACCACGCGCGATTGAAACTGGATCAAAATAATCTGCCCTAAATGAAGAGAAGAAACGACTATCTTCTACCCTTGTCAGGGTTAACATACTGTCAGCCGGTGTTGTGCGCGATTATCCCTCCTTCGACAAGGAATACAGCCTCTAGCGACCTTCCGACTAGCCGCTTCACCCCCAGTAATCCAAAACCTTTCGCTAACCGCTGCTGACACCTAAGTAACCATGACAATATCTTCTAACTCATATTAGTGCCACAGAACCAAGTCAGCAGTGTGTTTTGATGGCAATATCACTGGTTATCGTGAAGTGCACCATAGAAGCTTTCCTGGTGATGGGTGAGGGAAGCTCCTTTCGACCATGGACGCCTCCAGCGAATGCTTATTCGTAAATTCACATCTTTCGGTAAATGGAATCCTTTGTTAGTCGCCTTCTTGAACATACATGCTTACGCTTAGACACTTCATGGCCATCGGGCAAATTTGGTTTGCGAAATCCCCAGTGCAGCCAAATCTCAAGGTGTCCGTTCACCAGACCTCTCTTACATAAACACGGAAAACTCTGTCGGAATCCAAAGTACATCATGGTGCATTTCATGTATGTTGCTTCGAAAACCTTCGCTTCTGTTTTCGTCATAGGTTTACTTCTTGTATTTGGCTGATGGTCCCATAAGCTTTGCGTATAGCCACTGACATTAGTGTTCATCGGTCCGTTCAAATGGTGCATGAGAAATTTGTAACCTGGGCCAAATTTAAATAGACTGTACATTCTTTAAATTATTTATAATTAACAGTGCAATTTTCTGGGGCGGAATGTTGACTTGCCCGACCCCACCGCATTATGCATACAGTCATTGGGCCTGCTCCGATAGCTCGTAACCTTAAAGTCCTACATGCAGGCAAGTTGCGCAATATCAGTATGGATTTCTACTGCAATTAGATTAGGTGTGAGCTGCCCCCAGCGCAAGTGACAAACTTAAAATTAAGGAGACACATTTTTAATTCATTTTGAGAACACTATAAAATGACTGAATCTAGACCGCTTCTCCGAATATAACGTTTTGGGACTAGAACTCCTCTAGAGGAGGCGACTTAAGCTGAACCCTAAATCCTACCGTAAGTTAGTCCGTAAGCACCTGCACTTTTGTGGCTCGGGAACTAAACTTGCTGTAACATCTACTAGTGACATGTGTAGCCACAAATTATTGGCTGAAACCAGGTCTTGTACCACTAGTCTTCACGGTAGTTTCTTCCTCAGTAAATTTTCTTGTATATTAAATGGGCCTCCTGAAGAAATCCTAACTGCGAGTTCATCTTCCTCCTTTGGCTCGAAATCTGGTAGGTTGCTCGTGAACGACGAGTCTGTCGCTCGCTCAGCCATAGTCTATGCATCCTGGGCTAACAGGAATGTGTTCGGACCTCCAAACGTATAAACTAAGGTTGCAATAGTCCTCCTGTTCCCTCGGTCATAAGGCCTTTACGAATGCTTACATAACCCGTCTGAGTATCAGTACGATTGCTCATTGCGGGTAGCTGGGAAAGTATAAAACCCTCCTACCGTAAACTCGGATTTTTTCTCCACTTTAAAACAAATACACCACATATTTGGGAAATTTTGCGAGTATTACCATAGAAAAACAGTCAAATCGCTTTAATACGCATGAATCAAAGTGCGCGTACAGTTCAAACAGCTTTAAAAGGAAAAGAAATTCTCCCTTCTCCAAGTAGTCTCGCCTGTTATAGTCTTTTCCCGACACTGCTCTCGCTTTTCCTTTTCAGCCTTTCAGCAACAACTTGATGAGAATATCCTAACCCCCATTTCACTCAAAAAATGTCAATCTACTCAATACACTTGGTTTGTGATATCAGGAATCGTTTAGAAGTGCCTTCCAAGCGAACTGTCTTGGACATTTCCCTGTCTTGAATATTTGCACAGTTAACTCGGCTGTTCGTTAATGCCCTTGAAAGGTCCAAGTGCGGAACGGTTCCTTCAATGAATGGTCTAGTTGGTTATTTTAAGGTGATCGTGCTTCTTGAGTAGTGTTGAATAATTCAGATTCATCTACACAAATGAAGCTAATGAATGATTAAAAATTCAGTGAGTTCGATTATTTTGTAGATAATCATTCCCCTTTCACCAGAGTTCTAACTCTCACTTCCCCTTAACCACCAGAAGACTAACCGACGCGATCTCTGCCTATGCACCACCCCCATGCTACGCCGTAAGGCTCATTCTGTGTGTACATATATATATACATATATGTAGAGAGGGAGGAAGCCTAATCCTTCCGCTTTAATTTGCCGCTGCTCATCCACGGGCACACTTTCCTACAATAGATTTTCGGGCTCTTACAGACGCGGAGTATCAGGTTACCCACCGAGAGCAGTTATCTTGCTATGCTAACTTTCATTGAAACAGAGAATGTTGGAAAAAGAAAACATGAACATTTGGCGATGGGCCCGTTGCATTGTCCTGCAAAATTCTCCTAAAATAACCATCATTCGAGCCCTGCCACTCCATAAAAAAGAGGTCGGCGACTGCTGTTCAGCAGATCTGGTGGTGGAGACATATGAGATCCACCCTTTCCGGCGGATAGTACAGTGGTTGCTATGGGTTCTGTTCACGGATAAAATAATGTAAACTAAATAATAAAACATGAACGGTACAAAATGCAAGCGCGACATGTGTAAAAGCTCTCCTTTTAAGAAAAGAGACGAGTTTACCAGTGAAAAATCCGCCTGATAGACGGTACCGCGAGGCAGTACAGACTTTCTTTCTGAAGCCGGTACGTGGTTTGACGTAGTTACCTTCATTGGCGTCCAAGCCTATACGTAGGTAAGGGGTGACTAAGAGTCACAAATGCTTACCAACCCCAACAGCCTATTGCTTTAGTTTGCTTTCTGTCAATCACTGCGGAATGCCAGTCATTGGTTTCGGGACTTTCAATTTGCTTCATTTCGTATGCTCTGTCACCAGCTTCCAGCCTACCACCACAGCGCCCGCTGGTACCTCATCCTATCCCTACATCTTTTCTGTTTACACCCAATTACTATCCAATTTAAACCCTGGTCAGTCAGTCACTGGTTTAATATGTCCAAGAGCAGCCGTTTCCAAATACTGTCCGGACATTTCAAGCCAGCGTATGTGTGGGGAATCTTACTAGGACTGAGTTATGATGTACAAACGTAACATTATTACTGCCATCTGAATAATAACATTGCATGACTTCACGAATTATTGTAATTATCGCTTTCCGTGGAAAGCTCCGTTGACTAAGATTCCAACAGTTTCCATGAGATACTTTTATCAGATCTTTCCGGCCCTCTCTTGCTGTGTTCACTAGTCTTTCCTTTTCTCTTTCCCTCTGCAGATTCTGCTCTGGAATCAAGCACGGTGAAAATGATTTCCTGCGTGCTTGAACTACTGCGAGGAAACCCCATATCTACCCGACCAGCAACAGGTATAGAAACAAGTGTTTCATCCCAGAACATCATCAAGCCCACCATTTTCATCCACTTGTGAAACCGTACACGCAAAAACTACTACCTAACATCGTGATGGTACGCTTACCAGTGATTGCGCATCCAATGGACCTTCTGTGCTATCAAACTGCTACCGTTGTGTCGCTCGTAAGCTCTTTACAAGTTCTGCAGTCTTTGTGCTCATAATTAGTACTAAGTGTTGCTTGCAACCACTTGCCCTTGCGCAACGCGGGGAGTGAGTCTTGCGCGTCAAACTACCAATCCCCTCCTCTCATTTTACACTCATATTTGCTTACTGTCCTTTAAGTATTATTTAATGAATTTCGACTTGCCATTTCAGTGGTATGGATATCGCCTGCCTCGAGCTTATAAGATATGACTAAACCGGCAATTTTTGATCAATTATATGGTGTACATGTTATCGTTTCTCTCTGTATCCACAGTGAACTATTTTCGGTGAGGCGGGTAACATTTTTCTCACGCTTTTTTTTGGGAAATACAAGTGAAATTCTATCTCATGATGAACTTAAATGTGTGTAAACTTTGGATATCCATTAATTCTACCTGTATAAATCTGCCGATCACCTTTGAGCAATGAAGCTTTGCCAGCCAAAAGTGTCAAACTGGTGTACGTATGTGATCGTGCCTACGAACTGGTGTGTACTTGTATTTGCGGGAATACGTTATCATTATTATTTTAAATATGCTTGAGCTTTATGTATCATCCATCACCATTTGGGTAGTAACCCCTCCGATGTATAGTTCTACGCACTGCAACTCGTGCTTTCTCTACATCTATCTTTCGCTACATCTATTCAACCCAGTGGGAAAGCAATACCAAGCTGACAAACTTCCCTCCCACTCAAATGGAAAGCGATCCGAGAGGGATAGATCTCAGTCTTACTACCTGTACTGCATGGTAGGAGCCTTCTTCGTTTCACTGCCGGACCCAGTCAGACAAAGAAGAAACTCTTAGAGCCGTTAACTTAGGTCCCGTGAGCCAGTCCCTGAACAGCACATAAAGTTCTGGCCCCACGTTCATTGGAAGGACTGTGTCCCAAGGGCCAGATTACCGCCTTAATCTTAGAAAGCACATACCATTTAAGTTTAGTGAAGGTGGCTCTTCCTCACTGAATGATCGTGAAGAGCAAGATCTTGCCCAGCTGAGCATGCTTGTGAACTTTCTGAGGAGCTCATCTCGTGGTCCATTCCCACAATACTTAGCCAGCAGCAAGTTCTCTCCCAAAGGCTCTGCCAGACTTTTGAGGGTCTCTCCAGATAACACTCATCAATCCGAATACACCCCTTCGAAAGATTATTCGTAACTAACGCAGACTGTTGGAAGTTGGGATTAGGCCTGATAAACCCCGGTCAGTGAGGGAACTTCTCCGCAGCAACGGGAGAATGCACTCCCAAGAACTATGCTGTCCAGTCATCCTACATCAGTTTCTCGACAGCATAGATTCCGAGGCCGCCGTAATTGTCAGTGGCACAAATCGGGGGAGATATCTAGTGAGCAAACTCCGAGTCGATGTGGGGGTCGAAGACGTCAACTTTCGCCCACGGCTGCCTCACCATTTAGCCATTCATGCTCCCAGGCTGCCCCAAAGTAATCCTCGGATCTAGGAACATGGCCAAGAACAACTTGAGTCGCGGTCTAGTAAACCGGATGCCCTCAAAAAAAGATATTGAAATGAGTGGGTCCGAACCCAGGGGACAGGGGCATCCTGGGCGGAGGTTCGAGCACGTCCCGTTGGCCAACCTGCGCCTCCCGATCGGGCGGTTAGGTGACGGAGAAGATTTTTCATTGTCCTTGCCCCGGATTGCAGAATCCTGCACCAGTTCTCAGAAAGGCAGATAGATGAGCGTAGTTGCCCTTGGTTCCGCTTCCTCGTCAGTGAAATTCTTGACAATTCTCTTCAAAGACTGACGGCATGACCTCCTTGACCCAACCTGCTTCTGGGTCCTCCAGTTTTCATATCCTTATTTGCTGTGTCTATGGTGATGTACGCGGCCTGTGCTCGAAGTTGCCCCAGTCAAGATTATTGGTTGATGGAAATGGTCCTGGCATAATGACTTTCTGTCAGAAACGGCTCACAGAAGAAATTAAGAATGAAGAAATTCATACAGGATAGCTTCACTCAATCCAGAAGGACAGGTCAAAGGAATCAGGGGAGCGCATTGCTATCAATACCTGCTGTTTCTTGAAATTTCGCGAAACCTCCTCCAAGAAAATTAACACCCAAGATGTACTTTGACGGGGCATTAAATACCACAGGGGTCCCCTTTCGGTTTGAATTTCATGCCGCCCTCCAGTGGCTCCAGATGGATCAAACAAAGTGATGATGCAGTACGTTAGAGGGGTTCTGGATTCAAATCTCCTCCTCCTTATGGGAGAATTTAACTTCCCTCAGCTCCTCACCACTAAATGTCCATCTGCTGTTTCCAGATTATTTCAGAGGTTACCATTCGAAAACTCCTTGACTGAATATTTTCCGGGTGTACTGGCAGGCGGTTTGATAATCTCACAGCTGAACAACGCAATCATACTTAATTGTTTTATGACCAATCAGTCCGTTGGGGGTGTTCTCGGACCCCTTGAATCAAGTAGCCACGCGCTTGTTTCCTTCAACACTTTTATATCTAAGTCGACTGCTGCTGGTAAGCCATTATTCAGGAGGTATAGAAGGATTGGTTTTGAAGAGGTCCGACAAGATCCACAAGGTTCCACTCGCTTAAATTGTGACGATCTACTGGGTCTCGACACCAAGTGGGAGCTGTCGAAAGACACAACCCTTCAAATGATGAATAGTAACACTCCTAAGCTTCCACGAAGGACCAACAAGCTTATCCCATCCTGACTTGGACCAAGAAAGCATCAGCTTATTCGACGTGAACCGCAATCTTGAAGTCGATGATCAACCACCAACTGGCCTATTCAATAGAAAAATTACAAGAAAATTACTTACGGATGTATGGAAGGCAAAAATAAGAAGTAACGGTAAGCTGCTAGACACAGCTGTGTAGAACTCTGAAGAGGAATCACAGGATGGATAACATTTCATTCAGCGTACGGGACCCCAGTAGCGGGTTACCCTCTGGCTGGAAACTAGTGACTGTCGCCCCAGCATACAAAGATGGAAATAAAGTAGTTACCCTAGATATAGACCGGTCTTTCTTGTCTCTTCAGTTGGAAAGAGTAATAAATAACTCATTTCGTGATTATTTACCCGAGAATTTGATTTCAATCGTCTGTGAGCACGGGTTTTTACCTGGAGAGTCACGTAACACCAACCTCTTGGTAGCTCGGAATAGCTAAACTCTTTTTGTTTACCAGAAAAAGCCCATTCATATTGGTTCTCTAAACCTTTCTAATGCCGTTGATAGGAAGCAAATCATGATTTCCTGTGTACGAAACTTCAGCTACTAAGTTGACTTGGAGATTACCTTCATGCTACATTGCAACCGGTCACAGTGATCTCCCCTTTGTCTAAATGGTTACTGATGCAGAACAGCTTGCCTCTGAGTTCTGTCCCTGGTACGCTGCTGTTTCTTGCCTTTATCAATAAAACAAACCGAACACACTGCCCACGCTCCCCTTCACCCCAACGGATTCCTCTTAAGTTTAGACCAAGAAAGCTGACTTAGGGATCACTTGTCAAGCGTTGAATATGAGAGAGCACACACAAAGGTCCCTGCTAACTCGTCTACAGTTAGGATGCGTGAACTGTGGACGTCTCTGAGGAACCTGTTGCGGCTTCTTCCTACCGTACTTTGAGAAGGAAATTAGGTCCACACTTAGGGCTTTGTAGAACGTTTGGGCTGTACCCGAGAGGGCCCCCGTTATCTAATTATAACGGGCAGTAAAACTACCTGTAGACAGTAGATTGACTGACAGTCAATTATCTCTATCCTTTCAGTTTTTACGGAACCAGGAAGACGACTGTGACCTTCCCAAACCGAGGGTGCATTCCAATAAGACGGACACAGAACCCAAGGATCCACCGCTCACTTATTCGACCACACAAAGTCCCAAGTTGAAATTCCGTCTGGTCAGCGTGGTTTGGTTTTTAATAATAATATTTATCCCTGAATATGCAGGCACACACCGTTTTTACAAGTATGAATAAGTTTCCACACAAATTGTATGTCCCCGTGGAAGGTTAGCTCAATCCCCGCCTATTGTCACCAGAAGATATAAGTGCTGCATGTTCACATAATAAGACATCCCGGTAGAATAAGTATCCATAAAGTTTACAAGTTGGACAAGTGGAAGGATTGTCTTCGCATTAACAAAAAACCGGGTTTGTATCCCGATGCTACATGTATTGCCTAAAGAAAAATAAAGCTTGAAGATGATACTTCTGTTGTAACGGTCAGTCAGCGTTTCCCTTCTTTCTCCTCTCTGATCGTAACTAACTTTCCCTCACTATCTCTCGTTGCTTTCATCCGAGTTGATCCCCTCCCTCCCAGATAATAATCTGGTTATTTCATGTAATGCTGTCAGGTATCTGTCCTACATGCAACCTGTTCTGCCTCACTTGCCAATGTGTCGTCTAAGTGTCTTTGTCTTCCGTGCACTCCTCTTCACTTCTTTGTCCAGTGTAGTGTTTTGTGGGTTGCATTCAGTTCCTCTTTTCGCTGTTCATCTCTGCACTGCGTTGCACTGCACTGCCTCATGTTCTACTTCACCATCTTCCTCTCCTTGCTCTATCAGCTTCCATGTATCCATCGAGGTCCATTCCCTATCTTTCTTCTTGTTTCTTCTTGGCAGGGTTATGCAGGTTCCTTCCACATCACTTTCACTGAGTTCCAGCGTTCTCCTATGCAGGTTTCTTCGAGGCTGTTGCTCAACGTCTCCCATTTTTTCCTGATGACCGGCGTGCAGATGCCCTTTTTAGTTTCGTCCTTTAGTTCAATTTCTGTTCTGGGTGTTGAACTTGAACTGTGGCCTGTCACCAGCTTCTCTGAAGGCCTTCAATTTGATTTGGAACCTAGGTTCCTTGTACTAAATAGTGAGTGGTGTGAACCTACATCTGCTCCCCTTCTTGATCTGATCTTGAGTTAGATAGGCTGCATCTCCACTTCTTTTAGACTGAAATGAATTCGATCTGATGTTTAGTGTGTTCTTGTGTCTGGTGAAATCCGTGTCGCTTTGTGAATTATTTTGGTGTTTGTACGGACCACCTCCAATCACCAGATCGGTGAATACACAGAAGTCTTCAAGCAGTTCTCCATTCTCATTCTTCATTTCGCTGAGTGCTTCTCAACTAGTGATAAGTTCTCTTCCTGTGTTGTCCGCTCCCAGTTTCACACTCATGTCACCCCACCCTTTATAATTTTGATGTCCCCATCGGAAGTGGATTCTTGTTTATTACTGATTGCAGTTGTCTGTGGAGTTCCTCCTTCTTATGTTGAGCCGCATTGTCTGTAGGTGCGTGGCGTAGCGTAGCATTGTATGATTGTGACTTTCCTTCCTTTTGAGTTGAATCCTGCTGTCATAATCCTGATCGTTGAGGAGATTGGTTCCCATTGCATGAGAAAAAGCCATCAATGCCTTTGGGGACATCTTGATAGCTGCTCGTGGTTGTCGTCTGGGTGACAATATCAAGGCAGATTATTGACTCTGTAGTTGACAGTGTGGAGAGTCCATTTCCATTCCATCTGCTTTCTCAGATTCCTAGCACATCTATACCATACCTCCTCACCTCTTTTGCAATCTGGGTAGCCTCGCTGGGTTCATACATGGTGCGGAAATTCCATATCCTTATGTTTACTTTCACTTTCATCGAGAGAAGAGTAGAGACATAGGTCAGTTGGCATCCTGAAGGCTTTCACTGGCTGGCTTCATTTCGTCTCCCCGATTCCAGTGAGGAACGAGCTTATTTTCATTTTTTATATTTTCTTTGTGCTTTAAGGTTTCCTTAGTGGTTGGATTGGTTTTCCGGGGTAGAGTTGCTAACCCTATGACCAGCCTTCCTCCTCTATCCGGGTTTAGGACCGGCCAGTAACTAGTGAACTAGTTAACCAGGCCAGGTTTCAGAGTTACTATGCGGCAGTTATATTGTATAATAGTGCCTGCGCCTTCATCTATGCACTTCAGGAGAAATAGGATTTTGGAGTTGTTTCTCAGAGATGAAAACGATACTATCCTTCAGACCTATGCAGACGAATTCCCAGAACTGACCGAATGACAAAATTTGGAACTGGGTACAATGTGTTACTGTACCTCGGTTATGACGTGTCCAGTTACTACATAAACCTAACCTGGTTAACTAGTCCCTAACTCAACCATACTAGCCAGATAGGTTGAATAAAATTTTCCCCCATTCATTACTACTACTAGCACTAAGGAAACGTAAAATGACGTCCAAGCGTGCGCGGATACACGCTGGCTAAAAAACTTAAAACACCCTAAGCATCCGGAGGCAAGCTAGTGGTTTATTTAGTTAATTTAATTTATTTTAGCCCTAGTAGTATTTTGGTGCCAGGAAAGTGCACTAAAACATCATCAAACACTGTGCCGAAGGCACTGAGCATCAAAAGCAGCCTAAAAAGTCCATAATTTTTTCCTGAACCCATTTATAAGTTCACTTCAGCATTTGAATAATTTGACTGATGTCTTCGCTACTACTGCCTACCATACGCCTAACTTGGTCAACCCATTCTAGCCCTGTAGACAAAAAGAAATATCTATATCCACAGAAAAAAAGCGTTACTTAAAGAAACTCAGAGATAACACTCATATAGGAGATCTTGAAGTCTGCAATTTACTGTTTTCATGAGATCGATACTGGGTATTGGGCAATGCTTAAGTCATACTCTAACCTCCATGCTTTCTTTCTTTCTTTTTATATGAACACAGGTTGACAGTCAAAAAGCCTGCGATGCGCTGTCTCTGCACATGAAAGCCAGTTAGTTGAAAGCTTCTTCTGTTTCCGTGATCAATTATTTAAAACTATCTGAACTAATTTTTCGTATACTCATGGCCGCTGAATTTAGTTTGAGCGTTACTTTTGGAATATCATTGTAAGGCTAGTAAGTGTTCTTTAGGATTAGGTCATATCTTTTTCATTTGAGATTTATTTCCTTGCATCCATTGGGTAGAAACATTTAAATCTGAACGAAATGATTACTTCTTTTCAGCTTACCAATGTTTTTGTGTTTTTTACCATCTAATGTCTCTAGTAATATGAAGCTAGTATAACTTCCTTTGTTATTTGTAGGCACGAGTATAAATAAATAACCTCAGAGGCGTCAGATTGACAGCAAGGTTACAGTTCTGAAACTATTTTATCCTAGCATTACAACTGATAATGATGTCTTCTGTTGTAAAAGTCTCCTTCTTATAGATTGCCACAGGCTTCTAAATTTACTGGTATTCAGTGGATTTATAACAGCGACCATCACACATGCGAAAACATAAGAAGATAACTCACTAGGAAAGTTAACAATCTTTCCGTCATTCGAAATTATTCAAACAACTTAAAATGGATGCTTTAGGTGATACAATAGACGTTTGTGCAAGAAGTAAATTTGGTTATTTCATCGATACTGAGCAGAACTGAATTGGCTATAGATAGTGTTAGAATTTTTTAAAAGTTCAATCGTTTTTGCCTGTATACCTTCGTGTTTCACTTCAGCATCAAAAAACACTAGTTAAGTGAAAAACAGAATCTCATTGTTAGTTACGCGCTTTAGTCTCAGCTGAGTTATTTTTTCGGTAGTTAAGAGTCCGTTCCGGTAAACAACTCATCTTCCTTTTCTGGATTTTGACCGTAGTCAGTTTACGACTATTTGGCGGTTAGCAGTGCTTTCTAGTATGATCTTCAGTAGTGTTGTCAAAAAAACAAACATTTCTCATGTATAAATAAAAAATCTGTTTTATCAAGCTCGCGAACAACAAGTATCACATGAGTAAGTTTTATTGTAATCTCAGCTTGTTTAGAAAATCAAAACAAGAATTTTCTGAACATTTCACTGTGAATGCAACGGCATCTTCAGGAAAATATTTGGATCTTTATTAAACATCAGAATATGTACTGTTAAATAATACATGCAGCAATTTTTGTGTTTACATCATTGGTTAGCTGAGTTGTTGTTCAAACTGGTTGTTTCTAACAAGAACCGCATGAATTTATGATGAATAGTTAAAAATAATCAGTCTGAACAACAAATCAGCTAACCAATGGTGTAAACGCAGAAATTGCTACATGTATTATTTGACAGTATATATTTGGTGTTTAATAAAGACCCGAATATTTTCCTGAGGATGCAAAACGTCCAGAAAATTATTTCGTTTTCATTTTGTAAACACGTTTAGATCATATTAATTTATGTGACGAGTAATTTTAACTCGGCCCTCAACCTCTTTCAGAACATTCGTGACAACTGTTTTTACAACTGGAAAATTATCTTAGCATGACATAGAAAAAAACTAAGGGAACTGTAGTTCTTTTCTCGGAATGGCTTGTCATTCACCTGAAAGACGGCAGTGAATGCTGTCAGTAACATCGAGCAGCATATAAGCGTAGATTAGTCTGTCTTTTTATGGGTTGTTTGGAGCTAGCGGACGTTGTGTAAATCATTTCAACTTGGTTGTGGTTCATATGAAATAAAGGCACCTTAGGTTCCCACCCACATTGGTTGCTAAGGATTGGAAATATATATTGAATAATAATTGCATACTCAGAAAAGACTGATCAATAGTCCTCAGAACAAGATGAGAAAAATGTTGAAGGATATTGATATTAAAAGGAAGAACAACGTGGAAGTTTACATCACTAATAAGAACATTATAAAAGCGGGTTTTCTGTCTTAACTCGTCTAGCTATATTTTATGACTACTCTAAAAACTGAAAGCTTTATGACAAGGTGAATGATTTCTTTTTCAATACTAACCTTTGCTAAACCATTTCGTGAATGAGAATCTAACACCACAAGAAGTGTGACAGCATTCAAGACTCACAGTATCTCAGAAGTGTAAGTCTCAAGTTCGAATACCGCTACACTTATCGAAGTTTAGGCATCCAAGTTGTATCACTAGCCTTTAGACAATAGACGTGATTCAGTATTTAGTGAGCAAATCTGAATATCTTTGCTGAGTTGTGTTGTTTAGTTTTAAGTATCTGCTTCCAATTTTGTCACATGCTTATCAGTTTTAGTCTCACGGAAACCGGTGGTTTTGTAATAGTTCCGGCTCGTTTTGCCTATGCACTTACAATGTGTTAATTAATATCTGTTGAGCATATGTCTCACTAACTTTACATCAAATAGTCTTCAGGTTCGTTTTATATACTTTTAGGTGTATGGATATGTGATATAATATGAGCCGGAAGAAAAGCACCATTTCAAGGCGTTCTGCTCGAATTGCTGCTTCGACTTGTGATGTTCAAACTGTTTCTAAGAATAAAAAGTCGCTTGGTTCTACTGGAAAACGATCTGAGGTGGTAGTACATGCTAAGCAAACTAACTGCAGTAGCCAACACAATCTTGTATGCAGTCTGAATAAGCAATCACAAAAGTGTAGTGGTCGACGCAGTTCCAGATCCGCAACAAAGAAGCTAAGTCGTCATCAAAGTAAATCACAGTCCTCGAAGGGTTTTGAACCACCTAGAGATAGTAGCTCATCATTGACGGATAGCCATTCTGAACAGGAGAGTATCAGTAGTTTGAATGACTTGTGTCTGAGTGTTCAAGTGAAGAACTGCCCCGAAAGAAGAAAAAAGCTAATTTGACTCTGTTTTCTGAGTTCAAACCTAAATCGAAGCCTAGGAAAACAGCAAACTCATGTAAAACTGTTAATTTACCTGAAGGTTTTAAAAACGATATAGAAAATGATTCAGATGACGAAGCAGAATGGGTTGAAGTGAATGAAGAAGAGACTACAGAATTAGATTTTATGAATAAATTGTTAAATTTTAATGAGAATACTGTATGTAATGAGGTTGAAGAGCTAAAAGTTACTCCACTAACTATAGCTGTTCCTCTTATAAGTAACTCAAAAAGGCATTCGAAACAAGATCCGAAAGTTCTTGAAGCACTTGCATTAAAACGCAAACTAAAAGAACACTATACACTGATGCATTCAGTTCATGTCCTGTGCTTTCTTGCTCATAGTCGTGTAGTGAATCAAACATGTGACAGTTGTTTATGCCAAGCGTTAGGTCTTTCACTTTTGGCTAAGACTAGTGCAGTATATAATCACAAGACAAAAAAAATTTGCACAACTGTCTCTATGGTCATTGGGGCATATTGAGGCCTGTCTTGTCACACTTCTGTCGCACCAGGGAATGCAGTCATCAAATGAAAGAAATTCGTCTGATAGCTATGAATGTCAACTTGTTCATCGTTTGTCAGAGTCTAGATCAAACGAGGGTGACTGTCTCATACTTCTCGTTGCAGCTCTTCGCGCACTTGGGTTTGATGTACGAGTAGTTCTGGGCTTAAGTCCATTACCCTTAATACCCGGTAAAACCACTTCCAAGAATCTGACTTATATGACTAAAGAAATTAAACCTACTCAGCCGAAAAAACCCAACAGAAAAATCATCTCTTCAGACGAAGATGATATATTTAGTGAAGATTCACATAATCATCCACCTACTGAGAATTCAAAGCCTCGAATCTCTTTGTTTGCTGAAGTATTTCTACCGAAATTGGACCGTTGGGTGTGTGTTGTCCCTTCATCTCCTACAGGTGTTGTGGATGAAGTCAATTTAAGCAGAGTTTTTGTATGTTATTGGCGCCTGCTCTGTCAAATCAGCAGATCCTGATTTGGTATCTTACGTTAGTCGGAATCCGGTGACCTGTCTCCACGTTACGTTTTTGATTGGTGTGTTTCTGCTCGTACTCATCGCATACCTGCAGAAAGGTGGCACAATTTGCTTGAAATGCAAAGCAAGTTTTTTGATCAGGATGCTGCTGAACACGATGCCCTAGTACCGAAATCCGATACACTTCCCACTGCCCAACGAGATAAGAAGGATAAAGATTCTATCCACGGAAAACTTTTATCTCAGTCGTTGCCCAAACGTATGCAGGACTTCAAAAACCACCCGTTGTACGTCCTTCCGCGTCATCTACTAAAATTTCAAGTTATCTACCCAACTGATGCAATTCCTCTGGGATTCTTTCATAACGAACCGATTTACTCCCGTGACTGTGTTCACCTGTGTCATACTAGAGAATCATGGCTGAAAGAAGCTATGGTATGTTCACGTTTTTCATTGTTATCTTTTCCAGATAAAGTTTTTAACATATCTACACATAACTTCGTCACTTTGAACGGTAATATTTAAGTTGTTTGTTAATTGTTTGTGACTAAAGTGCTTGAAGTGAACTGAAATGCACACTACAAAATAATATGAAGTAATTACTGAAAATGCAGCTACCGAAAAGGAAGAGTCAAGATTAACATCTAGTTTGGATGATCGAAGAAAGGTAAACATTCATGCAAACCCAAAACGAAAGGAACTCTTATCTGTAGCACAGTTATCATCACCTACTGTTTTAAGTCTCGTTTGGAAAAACATCTTGACCTAATGAGCTTTGTAATAAATAACAAACGAAGCACCATCATGTCTCGACATGTAAGAACTCTAACATATTCACCCTTCATTTTAAGGCGAGTCGTTTTAAACTAAAATGTTAAACCTTTTTGGTTGACTAGTCACCAATATAATAAGCTTATGTCAATAAATATTATTGTACCAGGGCACCAAAAGTTCAACTTCGTTTAGGTTAGTCTCCAAGTATTGAAAAACTGTTTAGAGGCGAAATCAACGTAGAACGGTTCGTGTTGCCACTTTACAGTGGCATACAAGGAACAAGTGGGTAGAAAATCTAGAGATATCGAAATATACTACTGGGAAGTGTGGCAACTTGGACCGATGCATTTGTTTGCAAGGTTGTACTCTGATTTTGTCTGTCTCTCTGTCTATATTTGTCTTTATAGATGTGTCGATGATATAGTGAAAATATGTAAAACTCATGAGAATATGATTTACCAGTCTCTGTCGTAAAAGATCAGATAGATGAACACAATATCAACATAGAAAGTCTCGGCATGCGCCACACATGTCGAAATCATGTTAGTCGGTAGAGGTTCACAACCTTATTGACCGACTTTCCTTCTTTGCTCATTACCTTTCTAACTTGAATATTCAGCTATACAGTTTTAGGTTAGAAATCTATGAAGACTAGAAGAGTTTGATCAAATAGGTAGTATTGTTAGTTATCATCTAACGGGTGTAGCTTTTGATGAGTAGATAAACTTGTATGATGCTACTATATTTCACTGTTTCTAATTTTTACAAACGTATAATAGGGTATGGTGCACTAGTATGCTATGTTTTCAACTCGACATCCATTCATGTGTATTATCAGTGTCGAAGATGGCGTAAATTAGCGGATCTCAAACAGACTTCATGTTTTCATGACAAGGTTTTGTTAGCTAACAACTTACTGAAGTTGGTTCGAGCCCCGTTCCATTTGCCGAGGTTTGGGTAGCCAGGTAGTATCACTAGCCCTGACACAATAAGTGTGGTCCATTGCCTACTGCATGAATGTGCACAAGGTAGCTAAGTGCATTTCATTCACTGAGGCTGGTGGATCAGATCAAGCTTGCTTCTTTATTTAATCTTAAATTTCGCGGACACCAGCTAGTAGCCAAACACGGTGGTAATGGTCAAATTTTTATTTGTTTGAAAATAAAGAAAGAAGAAACGACCAAGTAAAAGTGTGTACCTTTTTTAGGAAAAAATACTTAACTATTATAATTTAAAGAACTGCTAAGACGGATGATGTCACTATTGTTAACGTGAGTCAAATTGAAATTGACAATTTCCACTTCTAGTGGGTACCACAAAGAAATTGTTTCACTTTTCCAGGGTTTATTAATACACCAGCAGTTATAGGTTGATTAATCACTTTATTTTACATATGCAGCCTTCTAGTAACAGGCTATGCTTTGCTGGTTATCTAATTTATCAAACAGCCCAATTTATGTTAGTTTGTTATAATCGTTTAGGATTATGTTGATTAAATGCTTCTGGTGTATTCAGCCGACTGAACATCATGTATCGTTATGTTTCATTTTTAAAAATAATTACAGTTTTATGTAGTAGGTTATTTACGCCACGTGACAGTCCAAACCTTGGAAACCGAAGCAGGAGGCAGGATTTTAGTGCGTCAGTCACTGATTAAGAGCGTAGTTTGTTGGTCAGCGAATTACATTTCTTTGTGAAGAATGATACATTCATTGAAAACTTTACTTGTACTCAATTATTGTCAAATAATGAAAGGTTTTGAATTTGAAAACTAAATTAAGATGTCTGTATTTATTTGTATTACTGTTTTTAGGTTGTTCGTGTGCATGAAAAGCCTGCAAAAGTAGTCAAAGCTCGATTGTCAATGAAACGTAAGCTGTTACAAGCCTCTGATTCTACACCTCCAACTGTGGAGGTTTTTGGTCCATGGCAAGTGGAACCATATATACCACCGATAGCTGAAAATGGTGTTGTCCCACGTAATTCACATGGAAATGTAGAATTGTTCAAACCTTGTATGCTACCTGTAGGCTGTGTTCACCTATGCCTGTCTGGTAAGTCATGATTGTTTTCACTTGATTTTATGATTTGAAACACTTATTTGTAATTTGTTGGAGATAGTCTTCAATTCTTTTTTCTGTTTGAATTTCACAAGATGATAATACTTGGAACACGTTCAAACTCGGATGGGAACAGGTTATTTTCAAGAACTGGAATACTGCACTAGTATTATTCCTTAACATTGCTTACGCTTTTACTAGTGTGATCCTGGTGAAGTGTTTCCAGAAAAAACAAAGCAAACACATGGCTTTTATGATTTCATAGTTTTCGACTTAGCTGAGAATGTACTTTTTAAAAAGATGGATCATATGAACCTGATAATTTTCCTTTTTCATGTTTTAATAGTGTAGTCAAAAGACGAAGTTTGTGCGAAAAAGGGATTTATTTAGATACTATACTTTGAACAGTTCCGTCACTTGTCAAAATGTAAACGGAAATGAGATTATTCTCAGTTATGGCTAGTAGTGGAATGGAGTAATTGACACAAAACTGAAAAATCAACGTAAAACGTTGCAAAAAGGTGCATGAGCCCAAGTTGTCACACTTCACAGTAGTAACCAAAGAACAAGTGGATAAAAAGAGAGTGATATCAAAGTAGATAAATTTGTATGAGAGAATAAACAATCTGAAGGTGAAGGTTAGTGCGAAATTCAAGCTTTAGAAGATGTCAAGGACTGAATGCATCTGCTCCATTGTGATTGATTTTCAGCCATGTCACCAAGAATCCTCAACCACTGATTGATTCCGTCTCTGGGATCCTAACCAGACAGTCTACATCTCCCAACTCAGCTCAGGCCAACATTGGGAGACTTCGTCAACTGGTGCCAGGTCTTGTTCTGACCGCCCTGACCCGTCTTCCAACCTAGTCCAACTTCCCCTAGTATGATGCGTCAGGGTAGGCTGTGGATCGGCATGCCCAGTACATGTCCAAGCCATCTTAGTCGATTAAGGTTCACAACCTTATCAATAAATTTGTCTTTCTTGCATAGTACCATTCGTCTGACTTCACCATTGCTCACACGGTAATTCCCTTAAACGCTAGCATTGCTACGAAGGCACCTATGTTCAAAACCCTGCAATCGATTCATGTCTTCTACTTCCAACGGCGATGTCTCAGCCGTATAACAGGACATAACGGACTGCAGCGCAATAAATTAAAGTAGTTATGACAGTAGAGAACGTAGAAATTAATCGGATAATAAAGGAAAGGTAATATGTTTCCATATTATCTTTGATATTAGAATTCGATAAAGATAAAAATGTTGAGTTTAGTGATGTAACAAGTTCGTTTTCAGTGCAAGAAAAAAGGCCTAGGTTTACATCTAAATAACATTTTAGCGAATCAAAGTATGCTTCGTCAATAGCTTCCATACAAAAATTTAAAACCTCTTGGAACCCACCTCTGTAATATGTTTGTTTATGGACAAAGTAGTTCTCCTGCCAGCTTGTTACAACTCGTATATTCCAACACGCCTGAACTTACCAAAGTTTAAGAGTCTGTCTTTAAAACCACATAGTTGCATGTTTTACCATTCTTGTCTACAGCTTGATCACTTCTCCCTATAATAATGTACCTGCATACATGCTAGTAATTTAGTTATCACTTCGATATCTTCATTCAGTGTACCTGCTATGCACATATATCGGATGCTGACGAATGAACAGTTGATCATGCATTGCCTATATTGCATTGTGTCAAGCCATTTTTTTCCCTGACTTGGGAATGAATCCAAAGCCCCAGATTAACGTCGTTTCCTTATTGACAAATTTACTCAATATGGTCCTGGAAGGGACCTCCGAATGGCTAGATAAAGACATTTCACCAGTCCATGAATTCTCTGACTGTTTGAGCTGTATGGAAAGGTGTAGACTAGCCGTCTGGCGTCCCCGAAATCATGAAAACCAATGGTTAAAGACTCTTAGTGACATGACTGAAAATCGGTCACAATGGCGTAGAAGTATTCACCCTTTAACGACTTCTGTAACTTGTACATTCTCACTAATTTAGATTTTCAAATTCTTTTTCTTACCATACACTTTAATATACTTTGATATACCTATTTCTTCTACCCACTTGTTATTTGCATGCTGTTGTAACATGTGGCAACTTAAACCGATGCACTTCCTCTTCGAATTCCAACGTTGATTTTGTTCCCGTCTGTCTGATCTACGATAGAATTTTTCCGACCGGTAAATCACATTTTCATGAGCTTTACATATTACTACTATTTCATCGATATATCTTCTATGAGGAGCAACTGTAGCAGTTTGACAGCTGAATAAGTTTTCAACGTATTTTTTATAGACAGCTGGAAATAGCCTTAATGAACTTGCCATAACGGAAATGTCAATAATAATAATTTAATGATAATATCTGCCTTTATTTCTGAAGGTTCATTCTCGCCAGAAAGGGATAATTGTCTGAACATAGTCGCAGCAGGCGATTGCCGTTATTTGACCCTTCATCTGGTATCCTAAAAATAATGCCACTTAAGTGCCTTTCTGTCTGACTTAACGTACCCACTTGTGCATTAAAATAACCTGCTACTACAAGCATATATGAGTGTCTGGGTTTCAGTAGGAGGCTAAACAATTTCCAGTTAGATATAGAGAGTGACCAAATCAACGTAGGGACTCCCACAGAAGTGCATCGGTTTAGGTTATCACGTTGCACAATAGCATGCTATGAACTAGCTGGTTGGGAAAATAGGTATATCAAAGTGGATTGAGGTGTATAGAAGGGAGAAGAATTTGAAAATCTTGATGAATGAAAATGTTTGAGCTTCATTATTTATTATTATTTTAAATTTTCTGTTGCTATTAGGTATATATGTGTAAGTTTTGCTAGATTAGACGTAAATATAACATTTAATTTTTATAACATCTAACAGAATATCTGCCATGCATTTTCTTCCATCACTAATAATGGATCATATTTATGCTGTATTTGTATGTGTTCATTACAACAACGGATCTCATATTGCGTTTAATCATGTATCAGGTCTATTCCGTAATCCGTTCAAAGCTTTGAATTGCTGGCAAGTCAAAATGCTTCTGTTACGGTCCCGAACTATGGAACTGATGGACAGTACTGACTGATTATACCTTCTACCAACTCTGATTTTTGAAGAGGTTGGAATAAAGGTACTCAAATAACCATAAGTATTTTTAAATTTTACATCGGCAGGAAAGTCAGAAAATTTTGTTTGTAAATGTGCTATTGTTGTGTTATTCAACCAGTGTTGATTCATTACTGATTCTAACTGAAAACGTCAGACTGGAAAATGAACTCGATAGCAATTTAATACCCACAGAAATGAGGGTGTACAGGCTCATTGTGTAACTGTCACCGAAATGTGCTCGCAGTCCATCTTCATATGAGATAACCAACTACATTGATTGTTCATGGGAGAGCAACCAATTTCATGTTGTCTAGTCCTGAATACAGACCAAATTCTATCCATCATATTTGCAATGTAGCCACCAAGCTAGGAGGCTCAGCATCGCAGTGCATATTAGTGGATGTTAGTTAGTTGAAGGCAATCGGCAGGAAGTCTTGGACCTAGGTTTCTTGCTTGTTGGCACGAATCAGCAAGGGGTATCTGCAACCTCGATGGAATTGATGTCCCATCTGAGACTCGAACCCGCATCACCCAGTGTTGTAGTCAGTGACGTTACCACTGAGCTATTCGGGCCGCAACTGACCTCCTGTAGGACTGAGTAACATATACTGACTATAACATTGGGTGATGCGGGTTCGAGTCCCAGATGGGACATCATTTCCGTCGAGGTTGCAGATACCACTTGCTGACACGTGCCAACAAGCACGAAACCTAGGTCCAAGACTTCCTCTCGATTGCCTGCGACTAACTAATATAACCAATTGCCTATAAAATCACATGATTTCTTTTGTTGCTATTAGCTTGTAGATAGTCTGGATATTCATATAGAGCAAATGTAAAGACCTGTTAACCTGATTGAATTTTTCGCCGGATCTGCTTTCCACAATATTTATCCTGAAAACCGAATACTGGACTTATTTTCTGGTAAAGAATGTATGTGAAAAAACTAAATCGTTGACGAATAGAAGAAAGGTAGCGTCAATCAAGTGGACCCATAGCCAGGCCGGTCTTTGGCAGCTTACACTACTTCATTGTGTTAATGTGATATCCAAGTGCCTATTAAAAACGGAGTCTTTCGTACAACACTCCATTTTGTTTTACTATACGGTTGTAAAACGTTATTTTTTAAGTTGAAGCAATGACAAAGGTTAACAGTATTTATTTAACGTTCCCATTTATGGTATGACTGCCACATAGTGGGATTACTGTATGAGCAGTATAAAGGTTAAGCGTACAGTATTGTATGAAGGTAAATCATTTTGTGAAGTCATGAACTTTCATAAACTGAAATGATTCAAACGTGTATGAGGCACGCCGAATCGTTCTACTCTGCTGATATTTTTCGTTTGAAATAGGACTGGGTTAGAAGATGTTCAGGATAATCAAAATAAAGGACGGAAACAAATCAATGTGACCATTATTGCAAGCCATATAGTCAGGCACATACTTTGCCTTTTGTAAAACAGTAATTACCCATAAAATATCAAGAATTATAGCCTAAGTCAGCCTTCTCAACGTGCATACCTCAAAGTAATTTCTATTTTCATGTTACCAACATTAAATTTATTCTCTGAGCTTCATTGTTGCCTATCAGTCAAGACTGTTAGCAACATGTTTTGGATTATTTCTGTCAGTAAAAAAATTTTTTATCGGTATTAGTTGTACATATGGACTCTTTTGTCTTGGAGTTATTCAAATTTGTTTGGTTAATTTCCCTCAAAATACCATGAAAAGCCGAGGTTCGATAGTCTTCTCATTTTGAATAGTCTCCTGCTGTCATGCATTCATAGATTTTGGCAAGGAGGTTCTACTAAACTACCCTCACGTAAGGAATTTATTTCCACAGAAATGAAAGAGTGAAAGTGAATGTCCGGCGTTTATAATCAGACTTGTGAGTGCAGAGAGTCTAACTAAAAGAGTTGGAAAGCCCTAGGTACAAAACAACGACGCACATGTGTTCATTGGCTCATAATGGACAAATGATATAAGAATTTACTTCAGACACCAACAGCCATAGGAACGCTTGTTCTGTCATTGCTAACTGGTTGCTGGATTGTACCTCAAGTCAAAGGTTCCGGGAGTGATCTCTGAAAACTAACTAACATTTGAACGTCGGGGTATTATCTTAACTCTTACACAAAACATGACATACTTGTCCCAATGAGGAACTCGAAGTGCTCATTAAATCTGCTTCAATGTGATCAAATTTGTTGTATTGCAAACTTAATACCTAACCATCTACTTTACTGTAATTTTATTGTTTTCGTTGCAGATGAACTGTGTTATTTAATCGTTATCATTTTGAAATGTGTGTATAAATGCATTTTACTTCATTCAGCTTCCCGTAATTGATTAGTCCAATAATTCTGCTCTTTCTCTACAGTTTCAATTCATTAAACAGTTGCTCTCACAAACTGAAATACCAACACAGCAGTTGACACGCTTATCTGCCGCTTAGGCTGTCCACTCTTGACAGCCAGATTCGTTTGGAAATTTTCACTTCTGAGTTGTACGTCGTCTTAAAAAATCATCCATAAGATCCCAGTGAAAGCTCTCAAAATGCTGTGTAGTATGATTAAGGCTGGTACACGTTCACAGCCTGTCACAGAAGTCCTACTAACTACCACCTTCACGTGACTGGGTTGTTTCCATACATGTGAAAGGGCACAATCGAATGTATGTTGCTTACCACCGGACTGGTGGATACTGATGGTTCACCTAGGGGAGTTGGAAAACCCTGATTCCAAACGAATAATGCTCATGAACTCCAAGTTCCAGACTGAACGGATGGGGTATGGACCTGTTTTGGTCACCGGCAACCATGAGAATGCAGCTCCTGATGTTGCTCCATTACCTCGTGCACTAGACTTTAATACAAAGGCTCGGGGAGTGGTCTCTTATGATAACCACCTGCTTCGATCTAGGCTCCCGTGCAGTGTCCTAGTCCTCACAAAGTATTAACTTGCAGTATAAAAAGATTTCTAGGCTACTAACCAACTTTCCTGAAAATACTCGAGCTCTCCGCACTATAATAATCTACAACCGATTGTTCAGTTTATTGCTATTATATTGCTTTTGTTGTTTTTGCGTATGAACTGTATTTTTTATTATTATTACCATTTCCGCTTTCGTCTTGATCTTCACTTCACTCAACTGCTCTTCACTGCTTAGACGTCTGGTCTGTTTGTACCGTTTCGAGTCGCTAAACAGTTGTCCCCAAAAAGCTGTCCTCCAGTACGACATCTGACACAGCTATCCTGAGGCCGTGCGTACTGTTTAAGCTCACCACCTTCAACGTTTGCACCTTGATGCAGATCGGACAACAGATAGGTTTGGCTAGGACGCTGGAAAGCCTCGCTGTTAATTTGCGCTGCATCTCAGAGACCGGCATACAAGGTCGCAGTGAAGTGCTTCGAATTAGTTCCCCATCTATCAGCTCGAAAAGTATGTTTCATGTGCACTTATCTGGGGACTCTGTGGCATCGGTAATCGGCATCGCTAGTGTTGGTGTTGCACTAAGTGCTGGAGCCGCAGCTGCACTACTCGACTGGAACCCCATCAACAGTCGTCTGTATGCTGTTAGACTAGAAGGTTCAACTCGAGTAAGAAGTAACGGGGAACAGAAATAATGTCTGTTTGCCACCTTTGTCTATGCTCCGACGGATTGCGGCCTGCATGCAGCCAAGGATGAGTTCTATCATCAACTGAGTGACATTCTCAATCAAATGCGCTCGATAGACATCGTAGTGCTTCTGGCTATGAACTTGAATGCACAGATCAGGTATCTAGGGTCAGAAGAGAGTCGTTTAAGCGACCAACGAGGACTAGCTGGACACAGGTCGGATAATGAGGATAATCTTGTGCAGGTTTGCGCAGATCACAACCTATTTCTAGCCAGCACCAACTTCCCGCACAGCTGTCGTCGTTATGTTACTTGGCGTACTCTCTCTGCCATTCAAGCATGGACTCAAATAGATCATATTGCAATCAGCTACCGATGGTGTGGGTGCAACAGGACTGTCACTCCATATGGAGTACTTGTGTGGACTCTGATCATACTTAGTGTGTGCTAAGCTCGTTTTACGTTTTGGTGGTCATCAAAACCGTCGCCCTAAACACGTCGAGGCAAGCAAATTGGTTGCACCTAACACTGCAGCCAAATACCAACCCCAACTGCATTCAAGGCTAGCTACCAGTCCTCCAGACACTGTAGACGAGCATTGGCTGCACTTGTAAGTCACCATGAAAATGACGAGTAAAACCAATCGCAGCTTGGGGGGACGTCTTGCTAATGAACATGGTCTCTGAGAGCTCCCTGCAACTTTTTGACGCCTGTCGGACCATTCCGGAGGATAGCGAGTACAATGGTTCGCGTAAGTCTCTTACATGAAAGATTACACAACGTTTACGCAGGGGCCGTGAGGCTTGCAGGTCAGAATGCGCGAGTGAGATGGAAGCCTCAGCTGCATATGACAACAGTCAGAAGCTGTTCCAGGTCATCCAAGCCACTGACAGCAAAATGCCTGGTGTCAGTGAAACGGTCTGTAAGATAGAAGGTATGCTGATAAACAATCCTCAAAGACTCCTGGAACGCTGGACGGAGCACCTCGAAAAGAAGTTCAGCTGGCTCACGGCTCCAGCATTGTCAGCCTCAGTGTATCGTGCTCCATGGTCAATTAACACTGACACACCTAACGAAACCAAGGTCCGTAAGGGACTCTATGTTCTGAAACGTCATGAGGCACCCGACCAGGACAACTTACCCCTACTCTTTTCAAGGATACAGGGAAGACTCTATTCAGGGAACTGACTCGATTATTTGAGAAGGCATGGCAAACTGAGTGTTTCATCACTTTGGAATGAAGCCAGTATTTTGCTCATCTTTAAAAAGGATCTACATAATGTATGTGACAATCATCCGGTTAATAGTCTGTTACCAATCACGTCGAAAATACTGGTTGCTGTCATACTTCGCAGGCTTTGCGAACACGTGAGAAAATGATAGGCGAACAAAGGCTGGCTTTCGTTCAAGTCATGGATGCACTGACCATGTGCTTGCCCTTCACCAGATGCTTGAATATAACCACACATATTGCAGACCAACAATCGTTGTGTCTTGATATTAGGGCTGTCTTCGACTCGTTGGACAACTGTACCCTGAAATTGTCTGTTGGAGAGGGGTTTGCCTGAGAAATTCACTGACATCTTGAAAGCCCCATATAATAACACCTCAAGTAGAGTGAGGACACAACCACCTGTCTCCATTGTTCCAAACCAGCAGTGGGATCAGGTAGGGTTACCCGATTTCTCCATTCCTCTTTAACTTTGCCTTTGCCATCGATGACATCCTTGAGACAGCTGTGATGGGGCGGCGTGGTGTTGGTGTAGATCTAATACACGGAGAACGGCTATTCGACCTTGAATATGCAGACGATATCATCTTACTGTACGATAACACACGGGCTACTCAAGCCGCGCTTAATCGACTTACGATTAGTGTCCGCAAGTACGGTATTTGCTTTGCACCATCGATGTGCAGAGTACTTTGCAAGATTGGCAGGAGCCTGTGCCTGTACTCACCCTTGGTTGTGAGACGTTGGAAATAGTCGAAAAGTTCGTGTATCTGGGTGTTTGTGTGAGTGCTGGTGGAGGTGTGGGTGATGAAATTTGCAACCACATATCGAAAGCCACAGTGGCATGTCCGATACAGACCACTTTCATCTCCGTCACGACGTTAGTCTGACCCTAAAAGATCGCGCCTACAACGCTTCGGTGTGAGCAGTTCTGCTCTACGTCTATGAGACCTTGCCTGTCTGAGCTGAGGATGTACGACGACTCTGTGTGTTCGACCACTGTTGTCTCCGTAGGGTTGCTCGTATCCAGTGGCAACACCATGTAAGTAATACTGAGGTACAACATGGTGTGTTTGAGTAAGATGGAGATTGTCATTCAATAAGTGAAGTCATCTGGAAACGCCGGCTTCGGTGGCTTAGATGTGTGTTACTCATGTCGTCTCAACGGCTTCCACACCGTTCATTGTTTACTTTACTAACCCTGGTACTAGATGGAAGAAGCGGAGGGGTGGTCAGTGTATGAGGCGGTGTCGTGGAATGAAGGATAGTTGTATCGGGTTGGCATCTGTTGGTGCATCACAACTTCCTGGGTCGTATCCGAAGGACCACGCAACTCAGTGACTTGAGACGTTATCAGATATGGCTGAGAATGGAAACCGGTTGCGGTCAACGTGTAGCTTCCTCCTGTCTTCTGCTTCTGAAAAGTAGTGAATGTTTTGTTCTGAATGTATCTTATTGGACTGCCCTTCTAACCATACTATTCTTATCATTTTTCTTTCTTACTTATCCACTTCTCATCGTTTATTCTTCACAATGTTGTTATACTATCAATTATGGTGCATTTCTTGGTGTCCATGTTGTACCATGTTTGTGTTCTAATAAATAATAATTATAACGAAACTAAGATTGCCATGACCAATATATTGAAACGATTCATGAAGTTTTAAACTTCCAGTCTTTATCGTGCAGTGACCCGTAGTTTTGCAGTGGGATTTGTTAAGATGTCACAGATTAATGGTTAGAAAGTTGTAATTAAGTGATTCGAAGTTGGTCAGAATTAGGAAGGCTTTTACTTCTCATCATTTTCAAAATCATGGACACTTTCCTGACCTTAAGTAAACTATTTCCTCTTCTGTAATTTCTGCTCGCTTCAACTTTTGTGCAATTATTAAGTATGATTTGCTTGTGTTTGATTATTATTTGTTCGATCCGCTTGGTTAGATTTTCTATGGTTACTATAACAAATCGCAAGAAGCTATCTACTTCTGTTTACTGGCAAATTATGGAAACTACTTACTCATAAGGTTAATACATGGATAAGTCATCTATCTAAATGTACAGTGTTATCAGTCTTTACTTCATTTAAGATATTGATTTTTACGATTAAAGGGTGTTTTTTTTCATGTTTCTCTCTCAAGGTATTCAGTATGTTGCTAAAAAACTTGGTATCGATTGCGCGGAAGCTGTTGTTGGTTGGTCATTTCATGCAGGTGGATGGGCGCATCCAAAAACTGAGGGTTTTGTTGTCTGTAAAGAATCTGTACCAGTTTTAATTGATGCATGGCGTGCAGAGAAAATGAATGCTGTTAAAGCAGCCAATGAAGAACGAACTGAACGTGCATTAAACAATTGGAAACGATTAGTTCGTGGACTTTTTATATGGCATAGGGTTAAAGCACAGTTTGCTTTGGCTCCCCTACATAATAAACGAGCTACTGTTGAAAAATATGAAAAGTGCAAAAAAGAAGAAACTACTACCATACATCCTAATGAAATAAATATTAATCCATGTGGTGAACAGAAGGAGGAATTACTTGATTCTTCAATCTCCTTTGATACTACGGGTAAAACACCTACAACCGAGGGATGGATACGTTTGGGTCCAGTAGATAAAGCACATTTGTTGCCTAAGATACCTTTGGATGTGAAAAGAACCCACCTAAACGTCGTAATCCAACTAGAAAGAGACGTAAAGCAATAAAATACGAACCTTCTTCAACTGAAGAGTCTGACCCACAGCTACCGAGTTCTGAAAGTGATGATTCAGCTGATGAGTTTGTCAAATAATGTGATTCTAGTGAGGTAGGTATGTTCTAGATTTGTTTTCACTTAACACTTGTTTGCATTTATGAACAAATTTTTTCTCTCTCTCATGTTGAACACGTCTTCTTTGTAGATTATAGTCCTTTTTGAATTGTTTGATTTTGTTTGATGATGAATTCCATCATCCTATTTACAAAAGAATACGATGTTTCTGCTCAGTTAATTCTACTACTCATAGCCAGGTATAATTTATAACTGTGGATGATTTACTGAGTATGTAACTTGGTGTTTCACAAAGATAGACAATTGCAGCAAGAACATCACTAGACTGCTATGATTTGTTACTGGTGGGACCAAAAAAAGTAGAAACTGATGTCTAGAGCTAATTTTGTGTTACTGTTCGACTGTTCAAGTTATTTTATTCCACTTTTGAAACATATCAATCTACGCCACTTGTATGTACCTGCCATGACATATCACTCTTTCCGATCATCGTTTAACGTATATTTCCCGTTCTGTATATATTCTCAATTTATTTCATTCGAAAACATGCATACAAACAGCTTGTAACATCTCAAGATGTACGGAGAACAATAAAAGACAGAAAAAGCAAAACCAACTTAGAATCATGCATGCAGATGTATCGGCTCAAATTGCTGCAATTCACAGTAGTACACAAAGAACGGGGGGAAAGAAAAAGACGGATATCAAAGTAGACAAAGTTATGTGAGAGAATCAACAATCTAATAATAACAGTTCGTGCGAACATGCAGTCTTTATAAACCGATAAAAAGTGACTATATCTGCACCATCGTGACTGATTTTCAGTCATGTCACCAAGAGTCCTCAATCTTTGATCCCTTTCATCTCGGGGACCCCAACCAGGCAATCTACACTCCCCACATGGCCCAGACCAACGGTTAGAGGCATTATCGACTGGTGCCACGTCTTAGTTTGGCCACCCTGTACCCTCTCTCAACCTAATCCAACTTCCCTTAGCATGGTACATCGTGGTTAGCGATGGATGGGCACGCGCAGTACATGTCTAAACCACCTCAGTGAACTAAGATTCACGACTTCATCAATCGAACAATAAAGAAATATAGCTTCTTACTCTAATATAAATTTAGATGATATTGGTTATAAAACCAATCTCTGGCTGTCAGTCGCAATAGTTTGTACGAGTAGCCTTTTAGGATAATTGGGAAGACGTGGTCTGATCAGAATGAGCATCGAGAGAAGGGGAAGCCGGTAATTCCTGGGTTACTTCATCAAAACCATAGTACCGAATTTAGATAAGGCAGTCACTTCGCTACACGTATTATCGTTATGATTATATATTCAACGCAAACAACAGAATGTGAGTATTGTAGAGTATATCGAAAAATAGTATAACATGGAGAAATATGAGGCAGATGGTTGGGATTAGGCGTATAAGAGTGCTCGAAGACTAAATGGTGACCAATCAATATACCCATTGAACTTTTTTGCGGGGAAACGTGGAGGTTAAAAACTCGGGGAAATGTTGCACAACCCTGCGTTTTTCCCTGTGTTGCAATCTGTATTATGCCTCCCTTGTTTTGCCCCGCGTAAATGTTGACTGGGTACATTCAGAAAACTTTCATTTGTGTCCATTTACCGTTTTTAAGAATATTGGACATAAGAAAGTTACGATGTGATCCCCATTAGTATTAGTTTTAGACAGATCTCTTAACATCTCGAACCATTGAATCATGTGATCTCTTGGGGGCTTTTCCAAATTTTTATATGTGAACACTTAGGATTTCAGCAGTGCAGAAATACTGGAATTCACGATGTTTATCCAGATTACTCAATATCGGCTAAATGACATTTTTTTCCTACGGAAAGCATTTAACTACAGGTTATGATACTATCACTAAGTAAATTTTATTCCACTGACCTTCATAGACTAGTTCGCACGTGGTAGAACTATCATGCGAGCAATGCAGAAATTAGGCATAGGTTGATAATATATGTGAGTATATTAACTTTGGTTTCAAGGCCGAATTTACCAAGGAAGGTGTAATGTTTTGAAACATGCAAAGGTGTTTTAAACTTTGAAATAGCTAATACACCTAAAACTTCTAGAATACGTTCGTAACATGTTTTGTAAGCGGCCTTAAAATATGTACAAACATTTACTTTGTGACCTATCTTAATAATGTCTTTTGTAATGAAATAGTTTTGGATGTGTACCACCAACATTGATGGATTCAGGCGATTCAATCTGGATTTCTAAACATTTGGAAGGATAAATGAGCCCATCCTATGTATGTATTATGTAATCACCTGTACATTGAAATTGATAAGTACAGTGAAATGTAACGTCATCACTCACCATATCGTTTCACGTATTTTGAATGTAATCATATCATATATGAATATAGATTCCTCAGCTGAACATTTTTGTTTCCATTTGTTTAAATTGATCTTTAGTTTGCCAACATTGGTTGAATCAATGGTGTTTATATAATCCCATATGTAGGAAGCTATGAGTGAGCTTTTCTCTATACTTTTGTATTCTTGTATCCCGCCTATTAAGTCACTTAATTTTTCGTGCTTATAAATTGTGACTTGGAAGGATCATAGATTTCGACCCAGATGGTAAACATGAGAGTTACTGCAGCCTTTCTTATGCATTACATTGTTCTTTTCGAATTCTTTTTGACTGTGACCATCAAGTGAATTCAGTTTATTTACGATGATATCTCTTGGTTTAAAATGAAGTGTAAGTAGCTGTTCTTTGTAGATTTCTTTTGATAGCTCTTGTTCTATTTTCTAATAATGATCTTTTTATCAGTTTCCCAATATAATTTTCTCCTCTTTTCTTGATATGGTCGTTTGACTTCAAGAGGATTGGTCCTATCACAGGAAAATCCTTAGTAGAGCTAGAGTACGCAGATGACTTGGTCCTGTTAGGTGAAGATGCCGACATGATGTAGAGTATACAAGAGTGACAGTTGAAGAATGTTTGGGATGCGTCCCTTGTCACCTGAAATCAAATTGCTGCTCCAGGACTGGTCTTCAGTGGCGTCTTGTCTAACAGTAGAGAATGAAGTGGTTAAGCACGTTGACCACTTCACTCACCTGGGATGTCGGATCACCCCTGGTGAGTCAGTGGCTGATAAAATCTCTTCAGGGGTGATAATGACTAACTTGCCTTTCTCTAATTTACGCTACTTATGACACCGAAATAATATCCGATTGTCTGTTAAGGACCTAGTGTACTACGTTGCAGTTCGCTCTTTCCTACTGCATGGCCGTGTAACATGGTCATTAAAGGTAGACAACATGTCCACTGTTGCCTTTATAGCATAGTCTGTGTGTTGTAGTGCCACCACTTGAGTAACGTAGAAGTTAGCTACTAGAGTTTTAGGCAGAAGAGGAAAGTGAGTTGATGAGGTTGTAAAGCTTCATCGACCGAGGTGACTAGCACATGTGTTACACATACTTAGTCACTGTCTACCTCGTCGCACAATGTTGGTTGAAATAGGTTCAGTCTGGAAAAAGGTTAATGGTGACCAGACTAAGTCCTGGTATCATTGCATGAAGTATCTGACTGTCGGTCGGAACTGTGTAGGTATATATTGACATCTCGATTGGAGTCTGTTCTACAACCGAAATTGATGGTTATTAGCTCTAGGTAATATAGTTTAAAGTCGATGTCAGTGGCCCAAGTGTATGCACAAATTATCCTCATCTTAGCCTTAATGTCGAATTTCAGTATCCTCTTATTCCTCCTTGCTCTCTCTTGGTAAATTTTTCCCAACCTCAACTATTTTCTTCTTTATTTCTTTATCTTTCATTCTGGTCTTTTCTAGCATGATATGCTTACATGAGGTGTGTCAACTTGGACTGTTATGCGGTAATGCCTAGTCCTATGTTGATTTTGTTTCTGTTATGGTTGTACGTGGTTTGGTCTAAATCCCGAATTTAACACCATTTCGAGTTAAATATCCACTTTACGTTAATTAGCGGAGTATGTCATCAGACTACATTTCGTATTTTCAAAACCTTGCTGCCATCGTTGTTTCACTGTAACTAATCTTTGTGATTGATTTGACTTCCTATGAGTAGTTGCTTTTTTCACTGTCACTCACTATACTTTCTAATATTATAATTCAATATAATGTAGTGTACAGATTACCCTATAATTACTGCATTATTTATTATCTGGGTAAAACTTCATTCAATGCCACACTTAATAGACAATTAAGAAGTAATAGTTGAAAACTGGTTTAAAAGGAACCAATGATACGAAAGTGTAGAGAAAAGCTTACTCATAGCCACCCACGCATGGGACGAAAAGCATATTATTGATTGTAACAAAATCAGCCTACTAAACTCATGGAAACAACGAATTGTCAACAACAAAATCTATATTCAATCATGTCAACACTGTTGCATACAACAAAGGTGAAACAACCCAATTATTGACCACATGGAATAAAATGTTGGATAGATCAATACATAAGCATGATGTATAAACAAGATACATATCTTCATAATTGAAATCCTAATGATTAGTTTTGTTATGGAAGAGAACTTTGTCGTTAATAAATCTTGGAAAGTCTTGAAAATTCAGATTGTTCAAACATTCTATATATTGAGTCATGGAGATCATTGGTTACAGTCCCCCTCCACCTAATGAGGTTTGAGCAGCCAGGTAGTATCAGTAGCCCCTCACACAATAGGTGTCGTTCATTGCCTACTGGATGAATGTGTACAAGGTAGCTGAGTGCATCTCTTTCTTTCATTCGTTTCGTCATATATTGAGTTTGTATAAACTTTTTACTGCCTTATTAATTTCAAAGTTGTTTGTAGCATTTTGTATTGCACTTACTTAATATATGTATGTATGTACATAAAATGTTCGATTCATTTGTTTTTACCTTACAGAGTAGCAGCAGATATAGTGGAGTACTTGTTAAATTGAAGGAGTTCAGTTCACACTGATAGACTATAAAAAGGAATGTGTACTCATATTTTCATTTTAATCATTCAAATTATTCCTATTCATCTTGATCCCAACCATCGCATTTATATCCATCTAATTGGTTTCCTTTTTATAGAATTTTTGACTAACTTTTAAAAAAATCTTTCAGATTTAATGTCCACACTTGTCAGTTTTCAGATTTTTACTTTTTTTTTTAATCGAGATTTCCTATTGTCTGACCTTTTTGTTTTAATCACGTTTACTACCTCTATTCACGTGTACTTTTTTGTGTATCTAAGTATCTCTTTCATACATGCACACATACAAAATAGATTAGAGTTGCATTTGTACTGATTTTACTTTCTTTTTGTGTATTATTTCTGAATATTTTCTCCGTTACTGTCACCCGTCCTAACCTTGCGCCATGTTGTCAGTCCCTTTCATACATTTCACCTTTATAAACATTGAAAACTTCATTTAATTTGTAACAAAGTATAGCTTTTGCCTTATTATATAACTCGTTGCAAAGATTGAGTTACATATATATACATATATACAACAACTTTCGTACTTATTATTTGTGTTGTGAGTTGACATTTTGTTGAAACTTGTTATTGTCTGTTCGTATGACCCAGATTTTAAATCTGAGTTTGAAATGTTGCTTAAGAAGGCTAAATACTTGTACATTCCCCTAACTTTATTTTAGAATTCTTGCCACTTCATTTGTCTAGGGAACTATGGTATGAATACAGAAAGTTTACGTGGTAGTTACCAACTCAGGTTATTTGAGGTGTCAAAGAGGTATATGCATACTCTACAAAGAACGAAGTGATATTGCCACTGCAATGTTTTAGTTGATGCAGTTTTTCAACCTGCAACGACTGAGGTGAATAAAATGTATTGTCCAAATCTAACAACCGTACACTTGATGGTTGATATAATTTAGACTACGGGGTGTAGTGAAACGCAACTCAGGTTGACCAGATCAAGATATCAGTTAATCGGGTTATGTATTCTCGATGTCAGTAATGGTGTGACTGTCTGTTTTCTGGCTGAATTTTCTGTGACTGAAGACATCTGTGGTCACAATACCTGGGACGACTTTAAAGGCCACCCTAGCAACAATCGAAATGACCAATTAGGTTTCTCCATCTCGGCTGGAATGCCAAATTTTCATAACATAGAGAAGTCTAATTGGTTATTTCACTTGTTGCTAGGGTGGTCTTAAGTGTCACTCCAATACCTATTTGAAATATATGGTAGCCTGTAATAGCCCAGAGCCGTTCACTCTTGATTTTGGGAAGAATATTGAGTAAGTTTACACATCCTAGATATTTTTTCATCATTCTAACTATTCTGAGTTCAGTAGTAGAGGTTTGTACATAGAACTTTTTCATGAATCCGAAAAACTGGTTTGAAACATCTAATACATACTCCGTGAGTGTTAGTTGCCTTTAATATTATTCCGATTTCTGTACAAGTGTTTCGAAGTCGTACCAGCCATCCTCTCTATGCTTTCATGAACATCATTAAATAAAGCCTACACTCAAGTAACCTAAAAAACAGTAATCGTAAAAGACTTCGGTAAACTGTAACACTTCGTGAAAAATACTTGTTGTGATCGGCTACCAGTGCTTAAATTGGTTGTTTTTTAGCACCCACGTGTTATATTTGTACAACTTTTACGTATGACTTTTGCCCTTTTTTAGTGGCATGAAACCTGCTTCTGGCTTTGCATCCTTCCGTAGTCAAGTGCGTATAACACCAGGAGCTATTGTCTGTTCAGAATGTGAGTTATCTGGTGAAATAATTATCGGTGCAAATACTATTATTCATCCTAAGGCACGTATCATTGCTGAGGCGGGTCCAATACATATTGGTTCATATAATTTAATTGAAGAACAAGTTGAAATTGTGAATAAAATTTCTGGTTCGACAATGAAGATCGGGGATTACAATGTATTTGAGGTTAGTTATTTATCTAGCTTATATGTATCATAAGTATATTGATGAGTGTTTCTGTCTACCCCCAGCTCCTAATTGGCTAAGTCAGGAAGCTTTTGATCAACCAAGAGTGCTTAGAGGGCACTGTTCTGTTAAATTAATATGGTAGTGTGATATAGTCTGCAGAACTCCTTAGAACGAGTTTTTTACGTATCGAATGTGAGATGATACCCTAGGAATGATCTCTCCTAGCACTTAGCTGAAAGTTATAGAGTACATTAGTTGATAGTACTGGGAGCATGATTTTTTCAGGAGGTTGTTTCAGCAAGAGCTGGTTGGTGATTAAATTGTGACATGAATATAAAACGGTCATTTGGCGTTTATTGACCTACAATATCTATGGCATTGACTGTTTGTGAAACAGTTAGAGTATTACTCAGCAGTCCACCCCATCTTTGTCCACAGCCATCAGATAACCGTTGAAGAAGTCAGAGACATTCCATCACTAGTGTATTAGTAGTATTACTTGTTTGTGGTGAGACGGCTGGTTAACAACTTTGTGGTTGTTAGCAAAGTCTAAGGTATAAGACGTAAATTAGTCGATGAGACTGTAAACGTCTGCAGATGAAGATTGATGGGATGTGTGTTACATTTTCCCTAGTGATCTCTTTAACGTGTGACAATTTTCACAGCAAATTTAAGTTGGAGGAAAGTTTATTAGTGAAGTGAAGATATGACACTGGTTAAGTGTAGGCTACCTGGTTGATGACCTAGAAGTATCGATTTTTTGCATGCCTTTGATGATGTGGTTGAAAATCGGTCTTCAGAATCTTGAGCACTATATAACCCTTCGTTCATTTTGTTGTTTCAGCTTTTCTTGTTTGTACTATCGTCTTTTCGTGTATGTCAATGTGCTTTCGTCAATTGTCAGCTAAAACCAACCAGCTTTTTATCGACTTCAGAATCGAAACTTGACCTACTAAAGTTGAGCGTTGGATAAATGGATTATAAATGAAATATATATTTCTAAAATCCCAATGAGGTAGTAAATTTTTTGAAGTTTCATGAGAGAGAGAAAAATGTCTACAAATTATTACGCGTTTAAATAGTGAGTGGTGACAAATCAGATCTCATTGTTTATACATGACATTAATATGGGAATAAATGTGCTACAGTCATGAACATAAAAAACTATACCCGTCGCAAAAGAAATGTCTGTCGTGACTCGGTGGCCTAGTGGATAACACTGTGGTGTTTGCAGCGATCGCTCCCGGGTTCCAGTCTTAGTGGGAACAACACTGCTCACTGAGAGCCAGACACGTCCAGCTAACGAGTCCCAAACAGGACGAAACGCACCTGGATTCCACTGCCAGCCACTGTCCATTATTAATATAACACTGGAACATAGGCAATAACGAGGCATCCGCACAAGAGCCCATATGTCAATAGAGACTGGTCATTTCGGTCCAATCCAACCATAGGATAGTATAAGCAACAACATAATAAATGTCGTCGTTATCGGTTATTAGTCTGAGGTCAAGGTTAAGGTGGGGATGTGGTACACATGTAAATGGGTGTGAGGAAAATACTGTAGTTGAAGAATTCTGTTTGTGCGTATGTACTTTAGTTATGACTATTGTGCGTGACGTGTTATTTCGGATATACCTTTCAAGTTGGTTGGATAGTTAAACCTTTCTGATAGGTGCATTAAGACTCAACATAATGCTAAATTGCAACGCAATTTATATGAACTGTGATCAAGATTTGATCTCAGAGTATCTCAAATATTAGGTGCTGAGTAGAAAGTTGACATTAGATATAGTTTGTATTTTTTTTATCACAGCGTATTTGAAATGAAATAATTCCAACCTTCCACACGGAAGTCTCATCCGAACTTCTTCAGAGAAATAATCAAAGTTTATAATGAATTTAATTTCGATCATTTCCCTAAAGAAGCTCGAACCAGACTTCCATGTGAAACGTTGGAAACATCGAAAAACCTTTTTGAATAATTTTAATGTTTTCAATATCAATTTTGTGACCGTAATAGATAGCATGAATAGCGATCGCCGATTTGATTTGTAAATTCCCTAGTTCTCTAGTTATAAACAAAGTGATATGATTTGTCGCCATCTATTTAGGCATCCGATAGCTTGTACATGTTTTGTTCTCAGAAGAAGCGATTTCTACGAGGTTGCGAAACGTTAGAAATTTATTTCTCCACCTCATTGGGACTTTACGAATATATTTCATTTACAACCAACTTTTGCTGGAACTGCTACATTTTAATGTTTAACTTTCTTTCCAGAAGTAACTTTTAGCAACTCTGTATCGAAGCACATCCTGGTATCTGGTACCCACTATACAAATTCTAGCGGTAAATAGAACAGTTATGATGAGGCTGTTAGTTATGCCCACTCTCCTGTTTGAACTTAGATTACTGTTCTTTAAGTACATGTCTACCATCCAAACAATCTTAGGAATTCACTAAAACACTTGTCTAGAGAGCAACAACCTACCTGAATGAACAACATAGTAAAAATTTAGAACAAGACAAAAAATGGTTGAGTTCGGGATAGTTGCAATAATCATCACAAAGTTACCTAATTTTTTTTTTATCATGTCTATCAAGGTAGGAGCTCATTGTTATGCTCTACAAGTTGGTGATAATAATGTTTTCGAAGCAAAATGTCACATTGGTCCAAATGTTAAAATTACTCACGGTTGTGTGATCGGTGCAATGTCTTCAATGGATTCTGGGGAAACAATACCAGAATGCACTGTTGTTTACGGTGATGAAGTTAGTAATATTATGTTTATTACTTCTGTTGTGACTGTTTAGTCTGTATATTTGTGTTGAAATTTTGTGACTGCATGATTTTTGCGCAGGAATGAAAGTATGAGTACTTTAAGAACCTCATAATATAAAGGACTCAATGGATAGCTGCTACCTTGACGTGGTGGTCGGGCTTGCATATCACGATGACCCAAGGAGCTATGCTAGTGGAATACTTTTCCCCTCGAGGTCCTGTCATACCAGAAAGGTTTGTTGGATAGTGATTAGGCGAAAGGTAGTTTCCGTTGTGGTGTAAATTACTACACTATGATGCGGGTCTGAGGACGAAGTTTTACTGCTGCTAGCTGGATGGGGTGTGACAGCAGTAAGGTGTTTCCCTTGGATGACCAGCAGTGCCATGCTGATGCTGCCTTCTCAGTGGAAGGGGGAGGGGTTAGAAAAGGTCGGCCCCAAAAATAACACACTCCACCACGCCCATGGTCTACCGGGCCGGAGATGGTTCACTTGTCGTTTCCTTTCGACCATCCGGCCCCAAACAACAAAAGTTCAAAACAACCATATACAAAAGGTTGCGTGTGACAAGCCTCAATCAGATGTCCGATGGGCTCTATGGTCACACAAATCTCTTCCAGGTACCTTAAGAAGAAATAGCCTTCCACGTTGTGGGCAGCCGGGAAGTGTCAACCGCCCTCACAACTCTATCAGCACTCAAGTTTCTTCAGACTGCTATCCACCTTCCTTATCAATACCTTCTAATCTTCCTTCACGTCTCTCAACTAAAAATACTACATTTTCTTCAATTTCATGTATAAACGTCGCATTGCTGACTATGGAAAGTGTTCGTTGTGAGTGAAGAGCGTAGTTATAGAAATTCGCTTGTATTACCGTTGAAGTATTAGTCTTATCTGATAACAGTACACTGCCAGAAACACAAAAATGGGGATAAGGCTGGTAGAATTTCAGAGGAAGCGTCTAATCTCTGTGGACTTGATGGTTAGCACATGTTTCGCGTATGATCACCAACAGTAAGTAACATAAATGCACTAAGACTGGTTGTACTAATTAATACTAGAGCACGATTTGTTGTCTTTAAATATCAGTCTACATTGTTCCTATCCTAAGAAAATTGTGAGGTTGTGTAACTACAATCATTACTGATAATTCTTTACATAGGATGGTTATCTACAATTTGTGGTGACAGCGTAAAATATGATCGTCGGACTGATAGTGTTTTCTTGCACTTTTTCAGTAAATATTTCTTCTATTCTTGTGTGTTATATACAGTGTTAGTGGCATTAGTAACTTTGATACCATTCTTCATGTGTCGATTGATTCCTGGTGAATCCAAAAGTTATACAACCGACGTAACGTTAACTACTCTTATATATACAATCGACTGCATAATAACTTTCAAATTCCACTTCACTTGTCATTTGTTTCTTCAGGAATGGAAAAGACAGTAGGACAATAGAGGGGTTTTTACAAGGTTAGCAATACACTAAGCTGCTTATATAGGCTACAAACCATCATGAGCTTTTTGACAGCATTCCAGAACACCGGTATTGTTGGTTTTTGCCCATTTACTCATTCAGACAAATAATTATTTATACCATGCAATAGCGGGATTTTCTTGAAGTTTCTAAATGAGCTGATTGATTTCAAACACTCCAATAGTTTGAAGAGTGAGAATAACTTATGAACAGAGTAATATGGCACATTTTTATCCCATTGGTTTCTCTCCAGCTGCTTAAAGTATGGATTATCGAAACATAAATACCTATTAAAACAGTTTAATGTTTGTTAATTCCATGAAATGAACATTCATTGGGTTATTGGAACAGATTGGAATCAGCGTAGTGTAGTTAGGAGTAACAAATCTGAAGAAGGTTAAGGGTGCACACCAGTGTCACAACAGTATGCATCATACACTTGGAACTTCTCAAAAATTAACAGGAGTAGAGTAATCTATCTTGCGATTCAGAATGTAAGATTATGTAAGTCAAATGATAGATAGACTTGCGAAGAAAACAGACTGTGTAAGTGATAGTGGTTTCAACTGAATTAGTCAGTAGGAACATGTCAAGTTGAATTAGATAAGGATGATGTAAAAATGTAGAAATGAAAGTTAACATGTGGATTTGATAAGACAACTATGTTAGCAAATGAAAGCAAGTATTAGTTTATAATTGGGTTACCGAGATGGAGAAAGATTGATGACAGTTAACTCTTGAATACATAAATAAGGTTTCAAGTGTTTGATGTCTATTGCTTCAATGAACCTTAGGAGATGTGAGGTAGTTTATTACATAATTATCTTAAGAGACCTCAAGATATTCACCTGATAACCTGTGTCAACCAAATGTCAAGCGATTACATTGTTGCGATTGTTGTTTCCTTTAGGTTGCAAAGTCTTTGGAATATGTTTAGAAAATCTGAGCTTTGGTCTGCGTTTTGTCCTCCAAAAGTGCTTACTTTGGAGGCTACACGTAAATCGATACTTGCAAGTGGAGGTCATATAGGAAGGTTACCTAACGAATTTTGACTACTATGGTGAACATTGTTTAATACGTAGGAATTTACCTTGGTGCAGGGATATGATAGTGCTATCTATTTAATGTTATAGGCCACTGTCGCTACCATTCTCGCTTTCCACAGGAATGTATGTATGTAGGTTAGTAGAGACTCCTAGCAAGTGGAGTGGGTATCTAGGGTAAGCATATCATCCACATGCGTGAAGTTAAGCTTTCCCTCCACCCTACCATATATAGGTACTGCATTTCCGAGATAAGTCTTGAAGATATTTGCCAGTGCCAGTGAAGTCCCTATGGCCATCCCATCAATTAGTGGGTAAAATCTGTTGGTTAACCTGAATTGAACATCATTGGTTCACATTGGTAAAATGAATTTGAATTCTGTTGCTGGCAAGATGAAGAGGTCAGAATGCTGACGAATAATATACGTAGTTTCAAGAGGAGATTTATTTGGGAGAAAAGAAGTTGCATTGAAGAGCACCTGGATTTTCAGGAGACAGAGGATTAGAAAGAATCTGGGAGTGTGTATGCAGCTAATCGTCGACGAACAGGTTCCACTTTTTGTACCAACCAACGAACTATTTTGTGGTGTGACGAATCAATCATATATAGTATAGGTCGCAATGAAAAAGTTCTACTCGTCTACCTTTGTTATTCCATGTATATGAGATAAACGAAATCGTTAAGGCCTTATTGACAACGTTATGTTTTGAATTATCAGCCAATTTCTTCATCGAGAATGATTGAGTTTTTCTGTTAAGTGCATTAGTGTTCTGTTCCAGTTGTCGATTTTGATTTTCAGTGAGTCATGCATGGTCGAATTCATATTGACGATGTAATCGCTTTTACTCATTTTCACACCACCTGAACGTTTATTTCGTTTCAATGCCATGATTCGGTCGTTGTACTGGAGATTCTTTCAAAACATCGAATGCTCTTTCATAGAAATTCTTGACTTATGGGTCAGTGAAATAAATTCTTAGTTGGTGATTTTGACCAATTTTGCATTGAATCAACTCTTCCTATTTTCACTTACTACATTCAATTCCTCCAACTGGTTAAACGAAATATAACTGAGTTTGTGCGTCATATCTGTTAGTTACCTTTCACAAGATTTGAAGCTTAAATCCTAGCAATGGTGTTTCCAATTGAACTTGAATTGTTTTCACGTTTATGGTGAGGTAGTCCGGAGAGCTTTCGTACCACCTTTTCTTATGATCCTTTGTATGGTTGACCTGACCGATTGCTGCTACCTTGATGTGGTGGTGGTGCTTGTATGTCACAATGACCCAACGAGCTATGCTGGTGGAACGCGTTTCCTAGAGGTCCTACCATACCAGAAAGGTCTGTTAAATAATGGTTAGATAAAAATTAGTTACCATTAAAATGTTAATTACTACGCTAAGATGCGGGTCTGAGTACGAAGTCGTACTGCTGACTTGATGGGATGTGACGGTAGCAAGGTGTTTTCCCTGGATAACCAGCTGTGCCACGCTGATGCTGCCTTCTTAACAGAAGAGGGGTTAAAAAAAGGTTGGCCTCAAAAATTGCACTCCCACTGCTTTCGGCATACTGAGGACTTTAATGAAGATGCATAATCGGACTTCAAGGCAAAAACCTCAAACTTTCCAAAGGATCGTATGTGACAGGTCTCAAGAAGATTACCCATAACCTCTATGGTCACACACTATCCCTTCTTTTACAAGTACTTTAAAAAGAAATACCCTCCCAAGGCGTAGGCTGCCGAGAAGTGCCAACCTCCTGCATGCTTTCAGTAGTACACAAAACCCAATCCAACATGACCCATCCTCTTCAACTCTGTCTCTTCGTTTGTCTTCACCTCCTAATACTAATATTAGCGCTCTTACGCTTAACCCAGCCTCTCCCTGTAGAACCATAGCCAACACTCAGAGCCATCTAAATTAAATTCCTAGCCTCCTAAGACCTCACATCGATTCCATGTAGGAGCCTTCATCGTGCGAACTCAATGCCAAATCTGATACTAAGCATCGCTCGCCAAAACGCTGGGATTGCGAGCCATAGATATATGTTGTCTCCGAGACATATGCAGGACCTTGGTGTGTTGACTTCCCCTGTGAATCTTCAAAACCCACCTTAAGAGTATCTGTAGACCCAGTGGCTCTCTTGGATTCGCTGGTGTGGACATACCACTGAGTTGTAGGGCAGAAATTGCGCTTCTCGACTGGACACCAGTAAACAGCCGTTTTGTGCTGTTCGACTGGATTGATCTGTAAGGATTAAGTAGGATCGTGAGACTAAGCGATGCCCATTCGTAATCTCCGCCTACGCAACCACCGACTGACTCCAGTCGGGATGATGCAGAGGATGAATTCTATGAGAAGCTGTCAACTTTGCTACAGGAAGCAATACATACAGATGTTCTCATAATGGCAGGTGACTTTAACGCTCAAGTAGGCAAGCTGAACTATGTGGAAAGGCATTTTGGAGGTATTTATGGAATGCCATGCCAACGAACTAACAACAGCGGTCGTTTATTGCAATTTGTTTTGACAACCATGCCTTCTGACCAGCACTCAAATCAAAGATGAGGAGAGGCACTGGCTCTTATGATGTCCGCCGACTTCAAACCAACGATGGACTCAGACAGATCATACTGCCATGAGCTATCGTTGGAGAAAATATGTGAAGGATTACCACTCTTTTGTTTGTACCAGTACGGACTCGTGTATATCTGTGCCTTACAGGTCACAGGAAACGGGGCAATGAGGCGCATCTGTGCTCGACTGGTAGATGAGGATTCCAAGTACGTACTTAAAGAGGAGTTAGCTGAGCATCCATCTGAACGTAACATCTATGCCCATCCTTAGGAAACTTGGCGTAGTGTGATATTAAGTCTACTGTGGAAACAGCGCTAAAGACGATTGGGAACCCACACCCGGAGGTTGCCGAATGTCATTTGATTTCCGTACAGTCATCCGAACTGATTGATACGAGAAGACTGACTCCAACGTTGACCACGATGAATTGAGAAAGCAACTCAAACGTAAATTGACCATGAGTTTTCACAGTAGTCATGCGCAGTGGTGGGTGGCGGGAGCGAGGGAGATGGAGAAGGGAATCAGCGTTGGTAAACATTCGGTAACTATTTAGGCTTATTAAAGATGTCGGCAAAAAGAAGACGATGGTAACTGAAACTACCACTGAAAAAGATGAGGCGCTGATAACCTCCAACAACAGCCGAATACGATGTTGGGTGGGACACTTTGAAGCACAGTTCAACTGGTCGACAGCAACGCTTCAGTTGCCCAACATCCAGCAAACGTGAACCTGAATGGTACATAGATGTGTGTCATCCAAATCTCGTTGAAGTTCTGAAAGCTGTTTGGAACTCGAAACGATGTGAAGCAGCAGGACGTGACAGTTTGTCACCTGAATTTTTCAAGGATGAATGTAGGAAACTGTTGAGTAGAGTAACGGAAGTACTAGGTAGTGTATTAGAATCAGAGGTAGTCCCATCAGACCGGTCTGATCATCTTATTCTGTAAAAAGGAAGAGAAATCTTATGACAGTCATAAGATAATTAGTTTGCTGAATATCATGTCGAAAGTCCTAGGGTCCACAGTTATCCGACGCCCAACTGGAGCTCCAGAACATCAAACTGGACAAACCCAGGCAGGTTCCAGACCTCAGAGAGGATGCGTTGGTCATATATTCACCCTGCGATATCTTCTGAAATGCAGGCATACTTACCAACGGCCGACAATTACTTCATCTTTTGACCTGAGGGCGACATTTGACTCTGTCGACCGTGAGGTGCTGTGGCTGTGTCTGACTGTGAAGGGAGTACCAAGCAAGATCATAATGCTTATCAAAGCACTCTGCTCGAACTCATGCAATCATGTAATTGAAAAGCTTGTGGAGAGTTGTCATGTAAACTGATGACAGCTAGTGTGGTCTGTCAGGGATGCCCACTATCACTGTTTCTGCTTAACTTCGGTACAGAAGTACTAATGAACATAACATCGAGTACGTCAGGCGTCACAGGGATTGAACTGCTTCCTGGAGGTTATCTGATTGACTTGGAATATGCAGACGATATTGTCCTCCTGGGTAAAGACGCTGAAAAAATATAGGGTCTTCTAGACACGTTGAGTGGAAATCCTAGTTCGTTCGGCACGCTAAGTGAAGTGCTAGAGTGTGTCGAGCACTTAACTGACTTGGGGAGTTACATCGGTGCGAATAGACTGATTGATGACGAAATCTCAACTGGGATACAAAAGGCTGTTTTTGAATTTGAAAACTTGCGTCGTCTGTGACGCTGACCGGCGAGATATCCGACTACCTAACTATTAGAGGACGACCATACTACGCTACAGTCCATTCTGTCCTGTTATTCGGCTGTGAGACATGAGGCGGTTACAGGGTTTTGATCACAGGTCTCTTCCTAGCATTGCTCACATTCGATGGAATCGCCTTGTGAGCATTGTTGAGGGCAGGCGAAGGGTACTGGACAAGGCAGGCAAGTCGTTTGATCAGGTTGTTGACCTTAGTCAAATTGAAATTGCTTGGAGATATGTGTTGCGCACGGCGAATCACCGCTTGCCTCGACATGGTATGCTATGGGAAGCTAGGTTAGGTTGGGAGAAGGGTCATGGTGGCCAGAACAAGACATGGCACCGTTTGATAAAGTCCATTGCTGTTGGTATGAGCTGTGTTGGGAGATGTCAGCCACCTGGCAGGGGTCCCCGAGACGAAAGGAATCAGTGGTTGAGGACTCTTGGTAGCATGGCTGAAAATCGGTGGCAATTGCGCAGATGTATTCACTTTTGTCATCTTCTAGAGCTTGAATATTCTCATTAACCTCTGTTTTTAATTTGTTTATTCTGTGACACAACTTTATCTACTTTGATATATTTTTTCCTATCTACCTGTTCTTTGTATACTACTGTGAAGTGTGGCAACTTGGAGCGATGCACCTGTGTGCAAGGTTCTACGTTCATTTTGTCTGTCTTCCTGTCTGGAGTCATCCATAAGCACAGATGGAGAGTGAAAATCCTCAGCGAACATCACTTAACTTACTTACTTCATTGTAGCTAATTACCTAGTCACTCATGTGAGAGCATTCCACGGGTTTATATACTTTCTGGTCCTATCCTTCAACAAATGACTTTGCTACTGGGCTTCTTGATAGGTGGAGTCAATAATCACATATAGCTAAATAAATGTACTCAGTATTTGGGCCCAGTAAGCGTACCTGTGTTTAATAACCTGTCAGGAAGTGAAGATATGATCAATATACCCACAATCACATCTCAAACCTGCCTTGTTTTCTGCAGTTTGTTTCTTCCAACTCGAGTTAGGCGTCAGATGATCGTAAGATTTTTATTTCTAGACTCCATGTAGGTCAGATGGACTAATCTGAGATTATTGCATTAGGATTTCTCTCCTATCTTTATGACTGACACAATCAACGTTTTTCACCACTTACAGAGAATCATATCTGACGTCTACGTTGTATTTAGTGCCTCGATAAGCCTGACGAATAGCTTCAAGCCACCGGCCTTGACAGCTTCTCGTAATAGTCCACTGGAATTCACTAACCTTCCTGGTTTCAGTTTATTCAATTCTTTATTGACTTCTATAGAAGTTGACGGGGCTCTATCAGTGTTCTGTTACGTCTTCTTTTGAATGCTGAACAACCAAAAAGTAGTTGGGGACTAACTGGTCTGTTTCTCAGTGTTCTATTCATCGTTTCAGCTGTCTTCTTTGTGATTGAATCGCAGATTCATCCCTCTCGACCTTTCTTTTGAATAACAGCACACCGGTTTGCATCAGTCTTTTAAGAAGTATGAATAAGTCGCTATAAGAATATATTTTAGTAAAATTCCAGCGTGTTTAGAAAAAATGATTAAATCAGACTCGGTGCTCAACTTCTTCCAAGATATTCGTTACAACTATGATATCATTGTGATTTTAATGTGTAGGAATGTGTTCACGTGCATTCATTAATTCAGGTAAAGCTGTTTAAGTAAATCTACCCTTCGTAATCTTTTTTGACAGATAGTTACAGTCTACTCGTTTTTACAGAAGTTTGAAAATGATATGAAGTTTCTCAGATGAGTTACACTGTCATATCTGGATAACTATGTAACTAGTTTCTCTACTCATCATTGAAATGAGCTTGAAGCCGTTTCCCATCTTTAGTTTTCAAACATCCATTTAGAGGCAGAATATATATATATATATATATATATATATATATATATATATATATGCTTGACTAAAATGTGACCTCTTTCACATACTTCAAAAGGAAAAGATATCCCTTATCAGATTCAGTTAGTAGTGATATAGTCTATTGGTGTCAATCTTTGAGTTGAGTTGAATAGCTCCCGCGCCAGTTACTGTCTTTATGTTCGATCTGCTTATTTGTTATATGGTAACCAGGTGATAAAGTGTCATTTACTGACTAATCTTTTCAGAAAAAAATATTGTTTGTAATCACTTTGACATTACTATAAAGCAACAAAGTAGAAGGTTCATAGCATTTAATGATGACTCGAAAATCTGACAGGTAGAGTGGAAATTAACATTCCTATACCGCAAACATATTAAGTAGCTTATAAAGAAAGTGAATACACAAGTAATTGATCACAGAAGTCAACCGATATTTTCTTGAAATCAGTCAGTGGGTTTTGATTGAATTATATTGGGTTCATACTTTAAAAAACTGGCACCGTCAGCACTATAAGTTTGTGGGGTATGAAATAAATATGGTATTGTTGGGACCAACCTTTGGATAAGGGAAGGGAGTATCATAGCTCAGTATGTGGGTTATCCTCAGGGAATCACCTTAATGGCTACTTTCAGAGTTCCATATTGGATTGCGAATCCAGAATGTCACTGGCGAAAGTTAACTAGGAATATTGGAAAAGGCACAAGTGCATTGATTCATATTGTAACGCTTCGTAGCATTATGCAAACAAAAGTGGATAGAAAAGGTATGACATGGAAGTAGGGAAAATTGTATGAGAGAATAAATAGATAAACGCTATTGAAATTATCCAAGACTTCGAAGATGACAAAGAGTGTATACGTCTGCACCATTGTGGTTGGTTTCCAAGTATCTCACCAAGAGTCTCGAATCACAGATTCCTATCATCAAGAAGAATCCATCTTGGCAGTCTACAGTAACCTACCTATCTCAGTCCGACAGTCACTGACTTTCTTAACCGATTTCATATCCTGATTCGATCACCCTGAGCCTTCGTCAAAACTAATCCCCTTTCAGCCTACATTACACATTGACATAGGCGGTGGTACGTCATGCACAACACGTATTTAAGCCATCTTAGCTGCTGAAGATGCACAACTTCATGAACTAACTTGCATTCCTTTTGTAATACTTTTTGTTGAACCTCGTACACTGATCACATGGTGATTCCATTACACAGGCAATGTTTCGAAATTGGACGCTTTCCAGGGAGACGTAAAGCCCCTACAGATGCTTATCCAACAAAGCTATCCTTCATCCCACGGGGTCATGTCTCTGCTTCTCCAAACTAATACCACCACGAGCAAGTAGTAAACTATGTGATAGCTGTTAGGTGGACATAAGTAACATATATGCAAGTCACTGAGGTTGGTGCTTCAAATGATCTCATTCAGTGAATTACAACCTCCCTGACTCCCAAACACACATACCCTCACTTCAGAACTAATTAAATGATATTTCCAGTGGATACGAGAAATCCTTCGAGGAAAACGGCAAGCGGAAATGCATAGTCTTTGAACGTCCTCATCCTGATGAGGTTGGGTTTCATACGCAAATAGTAAGACTGGTTACGCAGACGTGTTACAAAACCGATTTTTCACTACAAAACAAACATCGAGACGGCATCATAGCTGACCTGGTCTGGTGCATGCCACTGTAACACTCAATATATGGTTTGAAATCTCATTAGTCAGACCTCCACTCACAGTTACCTAGGTACACAAAAGTTTCGACGACTTTCAACGATTCACTCTAGATACAAACTACTGACAATTTTGTAGAAACGCTGCACTTCGATGGTGCAAACCATGTAACATAATCTTACTTAGGGATGTTAGGAAACCCTGATTCCCAACCAAGGATACACGCAGGCCTCATGATCCATAAAGGGTGGTTTATTATACAAACGATAACTGCTTTCTGTCTTAACCTAATCCGCCAAACGTTTCTAGCTTGATAAGATGTCACGGGAAAGCCACTACAATCAACTTAGTTGGTTGTGTTAGTCAAGTAAGGTCACCACGTCGTTAGCAGCTATCGGTCGGGGTTCGGGCAGCCAGGTAGTATCATTAGCCCCACATGATAAGTTTGGCTCACTACCCACTTCTCATTGTTGCTCAGTGCATTTCTATTCGATTTCGACGATATCTGTCGAACATTCCTGGTTAAAAAAGTCATCTAGTTGGTGATTGAACCCCTGCTTGACTGCGTTCAGGCTTCAGTCAGTCGGGACATTCGTAGAGATGATGAAGAGATATTGTTTCCCTTTTTACTTACTTCTCAGCGCAATCGAACCAATTGTCTAGCAGCTCATAGTCGACTCTTGATGGCGATCTGGTTGACTAGTGTTGCTTGTCTCTGGGACCTGCTGCGACAGTAACACCAGCAAAACCGACTTTTGGCACCACAATGTTCCCAATGAGCAAACTATGAATATACTTTTTAGGCTAACAGATGGAAGAGTTTTCCGAGCCACTTCATTGGGACGTATCCAGGTCTTTAAAATATAGTATGCATCTGTAGTGTCGCTACCAAGAGTCTTAGGTAAACCTGCCTCTTGTCCGATTTGCATCGGGTTCTAAGTACTTAAGGTGGCCAACCTAAACGGTGTTCTTTGTTTCTGAGTGGTTGTGTCAGATACCACACCGAAGAAAAACGTTGTCGAAGTAACTATTTGGCGACTCAAAATGATGCAGACAGACCGGAAGTTTGGTCAATGACGAATGGCTGAGTGAACCACAAGTATACATGAAGTTAGATTTGAAAATGATAGTGAAGAGGTAGTGTAGTTCATATTTAAAAACAATGACGATACAATGATAGTAATGTAAGTTCGGGGTCTGGGCGTCGTGGTAGGTTGTAATTGCATTTTAGATTAGTCTGTGTGTTATAGTTCGTAGTCATATAGCATAATTCACTACTTGCCTTTTCCAGCAGAAGTTATTGCTCATGATCTTATCGAGCAAGCCCACTGACTTCTGTCATATTTCTTGAGATGATGGTGGCTGTCTACGCCGTTGAATGCGGAGTGTTTGTTGCATCGTTTATCCGTGAAGGGGATTTGAGCAGATAATACTGCGTCCATCAACGCTGTCTACTCATGGCTACAATCATGCTAGTTTAGTCGATGACGCGTGGTAGTGTCTGTTAGCGATTTGCATTCCAACTTCGTTCTAGACTCTGTCAGGTGCATGGCCTTATGCACGTTTGACTTCAATGAGGTTAAGTTGCTATCCATGGAACACCTTGTAAACTTAGAGTATGTAAATAATGTTTGTCGAGAATCTTTAGAAGGTATGGCTCATCGAATAATGAAGTCAACTTTCAGCTAGTTGATCGTGAATTTGAGCTGTAATCCCTTCACTAGGGTTCGCCTGACCAGGTGGTATCGTTAGCCTTCACAAAGTAGATGGGACTCACTGCCTGGGTGTGGTTGTTGAGTAACATTCACTAGGCAGCGACACTTACAAAACACTGATTCCTGTGAACTCCATGAAGTAGAATATTATTGTGTTTGATTTTTTTTGTCTGTCAAATGATGCTGCTTGAAAAACCCTCTGTACCGACTTTTAGTTTCAGAATGAGGGGCAAAGTGGCGGAATGTGTTGACGCTTTCACCTACTTGAGTACTCGCATCATTCTTAAAGTGTCGTTTAGAGACAAACTTTCACCCACGGTAGAAATGCCCACGTGATGAATCACATCACCTCTTGTGCTGGTGATGTGTTCGACTACGCATCATAGGATATGCTGCACAGACTACAGGTTTTCGACCATAGATGTCTTCGTAGCATTCCTCATATGTTAACAAGAACAAGGCATGTATCAGCGAATAGGTATATTTCCTCATATGTCACAAAATCACAATGTTAGCATTGCTGAGGCTGGACACATCATGTTAGACAAAAGCAGCCAGACAGTGAGTGATATTGTGAACCTTCAGTTGGATTGTCTTGCCTATATATTTGTATGCGGAATCACCACGTAGGTTAATGTGCTATGTTGTTGGCATTAGGGCTAAGTCAAATGAAGTCTGATGGCGCCACTTGATTACAATTTTGTACTAATTTATGAAGTATCTAACTATAGATCTGAACCATGTAGGCTGCCTACCTATTGTCTATGTGATAACATGTGGTAAATGGTTATAATGAGGCATTTGAATCCTTTCCTAGGTTTGACTATCCATGTGACCAGTTCTGAACACAACAACAACTTTCCGGTGTACCCAACTTACCATGCATTTGTCTCATGATTTTCTCCCCTCATAACTTCCTTCGAATAAAAAGACTGGAAATATGTTCACTATCCTTGTTACTTTAATTTAAATCATCCATGTTTACTTCAGAATTATATGCTCAAAATGTATTATAGTTTATGAAAATTAAGTGATTTTATAAACAGCTGGTAGAGTCATTCACAACAATTGGTTTCTTTTAGCAGGTATTTGTTTTGAACCATAAACTGTATAAAATAAGCGATAGGTGAATACAAAGCTGTTGATCTGAGTTATACACTAGTATAACTGAAATGAATCCTAGGTAAAGTGTCTTTTAAAATAAATTAGTCCACCCAATCATGCTTATCCGAGGGTTATATTTCACTTTTGTTTGGCGCACCGCGTTTCTGGAGACATTATAAATCAATAATTGTGGAATCATGGTGATGAGGTTGTAAAACCTAGTTGACTGAGATGGTTTGAACATGTCCTTTACATACCGATCCACCAGCTACCTCAATGTGCCATATTAGGAGAAGCTGGATTGAATTGGAAGAGATTTCAGGGTGACCAGACCAAGACGAAGTCCCTGACAGTTGGTCTGAGCTGTGTGGTGAGATGTGTACTACAACGTGGTTGAGGTTTCCGAGGTGGTAGGAATCAGTGGTTGAAGACTTTTGGTGATATAGGTGAAAATCGGTGACAATCGCTCAGATTTGTTCACATCTTGACACCCTCTGCAGCTTGAATATTTGCACAAACTGTTATCTTCAGATTGTGTATTCTCTTATACAACTTTGCCTACTTTGATATCCGTCTTTTCATATCCACCTGTTCTGTGTGAACTACTGGGAAAGATAGCAACTTGAAACAACGGCACTTGAGTTTCTGCGCTGATTTGGTCAGCGTCAGTTAAATATGGCTCAAAATCTGTTACAATGGCGCGGATGTGTACACTATCTTTGTCATCTTCGAAACCAAGAACATTTTATCAACTATAATTTATTGATTCCTTCTACTCTTATACACTTCTGATCAGCTCAATATTATTCCGTTTCTGTTGACTTCCTTTTTAAGTTTTGTTGTAATCTAATGCACTTCTGTGAATGGTTTCACGTTTATTTGTGTTTCTATCTGGAGAAGTGTAATTCATACTTCTTTTATTCTTTGTATACAGAGTAATGGATTAGATTATAAGATGAACTGTGTCAAAATAAAAACAACAAAATTGGCTGGTACGAAATGATGGCTCTTTGTATCGACTACCAACACCTTTATAGGATGACTCTCATCCCATTGCAACATCATTACCGTAACTTTGTATCGTGACAGTCTAACGTAATTTAACAGGATAGGCTATTGTGGCTTAAGCGATATTAGGTATGATGTTCTATTGCCTTTCATAGTATTGGCTGTTTACTATCCTTTCCATTGATTAGAAGAAGTGAAGTAGTAGTGTTGATATATGGTGTCGTCCCATAAAATGAAGAATGTTTATGTTGAATTAGCATCTGTTAGCTTTTCATGACTTCTTGAATGAATACCTCAAAGATCATGTAGTCTAGTGATTTAACACTTTATAGTTTCTCATCGTTAATGTTTGTAATTTTCCATTAATTCTTATACTGAACTGAATTGATCAGTCTCTACTTGAACAGCCTGCCTCAAATTTAATTTTAGTGTATTTCCTAGCCACTACCAAGCAAATTATGAAATCTGATCAAAAATCGAGCTTATTAGCAGTCACGAATGAATCTAGTGGTTTCCTGCTTGAAAGAGTAATGAAAACATCTTTGATATGTGAAAACAACTGCTTCCAGTATTCCAACCACTTGAATATATTTTCTACTCACTTGTCTTCACGACGTTGTATCTTGTTTTTTCTTGTTGAACACCGCTTGGTAATAATGTTATACCGAGTTTCTGTTAAACTAATCGACATAGTAAAACTGATATTAAACCGGATAATCAGTTGCTAATTACAAAATTCAAATAATTAAACTCATTTGACAGGTTCCATAGCGTTTTTCTCCCTGTACATATCATACCTCTTCGACTGCTTCTCTCTAAGTTCCAAAAACAAAATACAATGATTGCAACAGAAACTTTATTCTAATCATTTTCTTTCTGTTGAATATCATATCCTAGAGTTCGAAATCAGTAGATATTTCACATTTTTGGCAATATTACTTTTAAAGCTTCCTGAAAAACTGACTTATCAATTTTTCAGTCACATGTCAGATAAAATGTTGCTAAAGCAGTCAATGTTTACACATAGATTGTGTACTGTAAGCTTTTTTTTGGTTACCTTTGGTACTCATAATTGTAAAGTCGCTGATTTTCAGTCTTCTTTAGTTTCGTAGCTGACTATACAAGTCTTCTGTTTATGTAGACATTTCACTACACTCACATATTTTTCACTCAATTTTCTTTTCAGGGTCATCGTCGTATTGCAACTGAACGTCCACCAGCACAAACACTGCAATTGGATTTTTAACTAGAATTCTACCCAATTATCATCATTTAATGAAAGTTAGTCGAACGTCAAAGTTAGCCGAAAAATCTTGATTAGTTATTCTTTTTTTTAAAATGACTTCGAAAACCTGAGTTTAATTAACGCATGAGAAGTTTCATATTTGTTTTACTTTGGGTCTGGGATATCACTTGAACTTAATCTGATCCTTTTTACTAGCTGCGTTTTCAAAAGGGAAGACATAAAGCAGTGTGTTCTTTTTGTTTTTACTGTGTTTTATGAAAAGATAATTACCTTGTTAAATAAATAAATGATTTATTCAATTCGTTGTTCGACTTTTTATTTCATATCTTCTTGTCTGAGCTAACGAAGTTGCTTTTATTTAGCTTCGCTTTTTCTGACTTTCAGTAGTTTGCTTTTGAAGGCTCAATAGACAACCTAAGAAACCTTGTCATCAAAACTAGTTCTCGTTGACTATCTATCTAAAGAATTTTTTTTTTCATGGAATATGTTGATCCGTATTATGTTAAGTTTGAGTTGATTAAACTGGAAGAGAAAGTTCTTTTGATTAATATTGTCATCCATATTTTTCTCACCATGTATATAGAATTTAGATCAATTATGTTTTCAAGGAATATTCATAGCATTTAGAATAAATATTTTGCTGAAAGATTAATACAATATATTAATTATCATTTTGACTGAGATAGCCGTGGTTTGGCAGACTAGTACTTATACTGGGTGATAATTGAAGATGAAATGAAAATTTGGACCGCGGCCGGATTCGAACCTCGTAGTTCACTTGGTAGAGCATCGGGCCGGAAACCCAATAGTCGCTAGTTTGAATCCGACCACGGTTCACATTTTCATTTCACTTTCAATCGTCACTCAGTATAAGTGTATTGATTAACCGAAAATGGTTTACGACTGAAACCGTTTTTAAGGGATTTCAATTTGCATTACTTATTCTTTAAACTTAGCTTAAAATAATGAATTAAATTATTTCTCTGTTATTCTCTTCATAATAATGATCTTTGAATTGTTAAGTCCAATGGTTAATGGTTTGTACATAAATTAGTTATCATGTGTTGTACCTTGTTTTCATATGAATAAAGTTAAATGATTAATGAACTAAACTGTGTCTTTCGGATTATGAGACCCAAAGGTAGTATGACTTTCAACAGGGTAGAAGCTACACCTTCCTGGATTCAAACCTTATCGCACTTTTAAAACTCTTTTTTATCTTTGCTGCAAATCTCTGAATTAGGTTATTTTTCGGTACATTTTCTAGCGGGATCTACCATTTCCTAGTCAATACTCTTTATTATTATTTTTTGTCAGTTTCAATTTTCTCTTTCAAATAGTGTTGTATGTTGTTCACCGAGTTGTAAAAAATCACACACGTAGGCGTCTTCTTCAAGTAATGTTTCAACTCACTTTTATCTGAATCATAGTTTGGTGAGGCAATAGTTCCCTGGTTTTGACCGACCTGTCATGAGTTCAAACACCGCCTCATATATCCTGGTTTTAACAGTTAGATATTGAGTATCATAAACTCTCACATTGTGTTTTAGTCAAGTACTCAGAATGTGTGTGTCTGCGCATAAACACACTAATCCAGACGTTTGCTTCTTGCATCTTTTACCGCTTCTCATGCGTATTCTTCTCCTAATTTTCGTTCTACTGTTTTCCTCAGTCGTACTGATTAATATGAGTTGGATAAGTAATAAATATTGTTTTTCCATTTGTTAAACGTCAAATTATTTGCTTACTGAGACTCATTCTTAGTTTTTGAATTTTTTTAGTATTCTTATCTGTAACAATGAACGTTCGATTTTTATCGGAACAAACGTTATCAGCTTTACCGGGAGAAAGTGGAAGTATAGCTGAAGCAATAGGTCCTGTTGAAGGATTAGCACAACCGTCATCAGGTGAGCCGATAGATCCAAGCAGTGCAAGCGCTTTAACTGCAGCTTTCAATTTCACGGGTACAACTGCATCAGCTAACGGTGCCACAATGCAAGAATATTTTTTACAAGTTGGTATTTTTCATGTTTAAGTTAGATTTTGATCTTTGTCGAATTATGGTTAGTTTTTCAATTACATAAGTTTTACATATAATTTCATTTGAACAGAGGTGACACGTGGACTTGGTTTCTGTATACCGAACCGGATTTATGAGATCAGGTCACCATTCATCGTCGTTCTTCACTTATTCATGTAGTAGATCATAACGTGGGCATTAAACAGACTCGTTACAGTACATATGTCTCCATGCTCATCACTGGCATAGCTTTGCTGAACTAATACAACCCACTGGTAGATACCCGTCAACTATGACTAAAAGATAACAACACTAAGTTATCAACTGGTAGAATAACCTATGTGGATGTGGTTTTGTCATAGAAGAAAACACTCTGCGGACTCATTTTGTTAGACAATGTTTGACAAATATCCAGAGTCGAGACAGCCGACATATACTTTATCATGTATAACCATTAATGTTATGCATCAAATCACAACCACAGACCCACCTGTGATACCCAAAGAATGTGGCCTAGCCCCTGGTAACCTCAGAATAGCGAAGGATGAACCCGATCAAGTGCTCGAACTCGACACTATCAAACCTAAGAACAGTACTTGGACGTCTTTATTGCATATGGTATGCAAAAAGAATAGCTACGATTGGCGTCCAACCGGTGATTACCGACGGCTTAATGTCAAAACAACGCCTGACCGCTCCGCAATACCTCACACGTGCAACTCGATTTCTATTTTATGCGAAATAAACGTATTATCTAAGATCGACCTAGTCAGAGCGTACAATCAGATAACTATGGCAGCAAAATATGTTGCAAAGACTGTCGTTATGACACCTTTTGAACTGTTAGAATATCTACGCATGATTTTGGTCTTCGGAATCCATCACAAGTATTCCAAAGTTTGATGAGTGATTTCTCCCGTGGTTTACATTGTGACCGCGTTTACACTGATAACTGTCTCATCCTGAATCCAGTCAAGATATTTCACTTTCGATGCTTGATCCTGGCATCTGATAGACAGAAGAAGCTTGATATCATAGTGAAAATTCAGAAACGTGAAATGGAAGTTGAATCACTCGATTACCTTAGGCGTACTATTGATCACAAGTGTATGTGCTCATCGACAAATAGAGTGGCAGCTGTTCTGTAATATGCATAACTGACAGATGTAAAGTGAATTCTCACTTTGAACAGGCTGGTAAGTTATGACTGAAGGTGTATTCCCAACTTTGCTTCTATTACGAGATCACCGATATAAGTACTCGGTCGCAATACAAGGTGTGTGACTCTGGACAACGTGACTAAACTTGCCTTCTCCAAAGTCTAGGTAGCCATCTTGAATGCAACCACCCTTGTGTATCACGACCTCAATACTCCTTTGGGTATTGCTCTTAATGCACCTGACTCAGCAAGCGGAGCAGGTTTTACAACCTCTGGTTGACAACCAGTGCCAGTCACTAGCCTTTTCTACGAGTTCACTGCAAAAAGCGGAGGCCAATTACAGAATATATATACCTTTGAACAATTACCTTCAGATCGCACCTTTGATAGGTAGTAAAAGGTTTATTGCAATGTAAAATATTTATCCATAATACAACGGTTCATATATATTTATAATGGCTTTGACTATTCCTAGCCGTCTCTAGAATACTATATCTTATTGACTTTAGACTTTTCAACATTGGTTTATGTGCTTTCTCTCGAAACTTCAATGAAACACGATTTGTCATAAACGGCTTTATGGATATAGGGGGTTTCATGAAGATCTTATTGCACACTATAACAATTTTCATGCATACCCGGTGCAAAAGGCTTCACATCTGAGCTGTATGTTGTCTATGTATTCACACTTTGAAAACTGGTTTTCACGACTTATGTGTATCCTTCATTTTCCTGATGTAATACAGTTAGCTATATATGCCAATTTGGTTTCCCTTTACAGCTATTTTTTAAGTTATCAACTGTGCAGATCCCAAGCACAGTAGAACAGTTTATCGGCCTTGCTGTTGACCATTATTTTTTCCATTCTGACAATAATAGGCAGTAGTCTCGTCACCTATGCAACACGAATTGCTATTGAATCGGCTTCATGGATTGTGTCGTGAATGTACAGATTTCTGCGACCAAGAGATTATATTTGAAATAAGCAGTGATAGCCGAACAGATACAGGTAATGTTGTGGGCAACAGATCATCTGCGAATACTTCTGCTGCAGTCGGTGTCTTGGCAGCCTCTGCATCCGGTAGTACAGCTGTCACTGTACGTGTACGTCGCAGCCTGTTAAGTAAAGCCAATAGAGTTGGTCGTGAATTTTCTGTTCTGCGGTACTTAGGCGCTGTAGAAACTGACAAAATAGTAAGTTGTTCTTATCAAATTTGTGTTTGTATTCCATTTGGGGTTATTCTGTTGTGAAGACAGTCAAGTTTTATTCTAATTTGGCGCAAACTCATTAAGCAACTGTGATACTATGCAATTTCCTGTAACAATGTGTAAATGTGGGACTTTTTGATCGGAAATCATATGCTCAAAGACCAAAGCTACAAACCTCACGAAACAATGGACTTCTATAACTTTCCGGCTGGGTAGCTAATGTGATGAAATGCATGTACTAGCAAGGCAAAAATCTCGATAGTTGACATATTGTTAGTGGTTGATTCACACAGCTTGTTTAATGCGAGTAATGCAGAAGTCAGGCGAAGGGTACTAGATAGGAAAAGATAATCGCTGGATGAGGTTTTGAACCTGTGTCGACTGAGATCACTTGAAAATGTACTTCGCATGCTCAGTCATCACCTAGCTCGATGTGCCATGCTGAGGGAAGTCGCATTAGGATAAAAAAGGGTTCAGGGTGGCCAGACCAAGTCCTGACACCTGTCAATGATATCCCTGACCGTTGGTCTGAGCCGTATTGGAAGATGCAAACTATCGGGCTGGGGTCTCCGAGACGATAGAAATCAGTGGTTGAAAACACTTGGTGACATGGCTGAAAATTGGTGGCATTGACTCAGATGTGTTCACTCGTTAAGATCTATAGCTTGAATATTTACACTAACCTTCATCTTCAGATTATTTATTCTCTCACACAACCTTGTATCCCTTGATATCACTCTTTTTGAATGTATTTTTATTTCCATAATCAATGAACACTCTTTCAACACGCTTTGACCTTTGTAGCCAAATAAACTAAAAGTTGCAATTCACTAAGTAATTATGAATGTTTATTGTGAAGAGTCTGTCGTATTTCTTGACCAACTTCATGATGTTTTGCGCTTCTGGGTGTAGTGCTTTTGATACCTTAATCTCTGCTGCTTCTCTGTTTTCCTGCCTGGCGAAAGAACCGTACTTCGTAGCCAATATTCCTGTTCTCGTGTTAATAACTGAGCCCACTTCTCTCAGAAAATCAGCACCTAGGATTGGCCGTTGTAGACGCCTGGTCACAATGAATGGAAATGTAATTTTCCGATCTCGACGATGCAATCTAATAAACCTGTGATTTCTAATACACGTCACCCAACCGTGTGGACCGTTAGTGCACATGGTCTTATGTTCTGAGACTGACTCTTATCTATTAGCGAGACTGCCGCCCCCGTATCTATCAGACACATGATCTCCTGATCATTTATTCGCATTCTAGCATACACAGCAGCTCGATCCTGTGGCTGCTACAATATCTAGTCTAGTTGGAAAAACAGAACGCATGTTATATCGTTCAAAACGTTTTCTTTTTCACCTCTCCGGACGATTTCTTCGCCAGTGTCCAGGTTTTCCACATGCGAAGCATTTACTCTGCCTGTTGATATTCATTCGAAGTGCAGCCACCTCCTCCTAAAGTTTGTCGATTTTTCCCCAGTTATTTACATCTGATGACTCCACTGCAGCTTTTGCTGTACCCAACAGCTGTCTGGTCACCTTGGCCACCTCACTAATATCCGTGGGTTGGGCCACGTTGACTAGTCGTAGCTGCTGGGCGATGGCATTCGGGATACTTTCGGTGAACTGTGCAGCCAGTAACGGCTCCTGCGACTCCTCATCCAACGTGGGAAATGCTCGTTGAAATAGTTTAGTCAGCTTCACAGCCAGTACTAGCGGATCTTCGTCTATTCCAACTTTCGTGCTCCGGAACTGCGGCATCGCCAGCTCCCTGTCCGCTGGGCTGTCGAACTCCGCTTTCAGTTGTTTAACCATTCTCTGCCAAGTCTTCTTCCCCCTCTCCATGTTCCACGCCGTCATACGCTGCTTTCGCTCTACTCCTCAACACCATACCAAGTACCACTACCTTTGCTCCTGGATCCTGGACACCCACCAGCTCCGCGACCAACTCGAAGCCCCTGAGAAAGGCCTTGACGTCTCCATCCTCGAACTCTGCAGGCCATGGAATCTTTATCACGTCCAGAAGCAGCGACATCAATTGAAAGAAACAAGAAGATAGGTACGAAGGATGGAATGTTTATTGCCAACAAGTGAGACAGTAGTCGTTAAATTTGGTACACCCTGCACTAAAACCGTCATTTGCAAAATGTGCTTCATTTCCTCTTCTGCTTTTTTTTTGATTTGCTCTTCATACACCTGTCTTCTCTTGCGTCCCTCTTGGCGGAATCCTTACCCCATTGCTGGTAATTCCCTATGATTTCTGCCACCCTCTCAACATATACTACTTATATCCATTCTTATCAGGAACACCCACTACACTGTTACTGGGGAGGCTATTGTGCGTCGCCGTAAAATGTCCGACAAGCAACATGTTGGAGCGCCCAGTTCTGCTCTATGCCTGTGAAAACTGGCCTCCTCAGGTTGATGAAGTTCACAACTCTGCATTTTCCACGTGGCGCCGCGGAATGAAGAATAGCTGTGTTGAATAAGCAACCGTAGGTGCTTCATGAGTCCCTTGTTGGCGTCCAAGAGATAATGTAATTTAGCGGCCTGATGCGATAGCAGATATGACTTAAAGTTCACAATTATGCTGCAGCCTTCTTATTCCTTCTATTTCTGAAGAGGAAAACGAGAGTGGTAAATACTTCTTTGAGTGTAACTTTGACACTGCTTCTTTGATGACTCATTTCTGTTTTTCTTTCCTTTCTGTGTCTTCCTAATATTGCTTTATTATTTTGTTTATCTCGGTTCCAATTTTGTACTTAGTTTGTGGTCCAATTAAATCATCAGTAAGCTTCCGATACTGTGTACTAGTCTTTTGATTACCCACATGCCACAGGTATTTTCGTTAATGCGTATCTAAATTCCTTCTCATCTCTTTGCTTTTGCTTACCTACTTATTTTTTAACACCTATTAATTTAGGTGTTGTAGTATAAACGGACCAACTATTAAGTAGTGACGGTTACTGTTTGAAAATAGACTGGGTTTTTTTTACACTTGCGTATCCAGTAAGCTTGTTATAATCATTCATATTCATCGTCTCAGTCAGTAAATTACAATTGTGTTCATCCTGTTTAACTCCTTCAATTAAATTTCTCAGTAGTTGAGCAAACCAGTAGAAACACTTTTTCCCTCGATAGTATGTATTTCATATTGATGATGGATAGTGGCAAGCAGTGGGTCCCAGGACGCGCGTTTCATCCTGTTTGGGACTCATCATCCGGGTGTACTTGCCTTCCGGTGAACGATGTTGTTCACACTAGGACTGCAATTCAAAACCGATCGCTTCACACGCCAGAGCGTTGTCTGTTAGACCACCAAGTCACGATAGCCATTTCGTATGCGACGGGTATAGTTTTAGTGTTGTTGCTTGTATTATCCCATCGTTGAGTTTTCCTAATTCATCGGTCTCTGTTGGCATATGAGCTCCTGCGCGGATACCTCGATAATCGCCTGTGTCTCAATTGTATATTAATGATGGATAGTTCCTAGCAGTGGAATCGAGAACGCGCGTTACGTCCTATTCGGGGCTCGTCATCTGGATCTATCTTTCTCCCAGTGAGCGATGCTATTCCCATCAGGACTCGAACTCGGGAACCTTCGGTGGTGTAGTGGATAACGCTCTAGCGTCTGAAGCCATAGGTCCCGAGCTCGAGTCCTGGTGGGAACAACATCGCTCACTGGGGGGGGGCAGGTACATCCGGCTGGCGAGTCCCAAATGGCATCTCCGCAGGAGCCCATATTCCAATAGAGACCGATCAATACGGTCCACTCAACGACAGGACAATACAAGCAACAACATTAATATGTATTTCAGTTTATGGTTCTGTAGTCTTCACTTAACGTTAACAGCTTGTATTGTATTTCAAATCCTTTTCTCCCTTCAGATTTTACGACGTAGTTGTCTTGAAATGCCCGTCATTGGACCGATTGTCAGCTTTTTGTGTGATTTAGGCTTTGAACATGAATTCACTTATATTGCCGAAGGTCAAGAATTTGTTCGTGGACGTGTTAAAATATTAGTTTACACTGTAAATGAAATCACTCAATATCATAGTTTAACAGTTTCAAATTCTATGGGATTAAGTTTTGATGGACAGGTTAGTTGCCTATTTGCTTTTAATTCACCTCGACTATATTTTCATTGATAACTTTCAAGTATTATTCCTTGGGATTTTCATCGTGTCCTAAGACTATTCCGTGTCTGTTGTACAAGACATCCTGCATTCGAAACATTTCTACACGATAAACTCAAGCTCATTATGAATTAAGAATTTTAAACGTGTTGTCTTTTATTTAAACTTATTGTTGACGTTAACATGGTTGGATGCTTCATACTATACTGTCCTGAGTTGCGATTAGTCTTTCCTACTGAACATGTTATCAATCAGTTCGTTTTCTAGGATTTAACCAATATTTTAGTGTTTTTGTCTTTCCTTATATTAATTATCTATAGTTGTTTTTGTGTCACAATATAGATCCATGACTAAACTATCTGATAACGCCAGACAAATATATATGTAGGTTGCTACCGATTTTGTAGAAGCTCTTAGCACTTTGATGTTGTCACTCATACCACCATTACGGATACGATATCTTCCGAATACACGAAGTCGAAAGTCGTCCATCTGGTAACAGATCTATGCCAGCAGCACCACCACCACTACTATCTACTTCTTTCAGGACTGTTTTCAGATTGTCATCGATGGTAAAGGTAACAGGCATGTGAAAAACCAAGTAATCATGCCTAACCTGCTGGCTAAATATAGGTGGTTGTAAGCCTTAATTGACTCTATAGAAAGTGTTAAAGTTTAGCAGTTCCAAGAACTCACGGACACTGCTCTCGAACAGATAATTCCAGATTACACCCTTGTCTAACGAACTGAAGACGGCCCTAATATCTAAAACTACAAAGATTGTTGACCTGCAATACGTCTGGTGGTGTTCGAGCCTCTGGCGGAGGGTGAACACGTGATCAAAACATCCATGACCTGAACGAAACCTAGTCTGCTTCTCGCCAGATCAGTTTTCCATGCGTTTTGTACAGTCTGAGAAGTACGAAAGCAGCCAGTTTATAAGACACTCTAGGTAGCAGACTGTTTATCCTGATGATTTAAGGAAGTTACAGTAGTAGAAAAAGTCAATGATGGGTTTTGTAAAACACTGGAGATTTTTACATACATTACGTAGACCATTTGCAAAGGTGGTTGCAACAATGGTTTCATTCCAGAGTGATGGAACACACAATTTGCTATGCCTTCCCAAACAGTGTAGTCATTCCCCTCCATACTCTGAAGGAGCTGCGACTGAGTTGTCTTACTGGGTAAATTATGGAGCTTAGAGTTTCGTATGGATCTCTTTTTCATTGATTGGATCTATGTCAACTGACCATGGAGGGTTAGACATTGATGTCGATGTTGCTATAGCAACAGGTCAGCTGAGCTGATTTTGGAAATTATCTGCCCAGTGTTCCAGCTGACGATTGAAGTTGAGTGGTCGATTAACCATCTAATACATAGGCCATCTTACTGATACTAGCATTCTTGTTTCTGATGGATGAATTGTGACAGCTTCCGACTATAGCTGAATGTAGCTTTTATTTCCAACTCACTCGTGCGTTCTGATCTCCAGTTCTGGCACTCTTTGATCTATCGCATAAAAGACTTACATACACTTATGTACTGTCTCCCTGCTGGGATAAACCGACGACCATCAACAATTTGCCAGGAGCTCCCGAAGACCCAGCGTTTATTAGCGAGACGTTTCTCAAAGTCCCAAGCAGCTTTACTCACTCTTTCCATAGTGCCTTGTAGGTGCACTCAATGTCCATCAATACTTTCTACAGGCTTTACAGCTTTCCCCGGATTCAGTTTGGTTTCATATTCAGTTGTAATACTAGATGCAACCAGTTTACCTACGTTGGCACGTTTTGAGCAACGATTTTGATGACCACCAAACCGCAAGATGAACGTGTTACATATTACGGCGTGATCATAGTCGAGATGAGTGTTCCATAAGAGACTGAATATATCCATGTCATCGCAGCCGGTTGCAATATGGTCTATTTACGTTCAAATTTGAGTGGCAGAGGGAGGACGTCAGGTGGTATGACAGCGATAACTGTCAGAAGATTGTTCTGGCTAGAAAAAGATTGTGATCTACGCAAAGCTGCAGATGTTCCTTGTTATTTGGTCTGTGACCAATTCATCACCATAGTAGCCATATAAGCAAGCCTTCTCTTCGTTTAAACGCCCGAAATGTCATTGAAATTCCCAGCTAGCACTATTATATCTGGTGGGCGCACCTGGTAGTAAAGTTCACTCAGCTGATGATGGAAATCCTGCTTGCCTGCATTCGGGCTGCAGTCAGTCGGGACATAGGCAGATATGATGAACAGAAATCGTTTCCTTGGCCAGTTACTCTTCAATCTAAACGACCATCAAGTTTGTATTTAGGTCAGAGATAAACGACCGCTTATCTGAACTTTGTAGGAATTCTCTTACTGAGGAGCAGAGGCATTATGTTCAGTCTAGTATAGGGGCGGTGGTAAAAACGCCTGACAACCTTCATCCAAAGGTTAGCGAAAATCAGTGGATTTCCACAGCCTCATCCAAACTGACTGATGCAAGAAGATTTATTCCAGAGCGCTGTGAGAGTAGGTGATACATAAATTGACTAAATCTTCCTAATGATACTCCAGCAGTGGTGGGTGAGAAAAGCGAGAAAGATAGAGAAGTCATCGCTATTAGTTAATACACAGCAGATATTATGGCTTTTTAAGGATGTTGGCAAGAAGAAAATGACGGTTAGTGAGACTATCGTTGAAAATGATAAATCTATGATAACTTCTTAAAACAGGCAGCTAGAACATTGAGGTGAAGATTCGGAGAACAGTCCGACTGACCTACAGCCAAGCTTTTATTCCCGAACTTCCAACTAAAACTGAACAGGACGTAGATTACGATACTCTATATCTCTTCGAAGTTGAAGCTTTATTAAACTTGAAACAATGCAACGCCCTCAGATGCTTGTAAGGATAGTGCTAGAAAGTTACTGAGCTAAACAGCTGAAGTGCTAACTATTGTATGGGAATCAGTTGTATTTCTATAAAAAAAAGTCTGACTAATCAGTTTAAAATTGTGTCTAAGATCCTAGGGTCCATCATCCGACGCACAACCGGAGCTGAAGTACAACAAACTTAAAGAAACCAGGTTAGAGACATGAATGAGTATACAGTGATCAAATTTTCATCCTTCGTCAGACTCAGACATACCTACCTGCGACTGACACTTGTACTGACAGACATAATTCCCTTCGGTTCTTCAGTTGTTAACTTACTCTCTGGAAATTACTTGACTGACTAGTTTAGTATGCAGTCGACATAGTACCGATAGGCGAAGATGCTGAAAACATGCAGAGATTTCTGAACTTCTTAAGCAGATATATGAGTAGGTCTGGCTTCCAGTTTTCACCTGTCAAATGTGAGTTGATGCTTCGGGACTCCTCTGCATAGACTTCCAGTATAAGTTAGGTGTTGGAACGTGTTGATCCCTTCACCTACTTATAATTTTGCACCAGTCTGAAAAGGTTGGTTCCTGACGATAATTAGGTTTAGATACAAAAGGTTTATTAGACAATTACCAACTTGCTTCACCTATGGTACGGCCAATAGCTGCTACCTTGATGTGATGAGTGGAGCTGTAGCTCAATGGTATAGGGACATGGCTATCAACCATAGGGCAACTGTACAGACAGGGCAGAATGATTAGACTAATCAATGACAGGCTGAATGAAGTAAAAATGCACTTATGCACAAATTCCAAAATGATAACGATTAAACAACACAGTTTATCTGTAATGACATTAAAGTACAGTAAAGTAGATGGTTAGGTATTAAGTTTGCAATACAATAAATTTGATCACATCGAAGCAGATTTAATGAGCACTTCGAGTTCCTCATTGGGACATGTCATGTTTTGTGTAAGAGTTAAGATAAATACCCCGACGTTCAAATGTTAGTTAGTTTTCAGAGATCACTCCCGGAACCTTTGACTTCAGGTACAACCCAGCAACTAGTTAGCAATGACAGAACAAGCGTCCCCATGGCTGACGGTACGCGAAGTAGGTTCTTTTATGGGCCATGGAACCCTTGTGCGTCGTTGATTTGTAACTAGGGTCTTCCAACTCTTGTAGGTAGACTCTCTGTGCCCACCAGTCTGGAGATACACACCAGACATTCACTTTCGTGGGAATAAACTTCTTATGCGAACCTAGTTATTACGACAGCCGTGCCATAATCGATAGAGACAACAGCATATTTGGAGGACGAGCGAAAGAAGTTACTCTTATTATCCTTAGACAGAAAGCTAATACAATATGAGCAACACAAACTGCATTCCAGACTTCTATTCCTCATCTCCACGGTGTGCAAACAATGAATCCTCTTATATGCAGTTCGGAATGTGGTTTGACCAAAACATGGATGCAGTATAGAGAATCCCGACTGTCATTATGTAATTCAGGCGTAAATACAAGTAATGCAGTGGGATCTGTGCAAAATGTCTAAGTAAACTACAGGTATCAGTCTAAACATTGTCGTGCCCGACCGATACCTGCTACCTTGACGTAGTGGTCGGGTTTGCATATCACAATGACCCAACGAGCTATACTGGCGAAACCCTTGTTCCCTCAAGGTCTTCCTATGCCCCAAAGGTCTGTTGGATGGCTGTAAGACGAAAAGCAGTTAGTTGTTGTGTAAACTGCTACACTATGATTGGAGTCTGAGGACGATGTTGTACTGCTGCCAGCTGGATGGGGTGTGACACCAGCATAGTGTTCCCTTTGAGTGACCTCAGTGAGAAGGGATAGTTAGTAAAGGTCAGTCCGACGTATAACACACTCCTTCTCGCCGTAAGGTTCTCTGGTGTCGGTGGAATGGGTTTTCTCTAGACAGTGTTAGAACAACCTAACCTTAAAACATCCTGTAACAGGCCTGAGATGGCTTGGACATATACTGTGGATACCTAGGGAAGTCGGATTAGATTAAAAGGCTCAGCGCGGCCAGACTAAGGCGCGTTATGAGCGCATGAAGTATCTAACTGCTGACCTAAGACATGTTGTGAGATGTAGACTCCCTAGTTGCGGTCCTATTGTGAGTTGTGACGATTTGAGCTGATGCACTTGTGTGCGAGGCTCTACGTTGATTTCGTGAGTCAGTATTCGTGATGTTAATAATCCAGTAGCAAGTCGTTCTTTTAATATTAATCTACATCCCTAAACTGTATGTTCAGCAGTGTCGATTTTACCAGCTGAAATTATCGACGCATGCCTTTATGGAGATGAACACCGGCCTTGCTTGATTCGATTCTTATATAACGCTTTTCTCCACAACAGATTTTTAAAGGATTGGACTTAGCTTAATGATGTCAACCGAACTACACTGTAAAAAAAGGCCCGACTACTTAACATTTCTTTCTAGTATAACTCTACCTGACTCAATGTTATCACTTACTGGGAAGTTGTGGTCACTTGCTAACTTTGAATTCTCAAACATTCAGCATATGCAACGTCACTGATGAGTCCCTCTGGATATGGAATGCTAGTGGAAGACGATGAGCAGTAGTTGTGACTAGTAATGGATTCGTCCTAACTACTTCCAAGAGAAATTTGATATTTACCTTAATTTAAAGAGTAAGCAACCTGTCTCATTTTCCCAAACTGTGTCCAATGCTTTTTTTTCATATTTCAGAGAAAAATTATACTGTCGATTCCACCTATTTTCCTTAATTTTAGGAACTAGCACCCAAAGAGTGGAGACGTCTCTGTTCTGGTAGTTGGATGGTCGAGATGAGTATTATGGGCAGCCCTGCTGACGATTCCTTACAAGACGAAATAACTGAATTCTCAGAACTTCTTCATCCACTTGTTGTACCAACAAAGCTTGACCATAGTCTGTTCACTCGTAAATGATGTGTCACCACATTCAACCTGTGTACGGCTTACTTTTAAATTATGGAACCTTATTTGTCCAATCAGAAAAATATTTTGCTGACCCATGTAAATATAATGTCATTGCTCAAATACAAACGCTCTCTGGACGAATTATTCTTCATTTTCTGAATGTATGACATTTTTGCAAACAATAAGTATTATTATTCAGCATTTCTAAATGAAGACCGTTTCGTATGTCATAGACTTTACTGCTAGCATCTGATCAATGATACCCATATCTGAACCATTGTTTATGACTGGAACCTAATCATCGCACGAAAAGCCAACTGTTAGCTGACCTGCACACAGAATAAATACAAGGAAAGATGCCTTTCAGAATTCTCGTAGGTTCTCAAGTCATTAGTCTGTCATCCTTTTCCCAGAGCTAACAACACCGAACCGTGACGCCCCTTTAGTAGCTAGTGTAGCTTATCACACGCACAGTTTTTGTCGTTCACTATGAAGCTACTCCAGGTTGAATAATCACAAATTTTCATATTTTCTACCAGACGTCTGTACCATTTAGTTTTGTGGTTATGTCCTTGAGTCCGTCTAGGACAAAGTTAAATAGGAACGGTGATAGCGGACATCCCTGGCAAACACCACTAGTTGTCATCAGTTCACAACTTTTAGTAAGCCTTTTTCCTTACACGGCTGGGTGGGTTCGAGTAGTAAGCTTTGATTAGCGTTATGTACTTTCTCGGTACTCCCTTCACAGTTCGACACTAACATAACGTCCCATGGTTGACATGGTCGAATTTCGCCATCAGGTTAACAAATATGCCAAGTGTCGCCCATTGGCCGATAGGTATGACTATGTTCCAGAATCTATCGGAAGATAAAAGTCAGGTCGGCGCCCTTTCGTTCAGTTCTGAAACCTCCCTGGTGTTTTGGAGCTCTAGTTAGGCATAACTATGGGCCCTAGGATCTTTGACACAATGTTAGGCAAGCTAATTCGCCTATGGCTGTCATTAGAAGACTTATCCCCCTTCTTATGGACTGGGAGGATCAGTGAAGTACACCAGTGTGACTGCACCACCACCTATTCTTTTACACTACCTAGTACTTCCGTTACTCTACTCAACAGTTTCCTACATTCATCCTTGAAAAATTCAGGTGACAAACTGTCACGTCCTGCTGCTTCACATCGTTTCGAGTTCCAAACAGCTTTCAGAACTTCAACGAGATTTGGATGACACACATCTATGTACCATTCAGGTTCACGCTTGCTGGATGTTGGGCAACTGAAGCGTTGCTGTCGACCAGTTGAACTGTGCTTCAAAGTGTCCCACCCAACATCGTATTCGTCTGTTGTTGGAGGTTATCAGCGTCCCATCCTTTTCAGTGATAGTTTCAGTCACCATCGTCTTCTTTTTGTCGACATCTTTAATAAGCCTAAATAGTTACCGAATGTTTCCCAACGCTGATTCCCTTCTCCATCTCCCTCGCTCCCGCCACCCACCACTGCGCATGACTACTGTGAAAACTCATGGTCAATTTACGTTTGAGTTGCTTTCTCAATTCATCGTGGTCAACGTTGGAGTCAGTCTTCTCGTATCAATCAGTTCGGACGACGTTGCGTAAATCCAATGACGTCTAGTAACCTTCGGGCGTAGATTACCAGCTGTCGTTACCGCTGTTTCTACAGCACGCTAAGTTTCCTCAGGATGAGCAGTTATTACGGATGGATAAAGTAGAAGTATGATCACTTTATGATGTAGTGTGGTGGGATTAAGTTTGGTTGTATCTCGTTAGCATCTCTTGGCGCATCACCACCGCCTGGCTGGGGTCCAACTCAGTGATTTGAGGAGTCATGAGTTATGGCTCAGAATCAATACGAGTGCCAGCCATGCCTTATCTTCCGTATATCTTCTGCTGCTGAAAAATACTGTGTTTTTGTTTTTAATGTATCTTACTGGACTACCCTTCTAATCACTCTATTCTGTTTGTTCTTTGTTTATCCACTTCCCTGCGCTTTATATCTTTAAAATAATGTTAGATTATTTTGTGTGGCACATTTCTTGGTGCTCTTGCTGTACCTTGTTTGTGTTTTAATAATAAATTATAATCGGTGCATTATTTGTAAAGATATTCGTAAGTTACACGATAAATTCATGAGATAAAATGATGGGTTACTTCTTGCTAAGAATAAAATATTAAATTTCTAACGTTATTGCAGGAGGTTATTACTTAGGTGGATCTCGCAATGACGTCAAGAAGTTAGGCAGAAATCCTTTACGAGCAGGTACTCGCATGTCAATGGGTTTACAACAATGTGCACTTGTTGTTTGTTGTGACAAATTCATATCGGTAACTAATGTCTTGAAATAGGAGTCACACAGTTCACCATTTCCACAGCCATCATTCCAATCCGAGAGAATTGATGAGTATACATCGCCAGACACAGAGAAAAGCAATCGTACAACCTAAAAAAAAAAAAATTCCATACATAAGTAAGTTTTAATACAATCCCAGGGTGATAGAAAATCAAAATAAGATTTTTCATAACGTTTAGCTGTTTATGCCGCCACAGCTTCAGCAGAAAAGTCTATATATATAGCACTAAAAAATCAAACAGTAATTTACCAGTCATCCATTCTATGCATATTTATTAATAACTCTAGTTGAAAAAGCGTCTGTTTCATGCATGATACTTTATTGTTCCTATCAAATACATTTACTACTACATCGGTTAGTAGTGCACTTGTAACAATCACAAGTCTTCATGGTATACAATATGCTGTTAATCGTTCGTCATAAAATTGATACCTTATTTTTTATACTTACAGAAGCTTAGTAATGAAAGGAAAAACCAACTTGTTTTTCTAGCTGAAGGTGGTCAGTTATCGAATGGTCTTGCTCTTCAACTATTTCAGTTGTATGCAATACCAAAACTACACAAATACATTGGTAGTTGGTGGGATCCTTATTTCATCATCTCTAATCTGTCAAAATTCTGTCACCTTCAAGAATGAAAGGAAGTAATAAACTGTTATCTATTGAATGCTAGCGTTTAAATAAATATAATGATACTATTTTCAACTTCTGCTATCCATTTTTTGTCACGACATGCAAACACCCGCGGTCAGTGACTGCATGAAAGCAAATACTTTGATAAGAAAAATTTCAAAGCTTAGAAAACATACATCTTGCTGAGGTTTCGTCTCTGAAATAGCCTGCATAACATGAGGTGCTGGACAGGAATAACCAGCCAGCGTCGGACCGAACACCTTTGAGAAGTTCTCTTCATCCATCTTGCAAGCCGGTGTTTTACAAATGGTCTACGAAATAAATGGAAAGTAAGATTAGCGGTTATCTTACGAAACTGCAGACAAAGTGCTTTCAAAAGTTGAAAAAGAAAGGAAAAATGTATGGGAGATTACCTTTAAATGAAGCATGATAAACGACAAAGTATGGCGATTAGGTGTTGGTAAATTCTTCAAAACATCCAAAACACATTCATGTGCTTTGTTCGGATGACTTGTGTACATTTTACTGGCTGACACTAGATTTGGCCTTTGATGATAAGTAACTAAAGGTTCCTCTAAACTACGTAGAAACAACTTTAAACAACCACAGATCACGTGAATATCTTCGATTAAAGCCAAACTGGGTGTAGTGCGACTGTGTAGGAATTTTTCAAACAAATCTAATATTTCGAAACAAAAAAGAAAGTATGACATATCAGGCTATTTGCAGGAATATTATCTTGTATATAATGCAAATCGCGTATAAAATTGGTAACTGCACACTGATTCTTGAACTATACTGTGAAGGATACCAAAACTGCATGGCAGCGTAAACACCATAGTGCTTAGAAGTTCACTGTTGTATCACAGTGTAGAATATATATATATATATATATATATATATATATATATATATATATATATATATATATATATATATATAAACGTAGTATTCGAGTTTTGGAAATCAAGGTCGAAATCCCGTAAAAAAAATTCGATGTTTCTATGACGGTGTGAGTAAAATAATAATAATAAGTTTTCAAGACGCAACCATGTATTCCATCACACTTCAAATGTCACCAAACACCGAAGGTTCAATTATCATGATGAAGAAGTTCAGATACACTTGAGTCTGCACTTGAAATCAATCGTTCCAAATAGCTGAGAAAGCAATATTATTGATTCCTTTTTTAGAGCAGAATAGGGCTGTCTAGGAAAAACTGAAGTTTACCAAACGATCGAAATACATGGTTGAACACTATGAAACATTACTTAGAAATTACTATAGTAGCAAATAAGCATATGCGTTACATCGTTGAAAATATCATCAAATGATTTAATTGTTTTTATTTTGTTTTGAGTCTTGCCTCATAAGGCTCGTTTAGTGACTTAGCAATGTACACACTGAAAGGTCTATAAATAATACTAATTCAGTTAAAACGGGCACATGTTTAAGTACCAGGCTATGAGCCACACTCATTGTGTAAAAGTTTATCACAATTCCCACTTTTTCAAAGTAGAATGATTAAGTTAGTGCGCCATTTCTCCAAGCTTGCAGATGTATCCAAAGCTTGTTTAGCCGTTCTTTCAAACAGAGTGGCATTAGGGATGAAACAAAGAACATGCTTTCTCCGGATCAAGTTTTAGTTTAACGACTAGATACGGATCCCCTCTTATGAACGCAACGTAGATCTGTTGCTCACCGGTGTAAATACTTGATTTCTACGATTGACCACGGGTTTGAATGCCACCTTAATTGATGCACGGCCCACAGCCCAGCGTAGATACCTATTTGTGCTAGAATAAACGCCCACTATTGGTGTGACCAGCAACAATAATTTTGCCCGAAATACTACTGAGTTAAAAAACTAGTCATTAAAAAATCTTTTATAGCGCAATAATCCACTTCATGGTGCGCAGTTTTTTCAGTGATATATTTAAAAGCTCACTATTTTCGAGATTTTAAAAAAGGTCAACATACTTTTAACTTGCTTTTCGGAACCAGAAACACGATAAAGTCCGACAGTAGTCATACCACGCACCATGACTTCATTAACGCAGTGTATTACGAGAGCAGGTATACATGGAAATTGGTCAGGTGGACATAGCGAAGATAAATTTATGCTATATGGTTGCCTCCTACTAGGAAGTTTTGGGCTAGATGAAACTGCATCTGTAGAACCGTGTATATGAGGCTGTGCTTTCGGTGAAACAGGCATGAGAACCGAAGTGTTTTGTGATGCTGCTACACTAGGAAAATTTGGCTGGAAAGTGGATACTGGGTTCGGCATGCTTGGCGGTACACAAGTCTGAGTAAGCTATGAATAGAAAATTGTGGAAACAAATGAATTACGCTTTGAGCGTGCAGCGATTACGAAACTCTCAGTAAACTAAAAAACTCGGCCTCCAAAACGAAGACTGAGATCTGTAGTCGCTCAAAGTTATCAATGCAAAAACTAGCTGAACTATCAAACTCTCTCCGCAACCTCAATGAATTAATAAAAAAGGAGATAACACATGAACTGTATGAAATTATTAAAATTGGCAAGTATATCTCCATGTTTTACACGTAACGGTAATTCCTATTAGGCTCGAATATGAAACTAGAGGAAAAAATTAGTGCATAGGAGGCAGGAGGGACGTGAAAGAAAAGAATTCATATTTTACAAGGTGAATCTTTTATTTTAAAAAAAAAAAAACTAGGGTTAATTAGTTATCAGATATTTCCCACCATATTCAGTCATTATTTCTTCTTTTTGACTTTATCTAAGAAGTCTTTCCATTTAACATGTCGAACAAAATACTCAGTACATATACAAATCGAAAACACACTACTCAAAGACTGCTCATTACTAGTATCACATCAGGACGTTTGCATGATTTAAAAATTGGATATCTTACCTTTTGTCGGCAAGCGGGATGAACAACTAGACGACAAACTAAACATTTGTAGGATGCTTTACCAAAAGTAATCCGACGACCACAAGCACTACACACCTCCATTCGTAACACTGTCCGTGAAACAAAATTGTGTGGGCGGTTTAGCCGATTAATAATTCCCAGACGCTGACGAAAAAAAAGAATAGTTTTAAATCATGTCACAAAATAAGCAATTCATAATGTGAACACTAGTTACACAGAGAATTTCAAGTTTAAACTATAAGTGCAAGTATCTCTTGTGCAGTGTTTCTTGAAAGAAATGCTACTGAAACTACAATGACAAAATTTATTGAAAGGATGCCACCATTTCAGAACTGATTAATGAACTGGAAAAGTGCAATGTAAGAGCTGAAGCTTCTAAGTTTTGAAGTATTAAAGTAAAAGGAGGCATAAACCAAAACTAAAATTAACTATAAGACAATTTCTGAGACAATAGGAATAGGTAGACATAACCTAGAGAGAGGTTCCATAAATTCAAAGTAGATTACGCATTTTAAATTTTACTAGAGAAACCTCGGGAACTAGTCTGACATTATTCCCACACTTCACATATTACCAATGTAATTCAATAGTCACGTGCAGGCCCGTACATCAAGTAATGAACCGGCCTAATAAATGAGGGTTGATGAACGGAGTACGTCAACGTATGACTTCAGTGACTTGACCAGTCCATGTCAAAGTGAAATTTAAGCCCATCTTCAAAATGAGTAGAAACTCTTCAATAAGGAGAACACAAACAGGAAACACTTGTTTCTAATATAGATCCAAGCAGACCTTTTCCAGAACCTTAGAAAAAATCTTAGCTGACTGCAGTGAGACAGCATGCTGCCTAAAATGGGTGCCTTGGTCGCCATATGATTATCATGAGACAGAAATATTGCAACAAATTTTATAAAGTATTTTTCGTCAGGTATTTACCCTGATCCCTCAAAGTTAATGTTAAGGACACTACTCCTTAGTTGTTACCCAAATGCATTGGTATGTCCACAAATGCTCTCCTATGTATCCACAGCCTGTCAGAGAATCCCTACTAATTGCCTTCACGTCACGGGGTTATTTTCACACATATGAAAGGGAGCAATCGAATGTATGGTGTTTATCATCGGACTGGTGGATACTGATGGTTCACCTAGGGGAGTTGGAAAAAGCTGATTCCAAACGGATAATGCTTATGAACTCCAAGTTTCAGACGGAACGGATGGCGAAAAAACCTGTTTTGGTCACCGGCAACCATGTGAATGCAGATCCTGATGATGCTCCACTACCTCATCCGTAAGGAACTCCAAGTTCTGCAACGTCGTAAGGCATCCGGCCGAGACAACTACCCTCTGCTCTTTTTAAGGATACAGGAAAGACTCTATTCAGGGAACTGACTCGATTATTTGAGAAGGCATGGCAAACTGAGTGTTTCATCACTTTGGAATGAAGCCAGTATTTTGCTCATCTTTAAAAAGGATCTACATAGTGTGTGTGACAATCATCCGGTTAATAGTCTGTTACCAATCACGTCGAAAATACTGGTTGCTGTCATACTTCGCAGGCTTTGCGAACACGTGAGAAAATGATAGGCGAACAAAGGCTGGCTTTCGTTCAAGTCATGGATGCACTGACCATGTGCTTACCCTTCACCAGATGCTTGAATATAACCACACATATTGCAGACCAACAATCGTTGTGTCTTGATATTAGGGCTGTCTTCGACTCGTTGGACAGCTGTACCCTGAAATTGTCTGTTGGAGAGGGGTTTGCCTGAGAAATTCACTGACATCTTGAAAGCCCCATATAATAACACCTCAAGTAGAGTGAGGACACAACCACCTGTCTCCATTGTTCCAAACCAGCAGTGGGATCAGGTAGGGTTACCCGATTTCTCCATTCCTCTTTAACTTTGCCTTTGCCATCGATGACATCCTTGAGACAGCTGTGATGGGGCGGCGTGGTGTTGGTGTAGATCTAATACACGGAGAACGGCTATTCGACCTTGAATATGCAGACGATATCATCTTACTGTACGATAACACACGGGCTAATCAAGCCGCGCTTAATCGACTTACGATTAGTGTCCGCAAGTACGGCATTTGCTTTGCACCATCGATGTGCAGAGTACTTTGCAAGATTGGCAGGAGCCTGTGCCTGCACTCACCCTTGGTTGTGAGACGTTGGAAATAGTGGAAAAGTTCGTGTATCTGGGTGTTTGTGTGAGTGCTGGTGGAGGTGTGGGTGATGAAATTTGCAACCACATATCGAAAGCCACAGTGGCATGTCCGATACAGACCACTTTCATCTCCGTCACGACGTTAGTCTGACCCTAAAAGATCTCGCCTACAACGCTTCGGTGTGAGCAGTTCTTCTCTACGTCTATGAGACCTGGCCTGTCTGAGCTGAGGATGTACGACGACTCTGTGTGTTCGACCACTGTTGTCTCCGTAGGGTTGCTCGTATCCAGTGGCAACACCATGTAAGTAATACTGAGGTACAACATGGTGTGTTTGGGTAAGATGGAGATTGTCATTCAATAAGTGAAGTCATCTGGAAACGCCGGCTTCGGTGGCTTATATGTGTGTTACTCATGTCGTCTCAACGGCTTCCACGCCGTTCATTGTTTACTTTACTAACCCTGGTACTAGATGGAAGAAGCGGAGGGGTGGTCAGTGTATGAGGCGGTGTCGTGGAATGAAGGATAGTTGTATCGGGTTGGCATCTGTTGGTGCATCACAACTTCCTGGGTCGTATCCGAAGGACCACTCAACTCAATGACTTGAGACGTTATCAGATATGGCTGAGAATGGAAACCGGTTGCGGTCAACGTGTAGCTTCCTCCTGTCTTCTGCTTCTGAAAAGTAGTGAATGTTTTGTTCTGAATGTATCTTATTGGACTGCCCTTCTAACCATGCTATTCTTATCATTTTTCTTTCTTACTTATCCACTTCTCATCGCTTATGTCTTCACAATGTTGTTATACTATCAATTATGGTGCATTTCTTGGTGTCCATGTTGTATCATGTTTATGTTCTAATAATAATACTTAGTTGTTTAGATTAATATTGGCCGCGAATTAAAAATACAACAGAGTCGTTTCGGATCAAAAATTCCAAAAAACCTTGTCATGCTTCTCAGCGTTACAGCTTATTATCCACATAATATAATGGTCTTGAAGTAACAAAATATCACCAGTTTCACTATAATATACTACTTAACATCGTTTTCAAACATTACGAAATGTTGTTACAATATGACGGATAGAGAATGAAACTATTTTGGTAATAGTGTTTAGAGAGAAACCTAAGATAAGACGAAATTTCTACATGAAGAAACAGAATTATAAAAGCAATTTTGCATGTGCAATAAAATAATATACAGATAATTATCACAAACAATTTATTACCTGTGCACCGTCAACCTGAAAACAGTTATCTCTAGAACGACGTAATATAAACTTTTGCACAGCAGAAGACCGCAATTCTTGCCTTGTTGCAGAGCGCCTGACAATACCATTATGATCAGCTGTACTTGTCCTGCACAATGTACCCGAGACATAAGCACTACTAAGAGAAACATGATAAGTAAAAGGTGTTACGAAGTAAAAATGTGGTAAAATAAGCAGCCTAATCATATAGGGGTCATGCACTGAGAATGGATACAATGTAACTCAACAACTGCGTGAAGCTTTCTTCACAAGGCAATGTTGCATGTGTAGCATATGAGGTCAGGCGAAACTAACTGCATGTGCGAACGTCCACAGGCGGAAATTAGTTAGCATCCGTCCACCACTAATTTCAAGTGAGATAAAGACACGCAGACAAAATCAATGTAGAACCTCGCACACAAATGCATCGGTTCAGGCTGCCACAGTAACACGAAAACAAGTGGATAGAAGAAGTGATGTCAGAATAGACAAACGTACATGAGAAGAGAAATAATTTGAAGATAGTTAGTGAGAATATTAGAGCTTCAGAAGACATCAAAGAGTTAATACATCTGCGCCACTGCGACCGATTTACAGCCATGTCACCAAGAATCATCAACCACTTGATTCCTATTGTTTCTGGGACCCTAGCCAGGCATTCTACATTTCCTTACTTAGATCAGACGAACAGTAAGAGACTTCATACACTGATGCCACGTCTTGGTCTGGTTAGGCTGAGCCTTCTTCCAACCCAATCCAACTTCTGCTAGCAATGCACGTGGGCAGTGGCTCGGCATGCATAACACATGTTCAAGCCACCTTATTCGGTGGACGTTAACAACCACATCGATCTACACGCCTTCTTTGCCTAGTACTCTTCGACTAACCTCTACATTCTTCATACGATGTTTCCACAGACCGTGAGCAATGCTACGAAAACGCCTACGACCAAAACCCTGTAACCACTATATTCCTATTTTAATGGCCATCTCAGCTGTATAACAGGACAGAATGGACTGCAGAGCAGTATACTTATTCTTTGATAAATAATCAGACATCTTGCCGTGGCCACAGGTGACGCCAGTCGGCAAATGACAAACGGGTCTTATGTATCCGAGCTGAGATTTCGTCAGCAAACAGCCCGGTTCAGATTGATACAACTTCCCAAGTGAAGTGGTCGACACATTCCACTACTTCACTTCCTATCATTAAACTGGGAGTACTTGCAGAAAACCAGTCCTCAAACATCATCTTACATTTGGCAGGCGCCAGTGGGAAGCATATCAAACATACTCAGATTTCTGCAAAAGACGTTAAAAAGACCTGTATTTTGTCAGCGTTTTCACCCAGCAGGACAATACCGTCTCATACTCCAAGTCAACCAGATGACCTCTAGAGAGTAGATCAATCTCTCTGAAGTCATATGTACCTTGGGTAATGTCGTTAAGTACGTCTATGACGAAGTTAAATAGGAACGGTGATAGTGGACATCTCTGGCAAACACCACTAATTGTCATCAACTCACATAACAACTGTCTAGAAGCCTTTAAGTGGTTGCGTTAGTTAAAGTAGAGAGCTTTGATTATCGCTACATACTTCCTGGGTAGTACTTTTCTAGTCAAACACACAACACCTCACGGTCGGCAGAGTCGAATAACGACTTAAGGTCAAAATATGTGGTAAGTGTCGGTCACCTGTGTTCCACATAGGCGCTGAATAACCATGCTCCTAAGGATTTTGGACATGATATTAATCAAACTAATTCTTCTATGGTTGTCCCAAGACCTCTCTATTCTTGTAGACAGGAATAATTAGAAAAGTAGACCAGTCTGACGTGACTACCTCTGATTACCGTACGCCACCTCTGTCACTATAGTTAGCAATTTCCTATCCCCATCCTCGAAAACCTCTGATAGCAAACCGTCAGATCCCGTTGCTCTCCATCGTCTCATATTTGAAACAACATTCTCAATTTCGAGAAGTGTTCGGGGACTGATTTAGGGTGGCCGGATACTGGGTAACTGAAGCGTTGATGTTAGCCAGTTGAACTGGGCTTCGAATTGTTCCACCCAACATTCTGGCCTCCTGACCTGGGATGTTATCAGCATCCCATCCTTTTCGGTGATGGTTTCACTAACCATCATTTTCTTCTTGGCGGTAACTTTAGTAAGCCTAAATAGTTGCCGGGTATTACCCAACCCCGGTGCCTTTTCTATATCCCAGCTCAGAATTACTGACTCTTGCTTAAAGTGCAGTTACTTTATGTGAAAAATCTGCTCTAGTGTTGACGTACTCAAATTAAACTCTCTAACATGGAAGCAAAGAGAACGAGCAATCAACCAATATCAACATAGGACCAGGCATTACTGCGTAACGAGGACGAGTAACCGAAAAATTACAGTCCCATACAATTTGTGTAACAACTTACCCTGACAAACACATCAAAGTTAAAACTGCTAGTTGCGTTAAGCAAAATATTAGAATCTGAGTGTAAATTTGACAAAACGGAGCTGGAGTATGTAACGTGAGTGAGGCAATTAAGTGATATAAAGGTGTAAATTTACCTAGTCCGTCCTTTATTAACGAAAGGAATTGTGTCAATAGATGTACTAGCATTTCCTGTAGAATTCTCTGAACAATCATTTTGAGCATCTTCGTTACAAGACTGATTGATTTTACTAGTTGACTGGTCGATTGTTTCAAGATGACGTTTGGCCCTTTCAATGTCGTTTACAAGTAGCACTTTTCTTATAATATTGACTTTGCGTTCAAGAGATCTTTTAGATCGTTCTAACTGACTTCGTTTTTGCGACTCAGCTTCAAACATAGATTGAGTATGGGCCTGTATGATAAGGAAAGAAGATGCCAATTTACCTGCAAGTTTTTCAGTCGTTTAACTTCTGACCTTTGGACGCACAAGATAGAATAAAGCTTAACAAAAACACTTCGCCACTTTTTTCGACATTTGTCCATAAAATCCAGAAGGTGGAGCAAATTTTCTTCCAATGTCACCGATCCCTTGTATAGCTGTATTTATTAGCGTATCTGTTTGGAAATTTACCTTATTTGATCGGCATACAATTTGGTTGAATAAAGACTGAAAAACTATTTTTTTATTCCTTCGCTTAACAAGTTTGTTGGCTCCCATCGGTTGGCGTTAGTTATATGCGAAATAAATATAATTTCCTTAAAAAAATGAACAAAATGTATTTAAGACCAGTAAACAACGACACAGGGGGAATAATAAATTGAACTTTGGGTAAGAACTTTCGAACTAGGTAAGATAAAGCACCCAACAGTTTGCATTCATGTTATTTCAATAACTCTGTGTGTGAAAGCCAAAATGCATCGTCAAAATCTTTAAATATTGATAAATAGAACTTTGAACCCTTAACCCAATGATCAGAACCTGTGAGCAACGGGTACCCGGTTCGAATACTGATTAACCTACTTCAGTTAAGACAATCAGGTAGTCTCATCAGCCCTCACACAAGTATGCCTCGTAGCTTACTATATAAACATGTACCAAACATTCACACTGCACCAGGTCCTGGAACATAGGCACGCTTATCGACGCCCGACAACAGCTGTATTTCTCGACCTGAAGGCGGCATTCGACTCCGTTGATTGAGAAGTCTTATGGCAATGTCTCTCACTGAAAGGCGTGCCGAGTAAGTACACCACTTTATTGAAGGCTCTCTACTCGAACATTTGTGGGCGTGTTAGAGCCTATAGTGAGATGTCCAGGCTGCTATGCTCAGGGGTGCCCACTATCTCCATTCTCATTCGATTTCATCATAGATATTCTTATGTAGGTATCCCTATCGTCACCTGATTACACAGACGTCGACGTGATCGCAGAATTTTCCTTAGACCTAGAATATGCAGATGACATAGTCCTGTTAGGTGAGGATGCTGAGAAGATGCAGTCTTCTGAACACTTTCAGTGGGAATTCGAGAATGTTTGGGGTGCGTATCTCACCACCCAAATGCAGGCAAGGGCTATATGACGATTTTCTAAAGCTGGGGAAATGGACACACTACAAATACGTACCTAATATAGTACTACCGCGTTTGTAATTCACACGTAGATATATATAAACTCAACCAATAAATTAGCACTTATGGGTATCGACAAATATCTTATGTGAACTTGGTAATTAACCTTCCATCATGATGAAAACGTTTTCCAAATTTACCTATTTACGAATAACAATCCAAGCCGTTTACAACTGCCACTTCATTAGTTATTCGACCCTTTATTTCAGGAAAAGCCAGCAAAGTTTTATTTCATGTTGCACGTTTTTGATTTATAACAGTTCCTGATCAATAAACCCATACGGACACCCAACACTAGCAGCATTTTTCGGCATAAACGCAAAATTTGACGTCATTATCCAAAAGCTTTTAAGTGTGATGTATAGCAAGTATGTCATCCTACTCAAGACTTTATTTGAAAACACCAATCACTTGGGATTACGCCTTTGAGTGGTGTTTATTAAGGATTTCCGCTCTCTTCACGTATATCTAGTTCTTCTATAAAAGTATAATCTTTTTCCGACTTCACAGGAGTTGCCTTCTTAAAGAGATGACAGTTCCGTCATACAAAATGAAAAATGTAGAGTATTCTAAGTATGATGAATGTTAGGAATACATTTCTCACATCAAAATACTAATTACTGTTTTAGAATAGATCTGAATCGATATCCGCATGATAATAAGGGGCAAAATTGTTTGGCGAACCTTTAACACTATTGTGAAGTTAAATCCTTACAAAACCTTAGCTCAGAAAAAAGAGGTCTTCGAATATCCTCTACATGCAACAATCGCGTCGTTAGTGTGACACCGAGTGCACTATGTGTTGTCCGATTTCAACATGTAGCTTTGAGATGAGCGTTAGGGGTTAGGAATGCTCTTATATAAACTCGAATCGTTATTAGTTACTGCTGAGCTGGGAGAAATAACCGAGTATGTAGTAATGTTGACCGAGATGCGAGGAAAGAATAGCAGGCAAATTTATGGAAGATTGATGATCTGATGGAAAACAAGTGCTGATGGAATTGTGAGGGGGTTAACACTTCCTTGGTGCTCATATCGTTAAGGCCAACTGCTTCATGGCACACTTGACAAATTCGGACTAGTGATTATATATATATGTAATTATATATATATATATATATATATATATATATATATATATATATATATCAAGTCCCTAATTCCCTAATTCTTCAAATTCAACCAATAAGAGGACAAAACATCTCGAAATTGATGATTACCGTGAGATTGCCATTTAATAATTATTGACCACGACGAACATATACTTAGGCATGAACTAAATACATTTTGGTTTGATACTTCAGACAGTTCAAACTCACATAGCTGATCACTCAGGCTCCACACGGTCGTCGCATCTTGTATTGCTTTCTGACTTTACTTCTCAATAATGTAATCAATCAATCAAGCTTATCTTTCAGTGTGACTGACTTAATTACCAATATTATTCACTCATTTCCCGTTGTTCCTGCAATTCTGAAGTGTCTAGACTTTTTTACTCTTCACGCAATAAGTGACAAGACAAGAAACATGTCCGAGACGCAAAAGCAAACACGATGAGAAAATAGGGGTTGAACGAGGTCGTTATTAAAATATTTGGTTTAAAAAAATCATTGCATCTACTGACTAACTATTTGCAAGCACATCACAGTGAATAACGTAACATGTAGGTATGAGTTACGGGGCTCAGAATATTTCGTAAATTTCAGCTATTAACCACAGTCAGCCACCACATTACACTAACAGGGACACCAGCTCCATGCCTTGGTGCACGTGAAAACAGTATTATGAGTACAGGAGACTGAAACTATAAACATGTGACCAGTTCCAATTAGTTACAGGTTTGCCACAGGTTAGCTCAGAAAATGATGGCTGTTGAATCTAGTGTAATTTGGTGTACCATATGAAAAGATGTTGAGTACCTACAGCAGACTAAGTGGCCATGAACAGGCGAAACTCCTCATTCAGCTCATAACTTTTGTCAAACGCTCTTGAAGACATTGTTGACAAAACGGTCTTTAAATACCATAGGATGTGAATTACGCTCTCCGAGACTTTTACGTTCATTTCAGAATATATCAGGCGGATAGCTAAGTGAATTAACGTGGGACAAACTTAAATGGAAGATGGCAGAGCGCAGAAAACGTAGAGAAAGGTAGCGGAAAACTGCATAAATCCATCATTCTATCCTGCGTCATTGACACTATCCCTACGGCACGTCTCTGTCTGGCAAGAATGCTGACTGGGTTAACTTACTAAGCTGAACACCCCTATACTAAGATATTTGTTGGTGACAACGAAGATACCAAGAATACTGGTGACAGTACACAAAAGATATATAACAAGCAACGTGCGTTAGTACTCAATCTTGTGCTAAGCTTAACAAAAGCGAATCCCCTCTATATCTCACGACACAGTAAGATAGGCTGGACCATCACTGCATTTCCCTAACATGAGAAAACACAACGCAAGAGAAAATTGAAGCTAACACATGAGAGAAACTAATGCATACATTGTTGCAACGATGAAAACAAGATTCAAACAACCAAGCCGCATACCCGCCACCTTTAAGTACTCTAGCTTTTCACAGAACAAGTGCTTGTTTGATTGATTCTAACAAACTACCTTTGACTTATTAGTTATACATAACTTTCACTTGCATTTCTGCCAGAAGAATTTATATCTGTGAATGGACTCAGAATCCAGCATGTGAATCAGCATGCAATGATTTGTATATGATGTATAAAGACATTGCAAACAGCATCACAAAAGATTTTCACCACTAATTGGGACAGCCATATCTGCAAAAAATGATACGCACCCTTTTATTCAGGAACAAATATCATTATCCGAGGCTACGACTCATTTATTTTTATGTACTATGAATATAACTGCCAGAAAGTCTTTGAAATTCATTATTTTAGCTGTAGTCACGGCTGGAGAAATGAAATCGGCTGACTAAGCAACATAATAATAAGCGGCTAGTTGCTGGTCGTAGTTTTTACTTTTCGCCTGCAAGGCTAGTCAATTTTTTTCAAGTTAGGCTCACAAGTATAGTATTACACCTGAAAATCAAAATGGGATGTTTTTCGAATCTTGCTTCCGCTCTTGTTTTATATTTGTGAAATTTTGTAGGGTTTGAAAGCCAGCGATAGTGTGTTTCAAAAACGAGCGTTCTGTCGACAAAAAAGAGCTGAAATTCCTCTCAACTAGGTGGTATTATAAAGTATGTACGGATCCGTTGTTTATTTTGTTGCTGCTTTTATGTACTAAAGTAGTTGTCTGTGTTTTCAGCATACTTGCATTTCATACGAAGTTCCACTTTTGTTCGAGGAGAAAATGAAGTAACATATGCGGAATACAGGCATCAAGACGTCATCTCCTGCTCTCACATCAGAGGATGGCAGAAGTCAGAAAGTGAACGGCAGTGAAGAATACAATAAACTTACTTTGCAGATTCAAGTTAGTGAGGCTTGTACACAACTACGGGATAAAACTAAGATTGACGCAGTAGAATGTTGCTTAACCCTGTAATCCCAAAAAAGCCGCGGGATCAAAGATAAGGTACATGGTTCATGATTTTACTTACAAGTGACTGGTATCATTGCTATTAGCTAGCACAGTTGGTCTTGCGTAAATTGCTGTGAGCATCATCTAATCAACACCTCACCTGTTGATGGTGAAAATAGACGAATAACAATGCAGGCTTGGACAAATAAACTTGTTCAGGAGAGCAGTATATTTATCATACCGAGTAAAAGACCATTCTTGGAAGGATGCTCGTAACCCAGCTGCCAAAACATGGCTGGATCACGGACTTTGAAAGTGTAGCTTTTAGTCGGAGCAAAGCAGACGCAAAGTAGTAGTGAGCTGTGTTTGATACCTTCATGTTGAGGCGAAACCCAGAAGACCAAGCTCGGCTGACTGCAGGCGAGATCCCAGAAAGAGTACTTTATCAACTGTTAAAAACTTACTTCGTCTATGAAAAACCGCAGTTTACACTGCAAACGTCATCGTGCTTAAATGAATTACAAAAATACGTTGATTTTATCCCATGAAAAGAGTGTGACTTACAGCAAGCACCTTACATGTAGATGGTGGTTCGCAAAAAGTCACTCGTTGCATTCATTGTCATCGCTTACAATAGATAGTGTGCTTGCTGTTTCATGTTAGACTGCTGGGGAATGAAGTGAATGGTTATGAACGGGCTGTTACTCCATTGTTACAAGAAGGCAGAGATGCAAAACGGAAAAAAGCCCTGTTTCTACCCTTTCTGCCTGACCTGCTGGCAGGCCTTCAGTAATTGCACCGTACTGGAAGCTGTAAACTATCTTAAGGCCGGTAGCATACAGATATGGTTTTCTATGTCTAACCATCACATGTCATTAATACATATGAGAAGGAAAAGTGAACGAAGGACACTTCCTTGTGCTACACCACTTGTAAAGTGCCGAGGGTCTGAAAAGCGATCGTTTAATTTGACTATATGAGAACGTTCATAAATAAATGATTCGAACCGGTTACATAAGGGGTTTTCTATGCCCAAGACCTGAGCTTCATGAGCAGTCTCTGGTGGGGCACTTTGTCAAGTGCCTTCTTGAAGTCGAAAAACAGTGCAGTGGCAAAAAGGCCATGATCACGCCTCTTTGTGATATATTCAAGATGATCTAGCATGCAGGTATCATGGGATCTGGTTTCATGTACCATTGGGCACTCACCTTTGTTGCCGGTGGCATGCGACAGGAAATCGAGCGATCCGACCTCTGGTCGACACTGCGATGTCATGCTTCTTCAGTCGGCCGCATACGATATCCGATCACTCAAGATGAGTTTACATGTATATGGACTGGCAGTTAGATGGTAGTTGTTGCTCTGGATATTCCGGAACATCTCTCACAATATCTATCGACAAGCACACATTCTTTGCCGAATGGTGAGATAACCCATTATCGAAGGTAGAGAATACTCTGCCGCATTCCGTGTTATGCTGTCATGAGACAACTTCTGAAAGTAAAGAACACGAAGTGGTTACGGAGGTTTGGTCGCATGTGTCTTCGTGGCAGTGCATGTATGGAGTCACTATATGAGAAATGCTGAGGTCAGGCGAAGATTGCTAAGCAAATGGTGGAGTAGACAGGTGAGTTTGTGAATCTCTATCGGTCAAGGGGGCTTGGACATTTGTTGCGCACACCGAGTCACCACCTACCAAGGTGTGCCATGCTTTGGGAATTTGGGTTGGGTTGGAAGATGATTCAGGGTGATCAGACCAAGATGTGGCACCATGGCATGAAATCTCTAACTGTCGATCTGAATTGTGTAAGAAGATATCGCCTACCTGTATAGAGCTTGTTTCCACCCCTAACATGCCCTAGGGGAAAAGGCTAGTGGCTTCTACTGGTCAACAACCAGCCGTTATAAAAGCTGCTCCGCTTGCTGAGTCAGGTGCATTAAGAGCAATACCCAAAGGAGTATTGAGGTCGTGATACACAAGGATGGTTGCATTCAAGATGGCTACCTAGACTTTGGAGAAGGCAAGTTTAGTCACGTTATCCAGAGTCACACACCTTGTATTGCGACCGAGTACTTATATCGGTGATCTCGTAATACAAGCAAAGTTGGGAATACACCTTCAGTCATAACTTACCAGCCTGTTCAAAGTGAGAATTCACTTTACATCTGTCAGTTATGCATATTACAGAACAGCTGCCACTCTATTTGTCGATGAGCACATACACTTGTGATCAATAGTACGCCTAAGGTAATCGAGTGATTCAACTTCCATTTCACGTTTCTGAATTTTCACTATGATATCAAGCTTCTTCTGTCTATCAGATGCCAGGATCAAGCATCGAAAGTGAAATATCTTGACTGGATTCAGGATGAGACAGTTATCAGTGTAAACGTGGTCACAATGTAAACCACGGGAGAAGTCATTCATCAAGCGTTGGAATATTTGCGCTGCATTCCGAAGACCGAAAATCATGAGGAGATATTCAAACACTTTAAACGGTGTTATATTGGCCGTCTTCAAAACATCTATTGCCACCACGGTAATCCGATTGTACGCTGTGACTAGGTTTATCTTGGATAGCGCCCTTGTTCCGTACAAAATCAGCCAGGTTGTAGGTGTAGGGTATCATCTCACAAACTTCAGCGAATCGGTCCGTGTAAATACAAGATGAGATAGACAAACTTTTACCAGTAGGTGAGAATGGCTTTCTGTCAGCCGCTTGCAGACGGGAAGACGATTTACTGAGACGTCCATTCGTGGTTACAGGATGAACGCGAACTCCTGCATCGTTGTGAATGAGATAGCGGACATCAGTTTTCGAGTTTATGAAGTACGACAAGGAGCTGTTTCTCCCAGTTGCAATGCCGCAAACGCGTACCGGTGGGTGGTTTGGCTATTTCGTGTGGTCATTCTTGAGAGTGCAAAGCTATCAACGACTTCTTTCCTCTTCGCCATACACATTGTGGTTCCAGTACCATTCGAGGTATTCGACTCCTCGTGGTTCACCTTTTGGGCGGCAGTATAAATTGTCGCTGTAGAACGAAATGCCCTGACTGTCTAGTTGAGGTATATGGAGAGCAGGTACAAAACTGAATCGTATCCTAAAAGTAGGGCTAAAATGTTCCAATGGCTCGGCTTTCCAATATCATCAGTCCTGCTTTGCAAAGTGCGCATTCGCCCATCGTTAGAATACTGCCTGTTTATTCTTGGTGGCATTTGTCTAGGTGATAATCCATGATCAAATGGGTTCATCGGCTAATTCCAATTCAGAACATTGGTGGTTGACCGTAGTTTAGACCACCATTCTAGACGTGACATATTAGAGGTACAGACCTTCCTGAAGGGCCGACTTTAACTGAACCTTACATTTCACAAGTTAGTTGTACACACCCTAACTGTTGCAGCTTCAACTCAAGTTAGTTATAATGCCTACCTGTGATACATGTGGCCATACGCGTTATTTGCTTAAAATAGGTTTCGTGTTACCAGCGTGAGATTCGCTTCCTTCCCCAATTTCTGCCACATTTGAGGTTGACTTCCTGCATAAGTGCGCTCTACGAGTTCACTACACACGAAATACATTGCCCTAAACGATTAGCTTGTCACCTTCTTAGCCACTTTTTGTGCATCCTGTATGTATGGGAATATTGTTCGACCTCTAAGTCGCAGTTGTTTTGGTTTATTGTTGACGATGAGCATATATTTGACGACAATGTCTTACCAGCCGTCCATCAAGTGGAAGAACTTCGAACCAAGGTTGAAAGAGGCGCACTGGAAAACGTTTTCCGTGGTGTCGTTCTGAGTGGTACGCACATGAAAGAGCAGGTCGGGTGCAGGTGGGCTAGTCTGAAGTGCTGTTTCGTTAGATGTGCTAGGGCGCACAAACTTAAGCGGGAGGTCCGTGATTCTGATGGTAGTCGTTGGACATATGACACCATTGTTGAGGCACAGGACGATGAGGCATCTGCCTTTGAATGCAGCCTATGGCCTGGTGCATTGCAACAATCTTCTTGAAGGAGGTAGCGCCGAACTTCAACGGATGTTGGCTACTCGAATGACACTTTCCAGCAGGACGAAAGCTAACGGATAACAGGTCTGGTATCTGACATACTCACAAAACGAAGAGCCATGGTTTGCCTCTATCAGGGCTTTGCACGGTGCTTGTGCGCGGAATGTCACGTAGCCGTAGATCCACCAAGACGACAACAGATAGTTTCTGAAGAGTTGTACCCGAAACCACTTTTGGAGAGCAGCACGCGTGCATGGGGGGCTCATTACCTTATACATGCGAATTTTCGAAAGTAACCGACTGAGGACGACGCTGCGTGGCTAAAGCCTTATCTACATCGGGTAGCTGCGAGTTTAAGAGATTCCACGTTAGTTTTAAGATGTCACTTACGCCAGCGATGTCTTGATTCACGTTAGACATGGTGCAGAAGTCCGGACACAGTCCGAGAACAGGGAACCAAGTACCGTTTTTCTCGGTCTACAGGAGCGGATGAGTATACGCCGGCAGTCTTCGGAGGCTATGTGCATCGACCCAACCTATAAGGAGAGCAAGCTTGAGTAAACGAGGCAGTTGGTTTGCCCGTAAAATTTTTGGCGTCGCATTTAGTTGTCACTGGCCACCCGTAATTTACACTCCCCGTTGGCGAGAAACAGCGGGAGATGTTCGTTCAGATCCACGAATGTTGTTATAGTAATATCCATTTGTTTCAAATGTTGAGTCATACGAACATATGCCATATCTGGGTGTTATTTTTCTCACTGAAGTTGAGAAAATGTGAAAAACGAAAGTCGTTAGTCCACATATAGCCTCCTTGATTGTCCCGTGGTTTGGACAATATTCGTGGCAAGTATTGGGTAAAAACCAGCTCACTGCACGACAGAAGTTGAAAGTAACGCGTGAACAGCAGCAATAAGTAACCTCAAACACGCTTAGTTAATACAGGTCACATGACTAACAGGAGTGAATAGCACAACAGGTGTTGAGCAGAACTGAGGATGACAGCGTGAAGATATTCAGTAGAGTTGTGCCGTCCACAGATGATATACCAAACTTTATTTGATAACCGTTGTAGTAGGAGGGGAAAGCATGGTGCCAAGAAGTAGTGCATGGTCTCATGCAGCATGCGGTGACTGTTTAGGTCCGTATTGGCGGAAACAAAGTGGTTGGCGTAATTCTGACTCAGCGGTGCAGTTGACCCCAGCAAATGTTCCCCCTTTACAGCAGGCGAATAAAAGGGTTTCGGTGTGAGTCATTAGGGGTAAGCAGTCGTCAGTAGGTGAAGGTCGGCGGGTTTGGATACAAGCAACATTTATCACCCACAGTTTGGAGGAAGTTCCGAGAGAAGTCCTAAGTTTAAGGCAGTGCCAAACTGAGCATTCTGAACCACTCAGAGTGAAGATATTTATCCGGAAAGAAATGAAACTTAGGAATAAGTAAACGTGGAGTCAGTTTTGGTGTACTTACGTTGCCGGGTGCTACAGGCACTGGAAAAGTAAAGCGGATGAGGAGATATTGGCGTGAGAACTATCTGTTATCTCATCAGTAAAAAACCACAATAAACGAAAGTCGGTGGCTTTTAACTATGAGGTCATGACTTGGAGGGGAATTTGGTCCAAGAACATATAAGATGGTGACAAGGTGGCGAAGAAGATCATTGGTCATTTATTGGAAGTCAACCGCCGCAAGGAATCCTGTGGTGATCGAATGAAGCAGTGCCGCGGGAAACTGTAGTTTGTGCTCTAGACATGCTCAAGACGTAAACATGGTTCTCATACTCCCGGAGCCTGTTACACTGCAACTACTTGTCCGCACAGTAGAGTATATCACTGAGCATATCCAAACGAAATCTAAGAGATGAGGAGTTACCGTAAGCCGTGAACATCCTTATGAGTGAGTGCCGAATAGAAGAAAAACTTTAACCTAAATTTCTGGGCGACTACAAGGCCATTAATGGATAAAAAGCAAGCATATATAAGTAAATATTTTGTTCTCGAGTGATGGATTTAACATGAGAGAACCGGTTTATAGACATCACCGAATTGATGGTGGTGGAGAAGCCTACAACACACAAGAGGTCCTGAATGGTACAGAAGTGGGACGTTAAACTTTGTCATAACGTCAAAAGTGTCTGCGGATTATGAAAAGAAAAGAATATCACTTTTCATTACGACCGCAGTGTTTATGAGTTTCGATCATTTCCACCCATCACCTTTTGCCTTTAAGCGACATCAGGTTGGCGCAGTATTCTACATTTGCGCCACAAGTTCCTGACGTGTCTGATCCGTCTGCACAGTTCCGCGTTTCTTCAGACAAACATCCATTTCAACATCAATCCACGTATTTATAGCTTCACTGGCCAACAAGAACTTACTTCTACGATTTCGGTAAGCGTCTGTGTAATAGTACTATTCAGTGGACATCCGAGTTCAAGCAGTCCTTACTTGTCGTGTTGCCGCGGATATGTCACCTTTGGGGTCACAAGGTGAAGTGATGTCTTAGATTTAGTTGTTTGTCCAGATTTTCTCCACAGTTATGACCGTCTGGAAACCTTAAACTACTTATCATAATTGAGGATCCGTATATGATAGCATTTAAGGTGTTGATATGCAGGTGAGTTTGCTGTGAAGCTGCTCAGAAAATTAATAAAAGTTGAAGGAAACCCGTCGGAGAACCCTCTCAAGAATTTTTAATGTCTTGTAAGGAGCGATATTTTCAGTAAGTTGATATTTCTGGTCAAGACTATGCCTAAGATTTTTTGTCTACGCTGAGAAGAGAAAAAAGAAGGCACGAGCAGAAACCAAGGAGCTTAGATGTGTATATTCGGGGTTATGAACAGAAGGGGAGAGATGTTTACCGTGATTGCAAGGGAAGGAGAAATGTAGGAGGTAGTATGCGCGTTCAAAGGACTTATTGCGCGATGGATAGTCTGTCTTCGTTATTTTTGTACTTGTCTTTCTGGCCAGCACCGTAGTTTCGCTGAAGCCATAGGCTATCATTTGGTGAGTTCAAGGATATTACACTGGCTTCGAGATATTTCGTACCATTTTCAAAGACTTAGCCATTGCCAACATCTACAGACTTCAGACAGGGGTGGTTTCCACAAGTCTACACCTTCAAACCTGCCATCTCCTCATGTAATTAAACTTCTTTCACTGGTCCGTATCGCCCTCCGGTCTGTCGCCGTTACACTTGTGCTATAATAGTAATAATAATATATATTTCATGCAGCATAAGTTACATGGATACAAACCAGTTTACAGGTTCGTTCATTTTGGTAGTGAGAAATGACTATTATGTACAATGTTAAGCTATACATCAGATACCGTTATTCGTGGCATATAAGAGGTGTGTTGAAGCAGGCCCAGTTCAAAATTAGGAATTACTCGGCTATTGTTTGAATCTTCCAATATTCTTGAAGGTGAGGCCGCATCACGGTCATGATCTTCAGGTGTGCGCGTTCGTCATAAGGTTTTGATGGCAAGTTGCACACTGACAAATGCGATTTCTAGGATTCCATTTGAATGCAGGACTGGTTAGGCAGACCTGAAAAGTGAATGACAAAAGCGAGCAGCAGGCGAAATTCGGAACAGGAGCACAAAAATAAGCATGAGTGGATCAACCATGATACATCTGGGTGAGTTCTTTTTACTGACTACAAAACTTACTCGAAGAAGTATCCAGAGGCAACTATTTAGAGGTAAGCTGTGTAGGATCATAAACTTTCTTGCTTTAAAAAGACCTGCTGTATCTTTGTTAACCGTAGTGCTACACGCAGGGGCGGGGGTGGCAGTAGGTGGGTGGTTGCTAAACAAGATACGTTTAGAGTGGGCTCAAAGGCGGAAATTTGCGAGCGCCAGAGTAGCAAACAAAATCTGTATACATGGATTTGGTGGTAAGAATCCATTTTGTGGTTAACAGTGGGGGGGATACGCGTCGAGAGGTAGGTTAGGTTACGAAGAAATGAAAGTTACGCCAGGCCAGCTACACAGCTCAGTGTTCCAAAACATACCACATCCCCCATGTTGCTACGTGTCTTTTCTGGGTCAGTTGTTGAGTTAGATTTAATTTAACTCACGCACCTAATTTTTTGGCGAAATACACTCGTATCAATGCCATGTGAGTCTTCCAGGGGTCTATGCACTAGTAGCACCACAATATGTGGAGTCATTGTTTACGAGTCGGCTGTCTGCGAACAGGTGACAATTGTTAGATGGGAAGAACTCATTACATAGGCGTTGAAACTGGACAAGGGATCGCCATGCTGACATAGAAGATGGAAGTACGTTCCACAACATGGTACAGTGTAGACTGGAAAATCCTCTCACGAGTTTTAAACGATACTTGTTCGCACGAATACCCGTGCTAACAATAACGAGGACTGTATTTCGGAGCTGGTTTAAGTGGGATGGGACAGTTCATCTCAGATATGTCGAATAAAAGACGAAAAAAGAAAGGCAAAGCTGGGCTTCAAGAGTTTGATCTGCAGTGGTTCAAGTTCTAGGTTTTTGCACCTTGCTTCGTAAAGAGGTCCCTCATTGTATATGGGTGGGTTCCTCGGCAAAGTTTCGCTACATGTTCTCAAATCGGATCTTATTAGATGCATTCACATTGCCATGGGTAGTTCTGCAATACTCCGATCGCGGGAAAACCATAACTTCGTATGGTATAAGTTTTGCCGCAGGTGTGAACATGTTTTTGTGTCGACGACAAATTAGTCTTCTGCCTTCGGAAACTATTGAGTCCATACACTGCGTGAAGGTTAAACTCCCAGACTGCGTAATGCTTGGGTCCTCGAGAATGTCGAAAATCTGCAGTGGGGTGTCACCAGTGTGTAATGTCACATTTGGGTCAGACTTATTGAAAAAGAGGATGCGATTTTGTTGGGGTTCAAGGGGAGCCGGTGGGTGGCGCTCCCTGGGAATAAACTGTTCAGGTCCCCTTGAATATGAGAGGAACCTCTCGTCAGCGCCCCTCAAGGAAAACTGTAAGTAATCTTCAAACTGCCTATGGGAAGAGGTGTGTCATGTCTGATAACACTATGCATATCGTTTACATTTATTGAGAATGGTAACGGTCCTAGCACACTATCCTAGATGACATTAATCTGCATAGGTCCAGGAGGGGAGTAGCAGTTACTGAATTTAACCACTTGAAAGCTACTCTCCAAAGATTTTCTGAGTTGTAACACCATGCTGAAGTCACCGCATAACTTCTGTGCACGGGGGTGAAGCCGTACGAGTGAACACGCTTGCTAGCTTCTTGTCACGGCCGACCGAAGAACGAGGGTTAGGTTGATGCGTCTAACAAGGAGACGTGGGGAGTGAGTTGACTTTGTTGTAACCCAAGCAGAGCCACCAATTTCACTGAGCTCTATGATTCAGCAGTGAGTAGCAGCGTTGTCAAACCTCATATGCATAATGTACCGTCCCCCTTTACCATGCAGTCCCTCCCTCCCTGAACAAAGAACAATTATCGATGGAGACCTCCACGTAATAAGGAACAGACGTTAGCTGAAACTAGTCTCCACGGAGGGTAACCAGTGTTACCGTGCTCACAATACCTAAGTATGACAAGCAAAAAGAAAGAAAGTTCACTGGACTAAAACTTCACAGTTATCAAAACCTGGGATTTGTTCATTATAAAAGTGACCAGGAAAGTCCAGCACTTAACAACCACAAGGTTGCCAAGACCCGTGAAAATGGTGGACGATAATTCCCGGGGGCCCATTTGGGGCATTAAAACAAGTCTATTGCCTCTGGATGCCGGAGCTTGAAAACTGAAGACATCTAGACCTCAGCCGTGATATTTACCAAGATTATGAATCTCTGACGTGGAATGGCATTGATACGCATGAGTTATACAGTTCTGGAATCATCAATGAAGTACAATGAGTAAACAAGTTGTCCATAAATTCCCTCAGAAACTTCTCATCATCATCTCAAGCAAAAAGTACAAACTGCTACAGTGTAAGCACTAGCTTCAAGCTTTATTTTTAATAATAAATAAATGAATAAATATTTTATCCTCAGATCAACAGTTTAACATGAGAGAAGTCAGTTTGCAGGCATCATCAAGTTGATGATGGTAAAGAAATCTACAGTAGTTGAGCTATCTTGAATAATAAAGAAGTTATCGCATCACGGTTTGTAAGGATAATAAAAGTGACCACAGGTCATGAAAAGAATAGAAAAATATCACTTCACAGTACATCCATATTGTCTGTGAGTTTTGATCACCTCCACTTGCCACCTTTTTTCACAACAAAGTGATACCATAATCGTACAAAATTCGTCGTTTGTGTTACTTGTGACCTAGATGGTTGACCTGGCGGTGTAGTCCCCTGTTCCGTCAGATAAACGTTTATTTTGACATCGGCTATCATGTCTGTAGTATCGTTGGCCAACGAAAACTCACTTCGTCGATTTCAGGTAACGGGGAGTGTTAGCATAACCATATAATCCACGTGAGTGTATAAGTCTCCGCATTTCCCACTAGTAGTGTGGCCTTGCTCAGCAATAAAGACGTAATCTATCAGATTTGGTTGTTGCTGTACAAAAAAATAAATATCTGAAGGACTAGTATCCAATGGTGATGGAGTGTTGCAAATAGAATTCACATTGAAGCGTACAGCATTACCAAGGAGGTATGTTGACTGTCAATTGTCCTCTATAAAAAAGAGCCAAATAAGGTAAAGCACTGGAGAAGTTTGTTTGCGAACATGTCTCACTTTGAGTCGCCAGGTGAGTTTATTTCTTAGGTATTTCTCCAGGTAATACATGTAGCGTCGAGACACAAACTTGGTTTTTTTTGTTGATGCGAAGACAGTGCTTCCACTTGTCCAACTTGTAAGTTTTTACATACTTATCCTGCCGAGATATTCCACTACATAAACATGCAGCACCTATATCTTCCAATTAAAATAGGCGGGGATTGAGACTGCCTCCCATAGAAATACATGCAATTTGTGTACAAACTTATTCATGCCTGTAAAAATGGTGTGTGCATTGTGTACCCAAGAATAACTATTATTACTATTGTTGTGTCAGAAGTATGCCGAGCTTCTGTAAACGTTACCATGGGTGGATCACAAATAAGAAACAACATTATGATCCCTTGCTTCTTGTCGCGTATAAAAAGAGCGTTGATCGGGAGAAAGGAGAATGGGTCAAGTGCGCAAAAGCGGTGGGATATTTCTCAGAAAAGTCAGCATTTCTGTGCCCACTTAGTGGGTACTTTACGTACACATCGTTAGCGATGGGACGATGATCCCAGGGGGTCTGCACTAGTATACGCTGGCGACATGGTACTGATTATCCCGGAGGCAGAGAGGCTTTGGGAACCTGCCCTCTGCGAACTTGACGGACAAAGAGGCTAATCACTAATTATTGGAGCTGGTAATGTACCCACACGTATGAGACCGAGGAACGACACAACGAAGTGGTCATATGGAATAGTATATTTGAGAGGTCGTGCCAAATTATTGATGCATTCCGGATAGCTGGCTAGAGGATCGATCACGAGCAGCTCGACGTAATACGACAGCCTGCCAAGCCCTATGGATGCCTCACCATGTGCCTTCAGCTTGGCAGGTCCGATAGACCTGTGAAGGTCAGCATCAATGTTGAATCCTGTCGAACCCTAAGCTATAGATTTTGGGGGAGCATGTGACGCCACAAGGTGTTCATCACACTGAGATTGGCGAGCCAGGATGTGATAGGTTTCGGCAATACGACCAAGCGCGTTATAATGCCGCTGAAAGTTCAGTGAATATGATATTCAGTAAATAATGGCCATCCTACAAGCCGTGAGTCCTTAGGTGTCATGTGTGGCACGGACGACATAAAGACCTCTGTGATGGACCCGGTGACCCGCCGCTGTTGACACCTAAAAGAGCACTAATGTTGGTCTGTGACCGCAATCATTCGGCTACCTGGAACTTTTACAGAATCTTCAGCGATTCCGGGCGAATCTAACTAACCATTTGCGATTCATTTTAGCTGGTTTGCTACCTCTTTCACTACAAAAAATTCAAGAAATGCAGTTTGGAGTAGCTTCTGATAGTGTTTTGTTGCGATCGTACACAACAGCAACCTTTAAAGTCCCACCTCCCAGTTCTCAACTTATTCAGTTCGATCAGATCCACTTCTGATTATGAAATCAATAACTGAGTTGTGACCTACAGAGTACACTAAAGCGAACACCAATGGGATGGCCTATATCAGGATTCAGTGCAAAAGCGACCCTGTAACGTTTGGAATCTGCTGCATTGTGCCGATAAAACCAACACTGTAACGGAACAAGCGGTTTAAAAATCCCCTGGACACCCCATTTGACAACAATGACACTTATTTGGGTATTTTCGCCATCTCTGTAGGTATTGCCCTTTAACCCTAGCCGATATATAGCTATCTTGTCATTCTTCTGTCTTCTTTGACTTAACGCTCATTATTTGTTATTGTTTTGATTGAAGCTTATCATTAGTGCCTCACTTTGCTGTCGTGTGATGCGGGACTATTGACAACATGGCGGCGTGTTACTGTTCCCGACACTTTGTTTTGGCTGAACTTAAGGCTGCTGCGTGGAGTGACTGCTTTTCCCACAGGTATCCACCGGAAACATTTATTGATGGATTTGACTCTCGTGAACACAGTTTTGACTCCATTTTGTTAGGAGTGTTGTTGTTGATTCTCGGATATTTAAGTTGTATTTCGTCAGTCAGGTTTTTACCGTATAGTATGTATTCCGTGCCGGAGGAAATTTTGGACTGTATAGTTGCTCAGAGGCACTGTTTAGGCACTTCTGTAATTTTGATATATCTTGTTATTGCCTGATGGTGCTACAGATTTGCCACAAATCTATCACGTTAAATCGTGTTTTGATATTGCTGAGACGTAATCCTCAACTAACGTGACTCGAGGAAGTCTGGGAAGCTTACAGTGGAACGCGATGACTTGTATGGATCACATTGCCTGGGCTGCGTTGAATTGTTTCCAACATTCAGGCTGAAATACTTGGATTTTGGCGGCCTTCTTAAATCTTGGGCCAACAAAACAGTTTTCATGGAAAATATTTTCCCTTTCAGCTTGTTTTAATCTTTTAAATCTAAATCGAATTCGTCGTCTACTCCCGGACATTTCTAAAATGTTTTTGAACTTTCTTTTTTCAAGCTAGAAGCAAAAGAAAGAAACACCGTTGCACAGGTTGGAAACGGATTTATAAATGCTCGAAACACTACATCTTACTATTCCTAGGCTACTTGTACGGGTTGTGAATTTGTGTGCTGGCTAACCGAACACCACCATCAAAATTACGCTTGATTTTTCCTTCACTTCTTATTCAGGGCCAGGTGCCTATGTAACGCTCTCTGCCCGTGGCACACTTGTGCCTTTAATACTGTTATTAATGAGACTATTCAGGTGCGATAATTATTTTCCCTAAAAATACTCTGCAGAAGGCGAATTTGTTGGAATACTCAGTGCTGAAAATTCCATTCCGTGTCACACATGCTGTCTGGAATGAAGCTATTAGTATGACTATCATCAAGGTTCCGGTCATTACAAAAACTTCTGGTCAGCTTTACTCATGCAATTTTTGTCATAAACAAAAAAGAATGAGATAATGGTTATTGACCATCCAACAACTTTTTCGATGGCACTGAGCTTGCCAATCAAGGGAAAATAGAACAACAGACTTGCGTTTTCAGATTTTCTAACCATTAGAACAACTTTGAATGCGTTGGTGGTTGCAGTGTGCAGGAAATCAATTCATTCAGATCCAGCCCGCAACCACTGTAGGAACAGTCCAATGACACAAAACCAGTTTCAGGCGGTATATAAAAGATATGTAAACAGCGGATAACCATTTGGTAACTGTTCTGCGGGAAGCAATGGTGGTCCTGTAGCCTCGCTAAAAGGTGTTTGTTATACGCATCCCCAATGAAGAGGTCAGCCCTGAAACCGAAAAGCAGATCACTTTACATCACTTAGGAGGCCCCTCCGAGATTAAGGCTAGACCACTGAAAAGTTTCAAAATCCCTGTATCTGTAAAACCGAGAAATTCTCTTCGAACGAAACTACTGCCTCTCGACGCTTGTTTTTATCATATGTTGTGCAGGTCAAACATTATCTACAAGTTCATAACAGGTGTTTCGTTGTTGTCTATCTTGGCATCTAAAGCGGTTGGGAAACTGAAACCTGACCTAAGTCTCTGTTGTGATAGGTCATCTTGGATTTGTTTGCGCACATTCTCGGTGCAAAAAATACTACTGTAGCTTGGCCGAATAAATGAAAATTCAAAACCTCTGAGTGATGGACAACTAACCTTTTTCAGCGTTAGTAGGTGACCTCTGTTCTGTAAGTTCGTTTCGACGTGCTAGCATCTCCTTGCCAATGCCCACCGATTTTACACGTTCTTCGTGTTGACCGGCAGCAGTGCACTCGGAGCGGTAGCTCAGACATAACTTTCTTCCCTTAAGATAACTTTTTACCTTAAGCTAATAAATGAACTGCCAACCTGGGCGCCATTTGCAATCTAACATTGTTTTCTTGCTCATCTTTTGTCATCGTTACTCACATGTAGGTGAGATACGGGCTGGTACGTAGCTAGTAAGGAACGGTTTGGTACTGGCCCACATTGATTTACCTGGGATTGGCCAGGTGTTGGGCGATGATAATGCAACTAGCCCCTTTTGCTGTCTTACTACATAGCGCGTGCGTTACATTTTCGCTAGGTTGGTTGATACTGCTCTCTTGCTATTATCGTGGACTCCCTTAATTTTCATCTATATCATTTAGTTACCGTGCCAACCACGAAACCTCCCAGTACACTTCCATAACCCTGAAAAACGTAGCACCTATGTTATTCATTGTAAAATAAATAATACATGAAGTTCATGCATCCCCTCAAAAGAAGGGTTCTACTTCTGTGCTTGGTCCCAGCAAAAACTATCAGTCAAGTAGCAGTGATGTTTCTTGGGTAAGAAACACTTTTTAGGTAAATCAAAAAAGCTACCTCGATGGGTAGGGAGGACAGCAGTCACATCCAATGTGTTGCATTCATATCACACAATTCAAAGCCTAGTAGCCCAAAGGTAAAGAACCACACATAAGTTGATGGTGTAAGTTCGGTCAAACGACCGAATGAAGTGTGATTAATCGGCGAATTCAAAAAATCAAGCATGGGTGTCTTAGGAGACGCTTCCATTCCGAGTCATCCAAGTCCCTCAAGCCCCCTGTCACGTCCTCCTTACAAACCCAGTTAAACCTACGAAGGCACGAGACGAGTCAGTTACATATGTCAACCTGATTGTCAAATAAGGGTCACTGATCATAGTAGTCGCCGTGATTGTTAAGGTCCATGCAGGAGACTAAGTTATCATAATGACAGCCTTTTAAATAAGGACTATCGGTATTCGGGTTCCTCGTAAAATCCTAGCGCTCATTCCTCCGACAAAAATCCACTCACTTGGATCCTTGGAGGCCCACCAATAACTAGACCAGGTATAAGTGGCAAGCAGGGACATAAATTTGTATACACTTTTCTACATGTGTATTACTTTTTATCATACTGCCCAGCGGAAGTGTACACAACCCCTCAACCACCGGCATTGGTTTATCGGCCTCCAGGTACCTGCTGCAGGCTAATATGGTACCTAAGGCTGACACGAAAAGTAAAAATAATTCCCCATTCTCGGCGCCTATCTTCAAATGTGTAAACATGTTTTAGCTAATCAAAACCTTTCGTTTATTCACAAACTAAAATGTTCTTGCACCCAATTCACACTCAACAAACCTGACCCACCATTCCAACTCACGTACCTCCATATTTTACGTTGTTGGCCCAAACACTGATTTTCCAGCTACCGAGGATACAAAAATTCACCAGCCGACCAAAACTCATGGTGACAACGTTCATACTGATGATCTACACGACTCCCGGTCCATGAAACTCACAATAGATATTTGTTCCTCTACCCTGCAAGCTTTGCCCAAACTACCCATATCCTCAAGCTTTGAATGTATCACTCCAAACGTATCAAATTCAATCTCCTCATACTCGTTCATTTTCTCCCACTCCTTACCAAACCACCCTTGATTTCTCCACCGACAGCGCCCTTCATTGCCAGACGATACGCAAATTGCTTCGCTTCACCAACCAGTCTGCAGGACAACAGAGGCTTCGAAATCCAACGTGACTGGTTTCAGAATTCCTCTCATAGGCTTACACCCATTTTTAACAAAATATCTTGAATAAGATTTCCGCCGCTGATAACCCGGCCTTCTGTACTGCTGGTCACCGAGGCTTGGTGTACATCGGGCATAAGCGTTTACTTCTTCTACTTTAAAGATTACGTTTTATTTAGGGTGAACGGACCCGCTATTAGAGGTAGTGGTTGTGTCACCTACACCAAATCACTTTTCAGTGCTACTCATTACGAATACCCGAGTCTTGATGTGAATGACACAACCTGGGTATCCATAGTTTTCACCGGGTGTTCCTGTTGAGCTTTCCCTCCCTTCTCATGCCGAGTTCTCGCATCTTTGCTTCCTCTTTTCCCGTGGAGATGCAGCCCCAAATCAAGCACGGTGAAATGGCACTCCACCTGTCTGAACTGCTGCAAGAAAACCGCACTTTTCTTTATCCGGCACCAAGCCAACAAGTACGGTAGCAAATGTTTTATTCCAGAACATCATCGGACTGAGTATTTACACCCAAATGTGATACTGTATGCTTAAAAACTGCTATCTAACATCTCAACTACGGCGATATTTTTACGCCTTAGACACTCTTTTTCGAGTCGTTGCCAATCATCAGCCCTTGCTGCTGCGTTGGTGTGGCTTGTAGCATGATTGGAATCATACATCGCAAGCACATCGCAATCGCGGCCACTTTGGGGTTCATATGTTATGTCTGTGTCTATATAAACGTAACTTGTTTATCAGGAAGATCCCCATATTGCAGTAGTTTGAAAAAATATAACGTGTCCACAGAATTGGAGCCTGAGTGCGCAAAACACGATGTCACCTATTCTCACACCTAATGCAAGCGTGAACCAGATGCACAGACATTTTACTTCATCAAGCTGGTGTATTAAAAGTGTGTTCAGTAGTCGAGTCAAAAGGTTTCGAACATTCAGCACTTTGAACGAGACGCTGTTATTTCATCCCGCACACGGTAACGACGGTGCAAATTAGCTTGAAATATGCAGTCCTCGACAGCGTTACAACTTCTGGCTCATTCGGATATTTCGGGTTGTGCCCCAATGTTTGTCGGCTGATTCAAATTTTCCGAACCCTCTTGAGTCCGCCAGAATCCCCCTAAGTGTCTGCTGTGCAGCTAGACTTGTCAGGTTGTCTGCGGTGAGCCCAAAGTTTTATGAACAAGGCATTAAAGAAGGCGGAAAGTCATGTAGGAGAACGGAACTTGCATTTGTGGACGCTTAGTTGTAGTATAGGAGATCTGTAACTGTTTATTACCTCCTGGAAACTGTTATCTCGTGAAGTACGATTTCTTTTGGAGACGTGCAGAAAAATTTCCGAACTGAGCCCGAATTCCGCGAATTATCTAAAAATGCCAAATCGCACCCAAAGTGTTTTCTGGCTCGGAAGGGTATGCATATCTGACGAACCTTTCATGCTGTAAAACCGTTACTGTTATGCCGCTTGTGATCTCTTAATTAGAAGAAGCACTCACAGTTTACAAGTTCTACAGACTTCATGCTCATAATTAGTTTTAAGTGTTCCTTGCGATCACCCGCCCTCCAGAAAAGCAAGTGGCGGATTTAGATTGCTAAACTACCTATCGAGTTTTCTCATCCTACCTTTATGTTTATTTTCCCGCCGGTACGAACAAACGAATTCCTGCCTGCTACAAATACCAACCAAGTTACCGCCTCTGTGTGGATATTCTGCTGCTTCGGCCAGACAGTTTTCGATGATGATAAATTATGTGGTGTGCAAGTTACCATCTTTTTCTGTATTTTGAGCGAATCATTTCCAACAACGCACAACATTTTTCTGATTTTCGTTTCGTATGGGAAATACGAATAAAATTCATCCTTGCATAAAACTGACGTATGCAGAAACTTCAAATATCCATAATCTATTTCTATGCTGTACGTTAATTTTTCTCACACAAACCCCGCTGAATATCTTTGATCAGTGCTGCTTTAAAAGGCCCAACAAAAGTGAGGAAAAAATCCACTCTCAAAAAGAATTCTATCATTTTCAGAGTTGGTGGAGGGACGGATTCCCAAATGTAGAGGGTTCGACTAGGGTTTTTGTACTTGCCAGTGATGCCTTCCCTTCTGATCCCTTCCACGGGCGGGGGGGGGTGAGTAAGGCAGTTTGGTGCACAAACCATTATTAAACATGTGATGGGCTTGTATGTGGTCTCTACGCAACTCAAAACAAGGTAGTGGAAATAGGTCAGGCCAGTTTAAGCGTTCTGCATAAGTGACGTTGAAGGACTGGTTGATTTACTTAGCGCCCACACTTTGAATGCATTCTGGCTGGTGCTGTTCATGTTCTAAACGTTAGATCATCACTTGGATGCTATATTCCAGAGAAGGTTTGAAATATGTCCCACAAAACATCCGTGACACATTCTCATCTGAGCACTGAAAGGTTTAACGTGGGGTTGACAAAAACAGGAAAGGTTCAGCAGCTGACCCTATGCAGATAGAGGTGGATCAAGTAGCACGACTTACAACCACTTTCGAACCCTGATAACGGGAGACCCTGAGTGATGGCATAAGATCATTTATGTAGAGGTGTGGATAGACGACATGATCCATATGACCAACTTCCTTTTGGTGTTGGCCTTCGGCGATCATGCACCCAATCTTCAATTTATACATTAACCTTCCTGTCCCGCACCTCTCTCCCTCGTTTTTCACTGTTTTCGCATTCTCGCGTCATTCATACTCTTCGTCTGATGACTTTTCCATCCACGGCTAGCGGTACATTTCACTCGGACATTTAATTTTCATTAGGCCTCCTTTTTCAGGTGAACTAGTGGCTCCAAAAGGCGGCAAGCCAACCCTTTATGATAGGCATTGCTATACTCAGAGTCTAAAGCCTTGAGCGCATCTGCTACAGCCACGTGACCGATTAAGCCAGGCACCAAGCAGACGAGTACGATCGGGAAAGGGTCCAAGATTCGACGTATGTTCGTGTGTTATCATGCTGTACAGAATTAGTGGCGGAACGACGTACCCTCCCCAGTCGCTCTTAGGAGAGGAAGGTTACTTGTCAGTGACAGAACAGGATGACAAGACGCTGAAGGTACCGGCCAACTTAAAGCGGCGTGAACTGGTCGCAATAAAACCCCTTCTTGTCATCCTCCCCGAAGCCTACTGTTCGGGTCCAAGGGATAAACGTGATGATCTAACGTGGCTGCGAGTTCCGGACCAGGGACACCCCCCTGAGTAGTGACAAGGTACTGTTCGATCTGCACCCGGCCAACTGTAGCAGGCTGGCCATGCTGCTAATAGCTGATATTTAACTGCTGGAAAGAATATTGTGTCCGTTAGTTTTCAGTAAAAACAGGAAATATTTCTGCTTTTCTGGCTTTCACGGGATGAAGTATGAACTCTCATTGTGCATCTGTTAATCGGCCCGAAGAAGATGCGAGATAACCGTAGTTTAAATTTCGACTCCCTTACACTAAAGCAAGAACTACGAGACCACAGGCACCCACCAACTTTGAAGTCCATTAGTTGACCTATATTTAGGTATTTTAAGTGTTTATCGGTCGATTTCAAAATTGATTGTGTTTTCTACTTAATATAGTGCGTTACAAGTGCTTTCGGACAGCTAATTCACACTTCAAAAAGACGACACATTAAAACTGGTTCATGACGCTAACATTTCAGGATAAGTAGCTTCCGGGAAAGGACAGATTCAAAGTGTTCCCCTTATTTGGCTGTCACAGCAAAAGGCCTCTTGAACTGCCGGGCGTCTTGGGAGTAGTATAAAATATTGAGATTAATCACGACCAGCTAGTTAACCTTTTGAAACATGTTATTATCATCACTATTAACCATTGGAGGGTGAAAGTAGACCAGTTGTGCCTAGATGAACATAGAAGAACCACGAATCTGGTTTGCCAAAAGTTATAATAATAATATTTATTTCACATAACTTAGTGTAGATGAATGTATGACATTTTTTCCAGGTGTTGAAGCATCGTGTCAGCCTACCTTGGAATCTGGCCCTGAGTTTCTGTAACAGTCTACTCTAGATATCATGATGCGCACCTACACAAACGAATCGAGCAGAGTTCTGTCTGTCGGGCTCACTGATAAATATATGGTACACTCAAAGAAGTGTCACGAGAAGCAGAATATAATTACCCCAGGTGGATCCAGTGATACACATATGAAAGGCTATACGTTATAATACAAAATGGTAATACCAGTGCTACGGATAATAATCGGTTGCTTGGATGTTGTCTTTCTGGCACTGCCCGCACCGATTTAGTACGCTCCAGTGTTAGTTCAGGGAGTGATACATGCTGGTACTCCACAATTTACACTGGTTGGTTTAATTGTCGTGATACATGGAAGTAGGACGAGAGACCCTGTAAAATCCAGAACCACCCAATGAACATGAACATCAGACAGTGGTTAGGAGGCAGACGTCGGAGCGGGCATCGGCACATTACATTTTCGGTTTTAAATGCAGGATTAAAATGACACTGCGGCGAACAAAATTCCAGTTTTTAGGTCGGACAGATAAACGACATTCGTTTTTACAAGCATTAGGAATGTTGTACAAAATGTGTAGGAAATAATAGAAAGTAGACTGTTTCTAATGTGGGCGGTTTATAAATAATTTCGTGAAATATCCACAAAGTATATCGGGATACGAGATGCCGTCAGAACGTCAAAAACAGAATTCTCCGGGAAGAACGCCAGTTTTTACACCTCTTGAGGGCATATGACACAAAGTGGTATATTCACTGTTCAAAGTGTTACGAGCTGTCTTCATGTAAGCTATACTTGGCCTCGGTTTTAACAATTCAAGACCTGTAAAATCCTTCTAATGTTTTGGGAGTTGAGCTTTGCACCTGGTATTATGTAGGTTGATTATTGAGTTTACAAAGTACACACATAAGAGACTACGTAGTTGACTCCACATACATACATGAAAATGTACGTAAAATCCGAACCGATCTAAAAAACATAGGGACTTCTCTCTTCTCCAGATTAGATAGAGTAGCAGTTCCTTTCCATATCTTTTCGCGCTTCTTTCTTTCCCCACTTGTAGCAACAGCTCGACGTGGACATTTGGTGCTGAATTTCAACCTGAACATAACTACTTAGTAGAGACAATACTTGCTGTTTGACGCCAATAGTTATTGGACTGCTCCCACTCTTTGCGATTTCTGAACCATCTTCGCGATTAGCCCATCTACTGGTCACGATTCCTCTCGCAACGCACCGTCTGAGCTTTCATAACAGTTATAGTGGCACAAAAATTCTGAACAAATGATTAAGCCAGTGACCAATTTACATATCGGCCAATATGTGAAACCTGTGTGATGGGAAATGAAAATCCATGCCTATCTCATAAATTGCAGCAACTTTTAATCAGATTAAGCACACCGACGACTTGATATGTTAATTATTAGTGCTAAACACTATTTTGTAAACTTTCAAGAATTATCGATTTGACGATGCTTGCGAACTGGTATCTCTTATGTTAAATCCACTATGTGATGATAAAAATCATTATTATCTCAGCTTTAACACTCCTTATACGCTGAAAACTGATATTTTCTTGTCCGTTTCATAACTAGCGGGATCTTCTGATGTTTTTAATAGAGTTTATTGACATACCCTCTGTACCAATCAGGATGACGATGCCTATAAACTGGCTTCTCCCATGTCAAATTACTAATGTGAGAACAAAACATTTGTTCATTATACATCACCGCCTGGATACAGAAGCTCAGTAACCTCGTGTGAATCAACTGTCGGTGGCAATGAAGCAGTCCTAAGAAATGTTGTAGATGTGCGAGGTGAATCGTAAAGTATAATCCAGATGAAGTTCACGCGGGGGGTAAATATCTATCATCAACAACATTGTTAGTGGTGGTATCCGAGGCATTAGGTAGAACCTTTTGGTTGCTAAAAACCTGACAAGGAGCTGAAAATAAGTAATCTGGACGAATATGGCCAGTGACTCAAGACCAGATATGCATCATTGCAATTCACTGTAGATGAGCCTGCTGGCGGAAGAAGCAGGAGGATTCAAAGACTTGGCCACCAACTACTATCAATGTGATGATGCCTGTAAACTGGCTTCTCTCATGTTAAATTATTAACGTGAGAATAAAAGTTTATTATTATTATTATTATTATTATTATTATTATTATTATTACTTCAATACGGTTACACCAGCTTTGGTAGAGACATCAACAAGAATACAGAGAAGGAGGATCATAACTTGATAAACCTATACATGGCCTCAGTTACGACAGTTCAAGACCTGTAAGGTACTTCTAATGTTTTGGGAGTCATATTCAGAGCTTTGCACCCTGTATTATGTAGGTTGACCATCGAATTTACAAAGTGCACGCATAGGAGACGCAGTTAGTGTTTTGGGGCAGGAAATGGGCATAGATAGCTTGTTGACGTGAGCAGCAGAGTATCTTTAATTCCCCTTTCGTTTGTAGGAATGGTAAGGATATCACGCTCATTGATAATTTTATGAGAACAAGTCAGTAAGGTAACGAACACCACACTGAAACTAAGCAATACGAAGAGTTAGTGAGTAGACAGGATGCCTTTCAATCCCTGCAGCAGGTGACTGCGATGGGCATCTTCGCTTTAACTGGTTGAAGGGATATTAACCAGGGGAAGTCTAGCCTGTTCAAAACAACCAAAATGAAGCGCGGGAAAGTCTACACGGCGGTGCATAGTCCGAAACGGCCATGCAAGCCATCAAACAGAGAAAGTGGTGAGATGATTGCGGTCTTCATATAATCGTTCAAATGATTTAGTGTCTGATGACAGGGATTTGTCAAGTCGACGACTGGGAAGCAAGTGCATGACAGTGGGTGTACTTGCATCTCTTTTCAAAGGCTACAGAAATCTTCATACAGTTTTGTTACAATATCAGTACGGTTGAAATATGAGGGTTGCCTAGGTGCGTATACATGTGTAAGTAAAAACATACAAATGTGATTGAGTTTTAAGTACAAGTCGTCAAGATGGGCCGTTGCTATGCGGATTGTGGTCGTAAACGTCGATCAGTCTAAAATTTATTAGTACTTTGTGGTTAACAAGGTGTACTATAACTGTGTCCATCCGACTTAATCGGAGCAAAGCTCATACAGTTAAATAGATTGACTGAGTGGACCAAAGACTGCCAACTTGCTCAGTTTTGGTGGGATAACCAAATAAGAAAACCTAACATTTTCTTTGCTAATAGGATATATTTCCAGTTTGGACTAATCAAAAGAAGTGGAAGAGGCTTCTTCACGGAAAATATAATCGGAAATAAACACTTATAAGGATAAAAAGTGTAAAGACTCAAAAAGCCTTCAACCTACCGGAACCTACTACCTTTCCACTGAAAACAGCAGCGCGTAACTCAAACCTCACGCTAGAAAATGTTGGAGGGGTAGAGTACGTTATGTTCTTAGTTTGATGTTACTGAATGTAATCATAGCAAAAAGTTAATACAGAAGTTCTCTGTCAGTTGCAACCTCCTTTGACCATTAGTTCGTTTTAAGTTACAAAGCATATAGCTTTTTCTCCTCTGATATAAATCTTTTCTTCTCATACAAGTTATACTGCTAGGCTGGTAGCTATTTTTGCTTGTATAACACTTAGTTATAACTAAGTAAGCAATTCAGTAAGCATAGTTATACTTTAATTCGGATGAAAATCAAGTTAAATGCCATAAGATCTTAAGGTTGAGTCAGAGTAAGTCAAAGTCAGTGTAGCCTGATACGTTTAAAACAATCATGTAGTATTTTCAAGTACATGCCGAAAAATAACGAGTGACCTGGTGATACATGCAGTTCCAGACCGTTTGCTATCTGTGCAAGTAAAGTATTTCATTCACATCTAGTGTTCATTATTAAGGATAGTAAGCCAGTTGTCCTTTGCTAATCATTGCAGTACACGTCTTTTTTCCAGTTCTCAGTTATAAGGATAGTTGATCTGTGTTAATCCTTGAGAAAGACATCTCTGTGACGACCTAGTCTCACCATGAACGCGTTAACCAAGGGTCCTGATACTACCTGCTAAGACAAGGAATTTCAGTCTCTGACCACACGATGGGAGAAACGCAAATACACACTAGTTTGATTCGATCGAGGTTTTCAGATTTTTTTGTGATGCACTCGGAGATAATCAATCCCAGCAGGGGAGAGAAGATAGGACAAGTTAGTACCAAAGTTATTGTTAAAGATACGGAATACCAGAATGAGATCAATCCGTTTCGTTCGGTAAGAGTGGGGATAAGTTTAGCCGATCTAATCGTTCCTCAGGGGGCAGATTAGAAAAGCCTCCCATTAGCTTAGTATCTACCCTTTGAACACGCTAAAGTACGTCAGCATCCTTTTTTAAACATGGGCTTGTAGCCTAATTGCAGTAATCTAAGTGAAATCTAACATATCGTGATCAAAACTTCTGAAAGCTCTGCAGATGAACCATAATACACGGAGGTCCTTTGCTGCAGCTGCATTACAGTGCACCGAGGTTTTCTAATCATGACATGATAACACCTAGGTCTTTCAGTTCAACGACTCGGAGTAGTGGTGAACCATCAACGGAATACCAGAAACAATTGCAAATGTTTATTGTTATACTTGTACCAAAGTCTATTTTCCAGGCACCAACGTTTGGACTAACCTACAAGTTCACCCAAATCCTCTTAAAGTACATACATTTCAGCATCGCTACGTATGGCTCTCCAATGTTTCACATCATCGGCGAATAGCAGCACCGAGATGAGCATTTGTGGTAATTCGTTGACATAGAACAAGAAAAGTAGAGGGCCTAGGATTGTTCCTTGAGGAACTCGACTCATCACAGGTTTCCACGCTAACAGTATCCCATTAACCCTCACTCTTCTTTTTTCTAACAGAAAGTCCCTAATCCAGCACCAAACCCAAAAGAGGAAAATCTCCCCAGTAATTTCACAACAGACACTTTGTCGAATGCCTTACTGAAGTCTATAGACGCGGCATCTGTTAGCAACTTGCAATCACGGACTGCAACTTATTCCTCTCTCGTTGTAGGGAAGTTTGTTGAACAGGAGTTCCAGTACGGAAGCCGTGTTGCTGTGATGCCGGAAGATTATTTGATTCGACATGCCTAAGTACCTTATCACGAATTGTTCTTTCTAAAACTTCAATAACTATGCTGGTTAAACTCGCTGGGCGATAGTCCGCCACCAGCTGGCGACTACTGGCCTTGAAAACTGGATTGATTCTGGTATCTTTTCAGTTTCTAAGAAGGCGAGTCTGAGATAAGGACATATTAAAAAGACCAGTGACTGACTAAGCAACAATATCTGCTAGCAGTCGGGTGCAACTCATCGGTACCCCGGGGATTTTTCAGGTTCAAGATTAATAAGCAACTGTAAGACTGTTTCCTTTGGTGTGAACACTATATCCATTAGTGGAACAGTGCTGACACCACTACTGAGCACTTCATCATCATGATCTACGGAGACTTCACTCAAGTAATCCGATCGATTCCACCAGACTATCGAGCTTTTACCAGAAAGGGAATTCCATACTTTATCTGAGTCCTCATGAATACAAACAGTCATTTAGGGCAGTTTTGGCCATCATTTATAAGCTGTTTCTCGCAGAACATCCAAGACTGTGTAATCAAAGTTTTGCAGAGATGACGGACTTTTCAGTAGCCAGTTTTAAATGTTTCCAGTCCAGTTCCTATAAACAAGTCCCATAAACGCCTCCTCCGCCCTACTGGTTCCTGAGTGTCTTCATTAGACCATGGAGAGCGATATGAGGACCTTCACGGAGTCAACCATGGAATAAATGCCGTCTTTACCTCTTCAAATAGAGTTCTAAACTTACCCCAAGTGTTATCTATTGATGAGTCCTTGTCGATGGTCCAATCCTAACCGACTGCGCAATCCCTTAGACTTGAAATGCTTACGCGCAGTGTCGTAACTAAATTCATACGTCCGAAAACCGAGAGTTAGCACTACATGATCGCTGTCAGTTAACGGAGCGAAGTATCGTAGATCCATAGTATCTTCACATTGGTTGGTTAAAACCAAATCTAATAACGATGGCTTGTGTCTAGAATCGTATCGTGTTGCACAAGTTACGTTTTAAACTAAGGCAGATTCTATTACCGTTAAAAGCAAATCATTTTGGAAGGAGCTGCCCGAGGCTGACTGTTAGTTCTTTCCAGTTTGTGTGGAGCACTCAGATCCCCGAATATTAAGCATATGTTGCTTCTGCTCCAGTTACGTATATTGGTTAGCATGAAGTCATTTGCAAGGCAAGATGGATTACGATAAATTACCCTAATACTACAGAAACTTTGCTTTGACTTCAGCTCACAATTGGCCACTTCTCAGGTGCCGCATTCATGTGCTTCGGAAGTGACTGATCGTATGTGGACGTCATCACGGACATAGACTGGTATACCACCACTTTTTTGACCCACAACCCTATCTGTCCTTACACAGTAATACCGTTAGAAGTGGCTTAAAATCTGAATCCTTTATTAGCCAGGTTTCAGTAACGGCCACTACATCATGACCTGGTTCACAGACTGAAGTCCCGAGGTCTGTCATTTTACTTCTAGTGCTACGAACATTGGTGTAGATTACGTTCACTGTTATCTAATTGCTTCTAGAATGCGTTCACCAAAAGAACTGATACCATGAGCTGAAGGGAGTTCTCGTCGTTGTGCATACTAGGTGCCTGTAAACTTAAGTGGCATCAATTCAACAAATGTAGACATCTATAGTTTTGTGCACATTCCAACATCTTTATGTGTACAACTGCCTACGCAATACAAATGAAACAACCGACATGCTGACTGAAATATATATGCATATTTTAGTTGAGTGAAAAATCAGCAGAAAGCTATTCTTGGCCTACACATAAACCAATAAAAATAGGAGACTATAAGTACAAAATACGGTTTGAATGTTGAAATATTTGAAGCAAAGCTTCATAAAATTATGAGGTTGTCCAATATGAATTGTTTCTAAAATGTCTTGGATTACCATCATCAGTATCAACATAGGACCAGGCATTATTGCGTAACGGTCCGAGTTGCCACACCTCATATCAGTACATCAAGTAAAAAAGCAGTGAGGCACAAGATGAAGATAAAAAAATTTAGTCTAGAGAAATATAAAGTACGGAAGGAGAGAAAGGAAGAATGAGAAAATGGTGAGATTCAGTATAGTGTCGTTAAGATGAGGATAATGTATGTATACATCTGCGCCACTGACATCGGTTCTGAGCCATGTGATCACCTAGTCTCCAACCACTGGATTACGCGTAGGATATGAAAAGAGTTTTACGGAAAATTTCACATTTCGCAATACACGTTAAAACTCCAGCAGCTAAGCCATATTTTCAGGTGAAGTCTGGCTGGAATATTTCGTAAAGACTTCATTTATCCAGTGCTTGCACTTTCTACTGGTGTGGTCACGCATGAATCATTGGCCTTCGACCTAGGACTACTACATGACGGCAGCAGTCGCCACACTTCACGACATGCCAACACGTACATTGGAAATAAGCATATAGCAGAGTGAAATCTACCTAATCAAAAAAGAGCCTTAAGATATATTGAGGAAAATAACAAAAAGATATGAATGTAGAATATTCTCGGTAGGATTTACGGCTATAGATTTAGAGTTGGTCACAAAGTAACAGCCAAGTCTGTAGCAAATCCATTTTAAAAGGGATACGAAACTAAATTGATTGCTTTAACTGCAATCCAATACATTTGACCATTATTAGACTATCTGATTCCATGATAGTGCCAAAAGTGGCAAAAGAAGGAAACTGCTAGGCTAGACTTATTTATCTGTGTTGTTATATCGTCAATCAGTGACAGAACAGGGTTGATCCAACTCACCAAGTAAATGAAATGGTCAACGCACTCAACCGCTTCACTCCGTATTGTTGAACAAGGCACTAGTAAAGACCAGTCCTGAAACAATAATTCGCTTCTTAAGGGTGATGAGAAAGGCATGTTGAACATTCCCAAATTGCCACTCAACGTTCTAGTAGGCTCTGCATCTTTTCAGCGTCTTCACTGTGTCATCTGCGTACTCAATCTACTAATGATTCTTGTTTGACAGGATTAGTTGCTGTGAAGTCACACGACTAGAGGGAGACTTTCTTGCTTATAACTATTACAAAATTGAGTAGGAATGGGAACAGTGAGCATCCCTGACAGACACCACTCGACGAACACGACTCACCTGATAACTTACACCATAGGCCGTAACATAAATGGGTATTAGAGTGCAGTGCCTTCAACAGAGTGGTATAATTACGCTGCACTATAAGACCTTTCGATCGATGAAGTGATAAGCCACTCTCATGTCGAGAAATATACCCAGTGTCATATGTCGGAAAGTGTATGTGTTGCGAAACCCGGCGAAGTCGATAAATCTATTCTATATCGTTACAATATTGACATAGATATGCAGTAAGGCAGATCACCTGTTGAACTAGGATATGTATAACATCTGACAACCAAACTTGAAGTTTTGTTGAAGAAGGTAACTAATTTCTCGTAATTTTTGGAGTTGAATTATGGTCGAATATGTCAAATTCTAATGTGTTTCTAGGACGTGTGGCTGAAAGAGGTTACAGGGCTGATGACCTTGCCTTCACAGTGGTCCTCGAGATCAAAGGAATCAGTGATTAAGGACTCTTGGGGGTATGGCTGGAAATCGGTGGCAATAACTCCTTAACGTCTGCTTATGGTTAAATATTTGCATTAGCCGTTATCTTCAAATTTTGTCCTATTACACAGCTCTTCCTACTTTGATATCACTTTTTATATCCACCTGTTGTTTTTGTACTACTGTAAAGTGTAGCAACTTAAGGTAATGTACCTATATGCGAGGTTCTACGTTGATTTTGTTAGTCAATCAGTCGTCCCTCTAAGTTACCGTTTTCAAAGTCAATCTTCGCTAGACTAAAAGGGTTGCTGTTATAACGTTTTTTGGACTCAAAAGATCTTTATTTCGGAACGTTATGCCATAAACGAGTAGGATTAAAAGAACTAAGGATGATTAAACTGAAATATGTTTGTCTGTAAAGTCGCTGACTGTTAATCCCAACCACGTAGTTTAGTGTAAGTGGTTTGGTGCCGCCTGATAACCAAAACCGGTGGAGGTGCTAGGCCATATGGCTCAGAATTGAGCGTAGTGGTGTAGATATGCCTATACTTTGTGATTTTAATTGCTATATTGCACTCTCGAAATAGAAAGGAAGTAAGTGTAGTCAGCAACCACCTGCACGCTTGTGCAGTATTCATTGAGCCACACTGTGCTAGGGCTTGTGATGCTACCTGGTCATCTAAACTTCAGCAGGTAGAAAAGAGTTCGAACCCGTAGCCCTTTGGTTGAAAGTTAGGTGCCTGGACCAATGAGCCATTATTCCATATACTGCATCCTACTGTTTGCCTAGTCCCTCTTCAGATAATCTTATGGTTTACCTCGACTTTTACTATATGATTTGGATTTCTTTTTCTTGGACATTGTCATTCTTTACTTTGATATACTGGTGTATGTGACAACTTGTACCGTCCCTCTCTAAATCTAGTTCCTATAGTGACACTGACTGAAACTGACCACCTCTACTTTTTCCGGTTAACTGGTGTCAGCATCTGATGTTTGCTCACAAAGCCACTTATTTAGAATACGTAAAATGTGATAAAGTCCTTGAAGCCTGCGTTATACTAAAACTAATTTGATTCGTTTCAGTTACATTCATACAGACAGATAAAATCGACGTAGGACCTCACACACGGGTACATCGTTTCAAGTTAACGCACTTAACAGTAACATGAAAAGTACAGGTGGGCAGAAAACGAGTGATGTCAAAGTTGACAAAGTTGTGTGAGAGAATAAACAATCTGAAGATAAGGGTTAGTGCGAATATTCAATCTTTAGAGTGAATATGTCATTGTGACCGATTTTCAGCCACTACCAGGAGCCCTCAACTGGTGATCCTTTTTGTCTCGGGGACCTCAACCACGCAGTCTACATCTCCTACATGGCTCAGACCAACAGTTAGAGACGTCGACTGGTGCTACGTCTTAGTTTGGCCACCCTGTACCCTTTCCCAACCTAATCCAACTTCTCCTAGCATCCCATGTCGAGATGGGCGGTCGTTTGGCTTGCGCAACACACGTTCAAGCTACCTCAGCTGTTGAAGGTTTACAACCTCGTTGACAGACTTTCCTCTTCACAGAGCTTCAACATCGTATATATGGTCATCACCAAATATCATCAATACTGAGGAGAGACGATCAAATATAAACATATGAGCTGAAAATGGATGTTTCCAGGTATGAAGCTGAACCTTGGCACCTAAGGGGTGCATTTTTAGACATTCGTTTTGCAAACATTGCATATTTCACTTTGCTCATGGTTTCTTGAATATGGACATATAGTGTACTCCTAGTTTTGAGAAAATAATTTATGCTTAGTTGATGCAAATCACATCTTTGACATTTTTTTAGAATGGTTGCATCATTCAAACCGTCGCACGAAGTTATATCAGTCCCTGTATTGATTTCTATCTGGTTGTCATGAAGTTTCACGCAAAACATTTGGTGGCACTTTTATGACATGTAAAAGTATACAGCCTTAACATGTTATTTTACTATGGAATTGTATTAACTTTGCATTTTAGGACCCTCACGTCCTTCCACTTATTGAATAGTAATAAAAAACAGTTTTATAACCTTGGGTCTCAAAGTGAAAATAAGATTTCAGAAAATGAGATCTAAGGACTTTTTCCGAAGAAAATTCTCTCAAGTTTCGCCTTATCTTCATCTGAACACAAAATCAGCAATTAAAGTTGACTTCTGAAATGAGTTGGCGAGGCATTTTAGCACTGGGAACCAAATATCTTAGAAGGCTTCAAAAATTTCCGGTGGTATTTCTCAAACAACCCAGATTATACTTGGTAAGTGAACATTATATGTAATATTCCCTTTAGTTACCAAGGTATTCTGTCCAGTATCCTCGTGCCCATCCAAACATTTCACGTCTATCTAAATATTTTGGCCATTATACTCAAAGAAACACACTGGTTAGAGCAATATACAGAACGCTAGTTAATAGCAGTACCCAACAACGACCTAATTCATTACTAAGAGCCTACAGAGGATTCGCTGGATCTGTTCAGTTAAGGCATTACTTGCACAGTCGATCTGAGTAAGTACTTTCCAAACAGTTATCTTTCAAAAACACACTTTCACTCATTATGCAGCGAAATACAGCTCACTGGTTCACTCATACACCTGCTTAGTTGTCAGTGTTTGAATGACATCACTGATTTTAACACAATACACATATGACTCATGGCTTATCTCATGAACCTATGCGTGGTTGCATAAGTTAATTTTCTATCAAATTCATACTGAATTTTTTGGAAATTTTGTCGAGTGCTTTTCTTTGTTGTCTTTAGATATCACTTCAAGTATATAATGTGATATAAACTTACCTTGCCATAATTTAATAGCTTGAGCTAAGTGAAAACTGACTGTCAAACTGCAACTTGGTCTTATAGTAGCTGAGTGCAGGTTTCCATACTTCAAAACAGTTGAGTCTGAAAAAGGAAAGTCAATTCATAGTCTTAGTTATGAAGATAAATAAGATTTTTATTAAATGTAGGTTGAGAAGACGCCCACCGTTTTAAGTCACAGTTGAAAGTAAATGTATCTGTACTACAAAGACCGGGTCTTAAACATGCTTGCAGATACCAACTAATGTACTTCCTTTGTAGCATATATCCTGAAATTAAAACAGTGCAAATATTAATCGGTGCCTGTATAAGGATTGAAAGGCAACATTACAAAGTGTGTTATATTTTGTCAAACCAACAGTTGCTAAAGTGATGTGGTATTCGGAACCACTCAATTGAATTGGTCCTACCACGTCCAAAACTTTGTTTGAGGATTATCAATGCTAAAAGCGTCTACTGCTATCGTATAATTAGTGAAGGTATAATGTGATTTAAGATTGATTTTGCACTCTTCATAAGAGAGTGATAGTGTGTGGTAGTAAGTTTTTTTCATTGAATTATCTGCATTCCGTTAGCCAGGTAATATGAAAAAAGAAATATGGGACCTGGCATGACTTAGTAGCGGTCCAAATTGCTACACCTCACCTCAGCAAATCCACCAAGAGGAAAGATAGTGAAACAGGGGAAGATAATGTAATTAAAAGTTGTTAAAAGCCATAGGAACGAAGAAAGATGTGGTAAAACAATGACAAATGCGATATGACTGTGAGGATAAAGATAAAGTATAGATGGACTTGCGCCACTGAAATCGATTCTGAGCGATATCACCTAGAATCTCTAACCACCTATCTTTCTTGTCACACCAGTGCCTTCTACCGTGATACGCTAGTATAAGGTGTGGCAACTTGGACCGTTGTGCAATAACGTCAGGTTCCATGTTGGTGCTGATTAGTTGACTAATGAATAGGCGGGGCCAATTTAATAACCCTTTAAACTTTGATCTGTTCTCATTTTGGGGTTTGTAAGCTTCCTGATTATGGTGTGTAAAACAACTGAAGGCGATTATCAGAGACTCAAGGTAAAACCACTCAATTTTTATCTTAGTACCATAGATGTACTTGATTCCTATCTTCATCTAGGTTTGTTTCACTAATAATTAAGTTCCGTTATTTACTATGCATTCTTTTCTTCCTGCCTTATAATTTTTTAAGACTTTTGAATGCGTTGTTTTCCTTTTCCTCTCCTCCCTCTTCCTTCGTTGCGTCTCACTATTTTGTTAATGTCTGCCTGATGTGGAACGTGTTTGCTTTAAATATTATGCGGTAATGCCAAATCCCACGTTAGTAATGTCTATCTGTTACTCAACGATGTGGTCGAGGATTTGATCAAAAACATTGAACATTAATATTGTTAGCTAAAAAGTATACCAGCAGTTCTTCAAATGATCTTAATAAAATTTATTTATCAATTAGTCAGATGTCACCAAACCACCAACTTACACATTTTCTATTTGTTTTCACCTGATTTTTGAAATTTCCTAACCGAAATAAAAAACAATATTTGGACAATTTTCAGCAACTCTTTCCGTCCAATCAATGAAGTTTGTAAACCTAAACATGAATCTTGGTTTTCAAATCTCTTTGGAACAAATAAATATCAAGTATTGCCTAGTTTGGCTACAAATTCTGCTGAGTCAATAGTTCCAAAAGAATTTATTGCTTCAGGATGCAATAGCGCTGTATGGGCTGCAGAAGTTCGTCAACAAAAACAACAAAATAATAGTGGTAATTGAGAGTTGTTATTTCCTAAAATATATCAACAAATTCTGATTATTAACTATGTCTACTTTTTCCCACTCCAATGATTTTACTAAAAGAGACAACTATTTCTTCACATTTCACCATGCCATTATGTTTATTTGAAGAGCTACTTATACCGTCAAAACTCTAATGAAAGCTCCTAGGATAAGATTGCAGTTTCTTAGGGTGACTAGGGTTTCTGGGTGCATTGCTTTCGTGGTCTCAGAAAGAAGCTTTAAAAATAGGGTGTAGTTTGTTTCCGCTTTATTCCTGCTTAGTTTCAGTATGCATAACACTTCCCAGTTGACAATTTCAATGGACAATTCTTAAAGGTATTATGACATCTGTATTCCTTGTTAATCAGAACTAGATAAGTACTTAAGAATGTCAACCGCACTACTTGTTTAGATGTCTTCAATATCAATCACATACATCATTATCACTGGCATTACAGCACAACTTTACATTGTCCTTGATCACTGTTTAATAACTTATGCAGCATTTATCATTCGTTAAAGAAACTGTCCCATCAACATATTTCTCCCCGCTATCAATCACAAGTAGAAGACTTCCGTATTTTTCAGAAAATGTGAGCTTTTAAAAACTGTTGCTGCTAATCTTACAAACTAGTCATCGACGTTGAGGTTAGATTTAGGTGTCTTTCTATGACAAACATACGGAAATCAGTTTGACTAACATGGTATCAGATATCTTAGGTTGCATTGTCATAAAGCACCTAACTACCACTTTAGAACAACAAACCCTAAACAATCAGACAAGTTTCAAATGTAGGTAAAATTGTATTCATATCTTTATCTTTTGATGTATTTTGGAAAATAAATGGACCAATCAGCACCCGACACTAACTATATTTCTTAACCTGGAGTTAGCATTCGGTGCATTGTTCTAGGCACTCAACTTCCAAACCTACGGTTTACAGGTTCGAACCAAGCTCCACCTGCCGAGGTCTGGGTAGCCAGATAGTATCATTAGCCACTCATACGATAGGCGTGGGTCAATGCCTACTGCACTAGCATGCACAAGGTCCCTGAAGGGATTTCAGTCTTTTTCTGTCCGAGCATTTTCGCTCCGTTGGTCGAGGTGTTGTGGCAGTCCCTGACTGGAGAGATTACTGAAGATTGAGATTCCAATTCACGTGGCTGCGCAAGGAATTAAGGTTAGTTGTTGTTTAAAATTACAAAAAGCAGTTCTGTTCATCTAAGATCTCCGTTTCCACCATTTTCACCTAATATGGAACTTGTGGGGCTGTGGCTCATTAGTTTTGGCAGTTGGCTATCAACCAGTGGTTCATGATTTCAAACACTACTTCATCTATCGAGGTCTGAGCAGTCAGGTAACATTATTAACCTCCGCATACTAGGTGTGGCTCATTGCTTACTGCATGAAGGTGCAGGTAGTCTCTGAGCGCATTTTGATTTCGAACTTTGAACTTCTTATTGCCCGGTTTACCCTACCCAGATGGCATTCGGTTGACCTAAAATATACGGACAGCATGTTCGTGTTCAGTGAATAAGCCGACAAAATATAGGATCTTCCGAACATTTCAACCTTATCAAATGCAAGCTAATGCTTCGGTGACTGGTTTTCAGTGGCTTCTAGTTTAGAAATTTCGAATAAGGTAGTGAGATGCGTTGGCTACCAACTTAAGAAATTGCGCAAAACCTGAAGGGGTTGATTACTGGCAAAATTTCACCTCGGATACTATAAGTGATATCCCTGAAGAATTCGGGGAATGACAACAACAGAATTTGCCAAATCTGAAAAGGGTAACTCAACAGTAACTACAACCTGTTAACTTGAATTCATAAGCATGTATCTAGGATCTGTAACGTCCATGAGAATAAACAAGGAGTCAGCAGAAAGCCTATAAACTAAGCTATTCAGTTTTATTTTAAAATAAATGCTGTGTAACATAGTTTTTGAAATAAATAAAACAGTCCGACCAATCACATTTATCTAAATGTGACACTTTCCTTCCTTCGGGTTGTTAGGACGAAATGTATGCATGTACATCCTTCTTATTTATTTATCTGTTGAGTTTCCTGTTTATTTTCCTACTACCCCTTTTTTGCAAAACTTACAATTTATCTTAGAATCTGCCGACAGATTAGCTGTTAAAGTACTATATAACTACTACGCGAATTCGTCGTATGATGGACCTACAAACACGGAGAGTGATAGTGATAATAATAACAATGCATTGAAGGATATACCTGAAAGTTGGATATTACTTCATCGTCAAATTCAACGAGAATGTGAACTTCGTCCTCAAACCAATCATCCTAATATTGTACCCTTAGTTGGACATTTTATCGACCGTGCACCTCAAAATACTTCATCAGCTAATTGTACATCAGTTGACAAGACTCCTGAAAGTTATACTTGTACAACTAGTCATGGTAAATCTTGCATCATATCATCTGATAAGGTTTATCAACCCGTTAATAATAGTGTACATTCATCTTGTATGCGATCTCAGTGTTGGCCAGGTGCAGAATCATTTTCTGAAGGGTTTGGCGGTCAACCGTATACATTCTACATGTTAATGCCAAGGTAAGCTGTTTTTCATAGGCTATGAAATTTATAGCCATTTTTACTACTTTATCAATGATTAAATGTTGATAGCCGAATATTTTTGTTAAAGAAAAGAAACTTCTCAACATATTTAGTACACATACAAGATCAGTTCATTGTTTGAAGATTAAGAAACAAATTACCATATTTCCTTGTTTTGAGGCTATTTAATGATCGTGAAGAAATCATCCTTTAGAACAATAGTTGTAAGATTACGTTTCTCTGTTTGCTGTACAACATGATATCCCTTTTTAAAACAGGAGTGCAAGTAACTATTTGTGAATCCTAATTTCAAGGAAAGTTACCACAATCTCGATTCCAAATGAATCAAAAAGGAGGAAGTATATGGTGGTTCATAGTTTAGATATTTCCAATAGATAAGTGTTATTCACTATTCGATGACTACATCCGTCGATTAACAGATTACTGAGATAGGCGGTCTATGTTCAAACAGTGAGTTTTTCGGTTCAAACACAGCTCCATTTGGTAAGGTTTCGGTCGTTAATTAGTATCGCTAACCGCTTAACATAATTGTTTCAGTTCATGATCTGATGCAAAAACCGTTGTGTATTGACCAGGCTCATCTCAAGAGTTTCTTCTGGGTTACTGAATGCATATGAATGTACTCCAGCAGGCTAAGAGGACAGTGAGGAGTGGGAGCTATGGCTGTGAGCAGTGGGGCGTAGCGGCAGCTAAATAGATAGAAGAGATGGCTGCGATGGATAGCAATAGACAACTATTTAAAATTATCAAGAAAAATGGTACGAAAAGGTCAATGGTTAGTGAGACTATAGCGGAGAAGAGTGGGTTTATGACTCACTGTTCGACGAGATGACTGTAACGATGGGTGGAACACGAAGGCAGCAGTTCAGGTAACCTCCAGCTACTATTCCGTTTCCTACTATCCAGTTGGATGGTGAATGAAACACTGAAATAGGACCTTTAGCACTTACAAAAGTCGAGAAAAGCTACAAGTAATCTGAAAGAAGAAAGGGCATCAACGACAGTTAGGGTAGTAACGGAGTTGTTCTACGACGGCATTGGTGGATTATTCGTCAGCTTAACTGAGGCATAAGCTAGCGTATAGGAATGATCCGAATCACTGATTGTCCCGCTCTTCAGAAAAGCGAAAGAACTGGCTGTGCTAACCACAGAAGAATCAGCTTGACGAACATAGTGTCTAAGATTATGCGTTCTATAACTCTAAGGCGTCTGGGGAGGCATCTGGAGGAACAACAAACCCGAGGAGACCAGACAGGTAGGTTTCGTACCTGGTCGTGAGTGTTTCGACCAAATATTCACTCTCAGCCACGTTCTGTAACATAAGTACACTTTAAGACATACGACACTAGCTGTATTTCTGGGTCTGAAGGTGGTATACCACTCCATCGATCGGGAGGTCTTATAGAAGTGTCTCTCACTGGAACAAGTGCAGCGTAAGTACATCAGTTTGTTGGAGGATCTGTACTCGAACACCGGTGGATGTGTTACAGCCTATGGTGTGTTATGACGTGAGTTGTGTACATCGAATGGTTTCTGTCAGAGATTCCATTTTAGTCTGTTTATTAACACTGTCACACAGTGAAACAGTACTATTTACTACATATTATGTCCGAAACTTTGTTCAGTAAATAATACTGTTTCACCGTTTAGTAGTCCTAATAAATAGACTAAAATGGAGTTACAATATATCAAGAATATTCAGTGTCTCCATTCCTACTCAACTTTGTCATAGTTATAAGCAAAAAAGTCTCCCTCTCGTCGTGTGACTTCACAGCAACTAATCCTGTCAAACAAGAATCATTAGTAGATTGAGTACGCAGATGACACAGTGAAGACGCTGAAAAGATGCAGAGCCTACTAGAAACGTTGAGTGGCAATTTGGGAATGTTCAACATGCCTTTCTCATCACCCTTAAGAAGCGAATTATTGTTTCAGGACTGGTCTTTACCAATGCCTTGTTCAACAATACGGAGTGAAGCGGTTGAGTGCGTTGACCATTTCATTACTTGGTGAGTTGGATCAACCCTGTTCTGTCACTGATTGACGATATAACAACACAGATAAATAAGTCTAGCCTAGCAGTTTCCTTCTTTTGCCACTTTTGGCACAACCGCTTATCTTCAGCTACCCATAAAGAGTCGAGTTTACTACGCCACAAGTCATTCTGTTTTGTGTGGCTATGAAACATAGCCATTAAGGGTTAGAGATATAGGAAAGCTTTCAGTGTTCGATGGCTGTTGACTTCTTAGCAGCTGGCATTTGTCGAGATATCGCCACATCAGTCGCGTAGAAGCCAGGTGTAGAGTGTCCTGCTAAAGTGAAAACTCAGTTGATAAGGTAGTGAACGTTAATCGACCCAGGTGGCATGTGTTCTCCCGTATGCCAGTCATCATTTACCCCTCGTGACTGTGTTAAGGGAAGTAGGTTAAGTCTCGCAAAATGTTAGAATCGGTCAGATAAAAAATGGAACCAGTTTATCCAGTCTTCAACTTTTGGTCTGAGCCATGTAGGAAACGTAGACTTTTTGGCTGTAGTCTGCATGACACTCGAAACCGCTTATAGACAACTTTAATCGATGCGACTCAGAACAAGTCCTAATGACAGTCTTACCCACTTATTCCCTTCATGTAGATTGTCCAGCCAAATGGTATTATCGAGCAAAAACGAATGTTTCTTGAGGTTATGATAAACCAGAAAAGGCTTTTTTATACTTACACTACAAAAGTAGTTGCTGCTATGGTGCAAGTAGCTACTATATGATGGAGGTCGGAGGACGAAGGCGTACTGTTGGCTGGACGGAATGTGACAATTAAGGTGGTTGATCAGAAGCCTATGCTGATACTGCATTCCACACGGAAAGGTGATGTTATAAAAGATCGACTTGAAAAAATCACACACCTTTCTGTCCTACGGTCTACTCGTGCTGGCAGTACAGACTTTCGTAGCTGTATTCAACATAATCAAACATAAATCTCAATTATGCTGAAGTTTCATGTATTGTCCTACCTAGAGTCGATGTCCTGTGAACTCTATGGTTATGCACAACTATTACTAATGTAGTTTCCTTTTAAGTTATTTCAAACTGATCTAACTGTGAATGATGTGGGCAGCTGGAAAGTGTCAAGCGCCGTCACAACTCTGTGAGGACTCAATTTCACTCAGGTCATTATCAAGCTCCCACATCTTTTTTCCTTTTAGTCTTGCATCACATCTTCGAGTCGACATTCCTGTATCATTTTCAACCTGTTGTAGCTGTGTAGCCGTTGATGCAGACAGACAGTGAGACGAAATGAACGTTGAACTTTGTACACAAATGCATTTGTTGAGGTTGTCACACGTTATAGTAGTATGCAAAGAACAAGTGGATCAGAGAAACTGATATCAAAGTGGACATAGGTGTATTGGAGGAGAGGGTATTTAAAAGTTGAGGTTAGTCAAAACACTGGAGTTTTTGGCAGGCATCGAAGAGTGAAAATATCTCCATTGTGACTGATTTCCATCCATTTCATGAAGAATCGTCAACCACTGATTCCTATGGTCTTGAGGACTCTATTCAGATAGGAAGTTTTCACTCCGCTACACGACACAGACCAACAGCCGAGGACTTGATTGACTGATGTGATGTCTTGGTTTGTGCACTCGTGACCCTCTTCCAACGTAACTGAACTTTTCCTTTCATAGCACGTCGGGGAATGTGGTGGCTTGTTATGTGCAGCACATATGTGAGCCACCCCAGTCGTTGAAGTTTTACCACTCCATCGATTGACATGTCTTCCTTGTCTAGTACCTTCCGACTGACATGAGCAATGCTACAAAGACACCTATGAATAAAAAAACTGTAACCACTTGATATCTCCTGCTATTGGTGGGTCATGTGTCCCAGTCGTATGACATGACGGAATGAACTGGAGCGTAGTATACTGGTCCTTTGGTAGGTAGTCGGATATCTCGTCGGTGCCAGAGGTGTCGGTGGATAAGTCTTTGAGACCAGGGAGCAGAGTGTGTCCCTTGTGTGTTGTGAACAGACTGGAAATGGCATATCAAAGCATTTGATGTTCTCACTCTCAGTTGACTTGAAGAAGTTCCTCTAACCGAATCTGTGACATCTCGAGCTATGGATGTGTGGTGTGTTTGTTTATAGAGGAGTCAACCAATGTGTTATTGTTCACTTAGTCTCAACCGACTTATATGGTGTGTCTGTTTCACTAGAATTGTATATTGTGTCTATAGTTATTCGACTCCTAACTGATTCTCTATATCAGCCAATTTGAGGTTACCAGATAGGTTTTAGGCCTGAATTAGAATGCACGGATGAAATCTTCACGCTTCGACAGGTTTTTGGAGCTTAGGTTGACTTACTAGTGCCGGACACATTCTAATTGTTTGCTCGAAGGTGGTATTCGATTCCATCGAGTAAGGGTTGTTGTGACAATTTCTGACTCTTAAGGGAGTAGCATGGAAGTATACTTATTGAGTCAGGGTTTTCAGGTTGGACTTTTGTAACGATGTGCTTATGGAGTGTTTTCGTCTGAAGTATCATACACAGTAGTGTCCACCAAGGATGTCCACTTGTCCCATTTCGGTTTAACTTAGTCGTATGGTCTAGTGGGTAAAAGTGTTGTTACTTCCGACTTCTCGGCGACTAGCTTAGTTCCTGCTAGGCACCTAGTTAACTTGGAATTGGCAGATGTTTAGATGGAAACGTTAAGCCAGTCTGTTTGTCGTTTCGAGCCACGTAGGAAGATTTTGTTTGCCTGGTTAGTATGTGATGTGTAAAAATAACTGCTCGCAAACTTTTCGTGACATGGCTGAAAATTGGTTCCAAGGATGCTAGTGTATCCATTTTGTGACCCATTCGAAAATTAGAAAAATTCCTCGATGCTTCCCTTTTTGGATTCTCTTTCCTTCCACACAGTTTCATCTACTTCCGTATCACTTTTTCTATCAAACTGTATTTTGCATGCTACTGGGAAGTGTGACAAATTAAAGCGATGCGCTCCCACGCGAAGTTCTTCGTTGATTTTGTCCGCGCTATTCAACTGATTAGTGCAATGAGAACTAAAATAATAGTGAAATTCTCCATCATTTCTTTGTAATCGCTGCTGAATGCAGTTGAGTTGATGTCATAAATGGGTTCTACCGAAGACTGTCTAACCTCATCTGAGCCATGAGCCTTTGGATGTTTACTCTTAGGTGACTATTTTAATTTACTAGTTGGTAGACTATGACGGGTTTCGAACAACTCAATTTTTTTTTGTCTTCATATTTGCTGTGTCTGAAGGTGATAGGTCCTTGAAGTTACTTAACACACTGATCAGTCGAAATCCTCTTGATAATTTCGCGCACATTTGTGCAGTGAGCCACACCTGTCGTGTAAGGCCTAATTATACTATTTGATTGCCCAAGCTTTGGTAGGTGAACCCAAGTTCGAACTCCTGGTCCATCAATTGAAAATCAAGTGCCTAAATCAATGAGCCACAGCTGGACAAACTAGTCAGTTTAATCGATCGATTTACCTGCTTTCTCTACTTAATGCTCTACTACATACTACCTGTATTCTGAAGGTATGATTTGTCAAACTTTTGGAACCCTTTCTTATTAGATTTCACAGGTACTTACTTTTAAGGATCGCATACACCGCTAAATTTACCTTTCGAGTTTCTGGGGATTCAATGACAAGTTCACGCAGTTGTTAATCACCTGCGTGCCGTTCGACTTAGAGGTGCATTTACGGCTTAAAAGATCAGTGGGACTCGTTTATTTTTTTTTTTGTAATATCTCCTTACTGATGATTTCTACCGAAAACTGCTTAGCCTCCCAAAGAAAGTCAAACGCTCAGATGTTTTCGTTGTATCAGGTGTTTCACTGCACACGTGAGCAGGCTAAGTCATGCAAGAAAGTACTTGGGTAGCACTTTCGGATTCCCATCTGAACGAACATGACGGCGATCACCTTGTACCGCTGTGCTCAGCACATTCCTGCAGGCTTAGAGCACAATGAGGGATGGGAGCAATTTAAATGTAGACTGACAAGAAGTCTACCCTATGGCTGCGAGCGACGATAGGCAGTGGCAGCTAAAATAGGCGGTTGCGATAGATAGCAGTAGACATCTTTTTAGAATTATCAAGAAAACTGGTGCGAATAAGTCAATGTTTAGTGAGACTATAGGAAAGAAGGATGGGCCTACAATTTATTGTCCGGTGAGACGACTGGAACGATGGACGAACTTTCTACCAATTTTTACAGCTTTCTCATTTACTCCCTTATCCTTTATCTTGAAGTTTCCTCCTTTGCTGTGTTGATATGAGGTGTGGCAACGTAGACTGTTACTCAGTAATCTCAGACCATGTTAATATTATCCATTTAGATATGTTGACCGAGAGAGACTTGAATAAAGATTAGTAGGCAACTATGTTGATGTCGATCCGACGGATGTTGAGTGCTGAAGGAGTTGTGAGGTCAGTTGACATATCTTAATTGTTTCATCTACATATTCCCTTCTATGAACTTGAATGGAGACGGAACAGTGATTAAGGCAGAATAAAATGATACCATTGTACTTCGACGGTTTCTCATCAGTTGCTGACGAATTGAAACAGTAAAACTTCATATCACAAGAATTTGGACATACTTCCAGGTTTCTTACATCGTGGAAGGTTATTTCTTCTTAAGATGCCTGGTGGGGAAATTGTATTGACCATAGTGATACGCAACTGCAGAGCCCAATTATCATCTGTTTGAGGCAGGTCACATGGCCATTTCAGATGTCCGAGTCTTTAGTTTGTTTTAAAATTCATCTATAATCCCAACCACCGAAAGACAGCAGTTTGGTGTGCAGTATGCTATTTTTTAGGACTAACCTTTTCTGAACCTCCTCCATAAGGAAACATAACCAGCATAGTACTGCTGATTATCAGTGAGTAACGCCTTGTTGCTCTCACTTTCCTGTCTAGATAGCAGTACAACGTCATTCTCGTACCCTCGTCATAGCGTAGGAAATTACATTATTACGAGAACTGCTTTTTGTCTTGCAGCTTTCCAACTGACCTATCTGATATGAACCACGAGGGAGCAAGTGTTTCCTTAGCATAGCTCGGGTGATTGTGATATACAGGCCCGACCACCGCATCAATTTACGAGTTTATTAGTCGTGATTCAGATCAATCATTGTTGTACTGTAAACTGAAGTACATAAAACTAAAATAGGTCACATGTCAAGCCTGTTTTTTCTTTTTAATCTAAGTCTGTAAATGGTTACTCTAAATCGTAATTTAGTCGACATCATACCTTACGTCTTGATGTAAGCTACAGTTGGATATGCATGATACATTTTGAACACTTTGTATGTATGATCTTACCTTCAGGGGTGGTTGTATTCACTTTCACTAAGGCCCCAGCGTTAGCATTACTCTGCTTATACCGTATACGACCGATATTGCCATGGCATCGGGCATCCATGATCTATTACCTCTTTATATCAGTTACCTTCAAAAGTCATAAAAATATTTGTATGAAAGAATGAAACATACTGATATGTTACGTACTAGGCATATGGATACTTCGCTTTTATGACAAATTGTATATATTCAAAAATTCAAGTCGATGTATAAATCTGAGCAATAAACCATTCTTAAGGTAGTATTCATCACGGACTGACATCAGTTGGAGGACCATTGAAAACCTGGGAGCACTGTACAGCTATTTCGTCCTAGTAAGGGACTCCTCAACAGTATGCAACGATGACCTGGCAGGGGATGGAACTCAGGACCTTCAAGTTTTATGGTGAATGCATTAACAATTTAGCCACTAGGTTGAAGTTCAATGACCTAATATTTCCTACTTCTGTCAATCTGTGGTATAGCACTACTATCGACCGAGGTCTTCGGTGCTCACTGCTGAGGAGTCCTATGATAGGACGAAACACCTGTCAAGTGCCCCCAGGTTTACAGTGGTTCTCCAACTGATGTCCGGTCGTGATGGATACCATTCTAAAAAATGAAATTCTTACTGACTCCAAAATAAATTATTCATTTCTAACAGCTTGGTAGCGTGGTGACTATTCAACCGACTGATGTTTGAAGAAGTATATTACACGAAATGGTATTCACGACTATGTACATAATATTTTCAGAATCAACAAAGGTTTGAAACCAAAACACTTACTGCACATCATATTATATAATTTAACTCATTTTCTTCTATATTTTTGTGTTATTATATTATTCTTATTGCTCTAAAGATTTGAAGCAACATTGGATGATATTTTACGAGGGAATATAAAGTTTGACTTGCAGAATTTATTCACTGAAATTGATCATGATAGAATCAAAGGATCTGTACAGAGTACATGCGGAGATAATACTGCAATGCATATAAGTCTTGAGCATCATGAACCAAGGACTCTCGACTTATCGACTCCTAAATCAGCCGATGCTGATTTACGTTCTTCAGTATTTGACTCGAATTTATCAAGTGTCACATTTATCAAACATGGTAAAATGCATCTTCCGCTTGATGATGTTGTGGCTATTCTAGCTCAATTATTCGAAGCAGTCGCTGAGCTGGAAGCTCATGGTATTGCTCATAGAGATATTAAACCTAATAATATACTGATACGTCGACGTGTTCTACCTGAAGGCGTTCGTATTTCTGGTATGAAATCTACAAGCAATTCTGTACTTAATTCTACTTCAAATCCACCTCTGACTTGGTTGAATGGTAAGCACAACATTCATACATACCTTGCCCATATTAAAATTGATATTAATGAACATTTCTGTTTCAAACAGGCCAATATATGGCGCACTAAATTATTTCATGCAACTTGTAAATAAATATTTAAGTTCTCTGATTTCACTATATATACTCTAGGCTGAATAGTGTGTATGGAAAATATAATAGTGCATTAGTCAGGTGTGTTTTAATCCGGTTCAAGATTTTTGAAGAAGTGGTTGACGGTTATGAAAACTGACATGTAATATTTTTTTTCTAAGCTGATGATTGTGGTAAAATGGAGCTCATATTAATCTGAAGAATCGGTTACAAAACTGATCTGCACCAACTACCAGTTTAAAGATAAGGAGTGCCATGGTTAAACACATGGTGCCTATATAAGAAGTGTCACCAGCCATAGCGAACTGACAACTGACGAAATCTTGAAACAGCTGCTAAAACCCAGTTGAACATTAACCAACCTACTCAATCTCTGGATTTAACAAGATATCCTACTACCGATTAGATGGCTGGCATACTTCACCGAAATTTATTCTATCATGCTTTACATAACTGTGAGACAAAGGTCGAAGGTGAAAGCCGTGAGTAAATTACAGGTTTTTTATTATTGACTGATCCACAGTATTCGTCATGTGTAGTGGAACCGCAGAGTGAGTTATGTACAAGTTAGGTGTGTGCAAGTTAGTCGATGAAGGTAATGATTTCTACTGACTACTTTGATGCACGATATTCGTTGAAGTCAGAACAGCTTTGACGAAAGCCGTGATTGGATGGACTAAGATATGGAACTATAAAGTCTCTGGGCTGTTGTTTCGAAATGTGTAAAAAGGTGTAGTCTATCGGAATGACTTCCTCGGTCTGTTAAGAATTTCGGAATCCCTTATTACGCTGAAATTATCATGGCTTTTAAAGTCTTATCGTTCGCATCTTTTTACTCATACACGAATTATATTTCATATTATTTGTTAGTGTTCTGATTGATTTTTGCCACTTCTAATGTACTATTTATTCCTGGTCTTTCAAGGTATATATCCTATGGCGTTTACTAATAATGAGCCTTCAGTTCGACATACTATAAACTCTATTGGATTCCCATTTTCTGATTCCGGCTACATCGTGTCAAGCCTTGGACCCTGAATCGTTAAGCATTCTCGTTTGTTCGTGTATCTCAGCAACTAGACCAGTTCTTAAACTTTCTTGATAGCAAGACTTGAAATTGATCATTCTATCGCATACATTTTAGCTGTCTCCCATCTTCGAAGTTTTATTCACTTACTTGTCCTTCTTTCACATCCATTTTGCTCATTTCCACATAATTCTGTTAACATTCACTTCGTTCGACGATGTTGTGCTGAACTGTGACAACTTGAACTCAGGGACCTTCGATATTGATTTATCTCTGCTTATTATCTCAACGATCTTCACATTTTCATGGACATACATCCAACTCATATCCTATACCTCAATATGGTGGTCCGGCTTGGATATTGCAGAGACAAAAAGAAATCAACGTATAACCTGGCGCACAACTGCAATGGTTCAAGTTGCCACACAATAGTAGTATACAAAGAACAAATGCATACATAACACCGATATCAAAGTAGACAAAAGTATATCAGAGGAGAGGGAATTGAAAAACTGAACCTAGTCAAAATCTTCAAGCTTTAGAAGACACCAAAAACTTAAGACATCTGTGCCATTGTGACCGATTTTCAGCCATTTCATCAAGGTTCGTCAACCACTAATTCCTTGCATATCACACTGACTCTACCACCTGTCTCCCGGCCGATAACTACTACCTTGATATGGTGATCTTTCTTGCATATAACAATGAACCAACAAGCAGTTCTATTGAAACGCTTGTTCCCTTGAGGTCCTACCATGCTAGAAAGGTTTACCGAATAGTGGTAGGACAAAAAGCAGTTACCGTTGTAGTGTAAATTACTACACTATCCTGGGTGTGAGGGCGAAGTTATACTCCTCCCAGCTGCATGGTATGTTACAGCAATAAGGTGTTTCTTTTGGATGGCCAGCAGTACCACGCTGATGCTGTATTTCTAAATGAAGGTGGGGTTAGAAAACGTCATCCTTTAAATTAACGCACTCCACCTGCCCACGGTCTTCCGGTGTCGGCGGTATACGCTTCTCTATCCGGGGTTAAAACAACTACACCTCAAAACACCAACTCGCTAAAGCCTGTGTGTTACGGGCCACAAACAGATATCCCATGACATCTGCAGTCAAACGAATCCTCTCCTCTTCCAGCTACCTTGAAAAGAAATAGCCTTCCACAGTGTGAGCAACCTGGAAGTATCAACCGCCCACAAAATTCTAATAGTACACAAAACCCAGTCAAACATAACCTATCCTCCTCAAGTCTGTCTCCTCCTTTACCTTTACCTTCACCTACTAATAGTAATATAAAGCCTCCTTCAACTCTTACAACCTCTAATTTTGCAACCACAGCGAACAATTGAAACATCACTCGTAGCCTCCTAAAACCCCGCTATTGATTTTGTGTAGGAGGTTTCATCGTGTGAACTCTATCCCAAATCGGACAGCAAGCATCTGACGCCAAAACTCTGAAATCTCTAGCCATCGATGCATGCTGTGTCTCTGAGACATGTGTATACGGGACCGGAGTTTGGTTAATAAATTGACCTCACCTGATCAGTGCTGTGAGTCTTCGAAATTCACCTTGAGAGTATCCGGATACCCAATGGCTAGCTAGCTGTCGTGGACTCACTGGTGTAGGCATAGCATCGAGTTGTAGAGCAGAAGGTGCACACCTCAACCGGATTCCAGTCGAAAACCATCAATGTGCTGTTCGACTGAACGGATCTGTAAGGACCAGGAAGGATCATGAGAGTAGTTGATACCTACTGATAATCTTCGTCTACACACCCACCGACTGCAGTTCGCATGATGCAAGGTTTGAATTCTATGCGAAGCTGTGAATTTTGCTACGTACGCTACGGAGAGCAAGACGCTCGAATGTAGTCACGATGCTAGGTGACTTTAACGCTGAAGTAGAGAGGCTGAGCTGAACTGAGCTGATTTGAGGCAATCGTAAAATCATCTTGCGGCTATTGATGGAATCCTATGCCAACAAACTGACAACGGTGATCTTATGTTACAATATTGTTCTAACAATCACTTGTTTCTGGACAGCACTAACTTCAAGCACACAGAGAAATTCTGTCTCACATGGTGTCCACCGACATCAAACCAACGATGGACACAGATAGATGACATTGATATAAGTCGTCGTTGGATAGGTTCGGTGGAAGATTGCCGCTCTTCCTGGGGTACTATTTTGACACTGATCACGTGTTACTGAGAGCACATGTATGTCTGCACCTTACTGGTCACTGGAAACAGGTGACAGTGAGTGATGCTTGTCTATGGTCGATTGATTGTAAGATGAGAACTTCAAGTCCGAATTAAATGAAGGGACAGCTGAGCATTTATCTGGACGTGACAGCTATGGTCATTCTGAGGTAACCAGGAGTGGCATGATATAGAGTCTACTGTCGAAACAGCGTCGATTACAGTTGGTAACCTGCACCTGAAGTTTAGCAAACGTAAAAGGACTATCGTGACGTCATTCGAACTGATTGATGTCAGAAGGCTGATTCCAGTTGCTTGTCTATGATCACAATGATGAGTGAAAGGAACTGAAACGTGAGTTGACCACGAGTCTTCGCGTCGATCGCGAGCAGTGGTGGATGGCGAAAGTGACAGAGATAGAGAAGGCATCACGGTTGGATAACAACCAACAATTATTTAGGCCTATTAAGGTCACCGGAAAGAAGAAGACGATGATTAGTGAAACCATCAACGTAAAGGATCGGAAACTGATAAACTCGAAGGACAGATGGGTAGAACGTTGAAGCACAATTCAACTGGCCAACAACAACCCTTCAGTCACCAAACATCTAACCAGCTTGAACCTGAATGGGACATTGATGTCCGTCCCCAAACTCCCCTTGAAGTTGAGAAAGCTGGATTGAGCCTGGATCGATGGAAGTAGCAGGAGATGATAGTCTGCCACCTGAAGTGTTGAATGACAGAGGTAGGAAACTGTTGAGTAGAGTGACCGGGATGATACTTTGTAGTGTAAGGTAGTCAGAGGTGGTTCCATCCCATCACCTGATCAGGTGACAGGACAACAAAATCAGATATCGAAAGAAGTGTGATTACATTGATATGATTATGAGCAGTAATTTATGCTCGAAACGTAATCAAGTGAATAATATTGTATCACTGTGCGTTATACATCAAATAAACAAATCTAATATGGAATTACATTGTACCACAGTGCCCAAGTGTTACACTTACATAAGGGGATATGTTTGACTGACATTGTGTCGAATGTCCTGTGATCCATATTTATTTGACGCCTGAGTGGAGCTTGATAACAACAAACTGGAGGTAACCAGACAGGTTTCAGACTCAGCTGGATGAGGGTTCATTGATCATTTTTCTACACTGCAACAACTTCCGGAACACAGGCAAACTTACCCACCAGTGGTTAATACTTGATTTCTTCCTCGACCTGAAGGTAACATTTGACTCTATGGACAGTGAGATGTTGTGTGTGTCTCACTGGTAAAGAAATACGTAGCAAAGGTTTGACTCTAATTGAAGCTCTCTACTCGAACTCATGCAGCCGCGCAGACTAGGGCATTAGCGCACTGGCGTCATCTGTGGGGCCAACGGGCGAGATATCCGAGCATCTACCATAGGAAGAGCATACTGCACTCCAGTCCGTTCTGTCCTGTTATCTGACTGTGAGACACGACTATTAAAAGTAGAAGACATGAAGCAGTTACAAGGTTCTGATCATATGTGTCTTCGTAACATTGCTAGCGTTTGTTCGAATCACCGTGTAATCAATGTTGAGGTCAGGCGAAATAAACCAGGCAAGAAAGTCAAGTCGATTGATGAGGTTGTGAACCTACCTCAACTGAGATGGCTTAGACATATGCTGTGCATGCCAAGCCACCCCTTACCTCGACATGCATACTATGGGAAGTTGGATTAGGTTGGAAGATGGTTCAAGGTAGCCAGACGAAGATGAGGCATCAGTCGATGAAGTCGCTTTCTGTCGATCTGAATATTGTGGTGAGATGCTGACCGCATGGTTGGGGTCCTCGAGACGTTAGAAAACAGTAGTTGAGGACTCCTGTTGACATGGTTGAAAATGGGTGACAATGGCACAGATGTATCCACTTCTTAACATCTTCTAAAGGTTGGATATTCGTAATACCCTTAGTCTTCAGATTGTTTATTGTCACACAACTTTGTCTACTTTGATATCACTCTTTCTCTTATTCCCCTTTTCTTTGTATGTTACTCTCAAGTATACAAACCTAAGCCAATGCACATGTATGCGATGTTCTACGTCGATTTTGTCATTCAGTCAAGACCCAAACTGGCAGAAACGATTATTCTTTGACGCTCTGGCATACAGGAATGCTTTATTCATAGTGGCATGACAAAAGCGGCTACCACTATAGCGCGAATAGCTACGATATGATGGAGGTCGGAGGACGAAGGCGTACTGTTGGCTGGACGGAATGTGACAATTAAGGTGGTTGATCAGAAGCCTATGCTGATACTGCATTCCACACGGAAAGGTGATGTTATAAAAGATCGACTTGAAAAAATCACACACCTTTCTGTCCTACGGTCTACTCGTGCTGGCAGTACAGACTTTCGTAGCTGTATTCAACATAATCAAACATAAATCTCAATTATGCTGAAGTTTCATGTATTGTCCTACCTAGAGTCGATGTCCTGTGAACTCTATGGTTATGCACAACTATTACTAATGTAGTTTCCTTTTAAGTTATTTCAAACTGATCTAACTGTGAATGATGTGGGCAGCTGGGAAGTGTCAAGCGCCGTCACAACTCTGTGAGGACTCAATTTCACTCAGGTCATTATCAAGCTCCCACATCTTTTTTCCTTTTAGTCTTGCATCACATCTTCGAGTCGACATTCCTGTATCATTTTCAACCTGTTGTAGCTGTGTAGCCGTTGATGCAGACAGACAGTGAGACGAAATGAACGTTGAACTTTGTACACAAATGCATTTGTTGAGGTTGTCACACGTTATAGTAGTATGCAAAGAACAAGTGGATCAGAGAAACTGATATCAAAGTGGACATAGGTGTATTGGAGGAGAGGGTATTTAAAAGTTGAGGTTAGTCAAAACACTGGAGTTTTTGGCAGGCATCGAAGAGTGAAAATATCTGCTCCATTGTGACTGATTTCCATCCATTTCACGAAGAATCGTCAACTACTGATTCCTATGGTCTTAAGGACTCTATTCAGATAGGAAGTTTTCACTCCGCTACACGACACAGACCAACAACCGAGGACTTGATTGACTGATGTGATGTCTTGGTTTGTGCACTCGTGACCCTCTTCCAACGTAACTGAACTTTTCCTTTCATAGCACGTCGGGGAATGTGGTGGCTTGTTATGTGCAGCACATATGTGAGCCACCCCAGTCGTTGAAGTTTTACCACTCCATCGATTGACATGTCTTCCTTGTCTAGTACCTTCCGACTGACATGAGCAATGCTACAAAGACACCTATGAATAAAAAAACTGTAACCACTTGATATCTCCTGCTATTGGTGGGTCATGTGTCCCAGTCGTATGACATGACGGAATGAACTGGAGCGTAGTATACTGGTCCTTTGGTAGGTAGTCGGATATCTCGTCGGTGCCAGAGGTGTCGGTGGATAAGTCTTTGAGACCAGGGAGCAGAGTGTGTCCCTTGTGTGTTGTGAACAGACTGGAAATGGCATATCAAAGCATTTGATGTTCTCACTCTCAGTTGACTTGAAGAAGTTCCTCTAACCGAATCTGTGACATCTCGAGCTATGGATGTGTGGTGTGTTTGTTTATAGAGGAGTCAACCAATGTGTTATTGTTCACTTAGTCTCAACTGACCTATATTGTGAGTCTGCACATTTCAGCATTCCAGTGTTTATAGATGCAGTGGCTAGTTCCCGTGCTTTTGGAAATGTGAGCGTAACACTCATCTGTGGGGTTGAAAATACATTCCCTTTCTGGCGCTCATTTTGTATTCATATGTGTGTTATTCAAAGGAGATAGTGTGTGTTTTATGGAAATTTGAGGTAGTTTTGTGTTATCAGTGTAGATTGCTGATCACTCCAGTGTAGACGAAGTCAGAAAAGTCTTGTTGTATAATCCTAGGGAACAATCAGTTTTACCAACGTAAGATGCTAAGATCATATTGTCCACCGTTATCAGGTGTCATACTTGTTTAAGAGTGCTTAGATAGGATCTTCGGAACACAGACATACGGGTGCACGAAGTGTGCCATGTGTGTTTATCTGAAGCTAACATTCGACTTGGACAACTGAGAGTGCTTCTCACTGAAATAGTGGCCGGGTGATTACTTCACACAGCCTGAGGCTCTGTGTTTGATTACCGTGGTCTTTCCAGAGCCTATTGCGAGTAGCTAGCAAAGTTGTTTCATTTGGCATAGTGTCTGTAAAGGATACCAACTATTTTCATTGAGAACTGATTTTGTCACGGACGTGCTCGTTTGTTTACAGGAATTGACCTATTCACAGTAGACTTCTTATTAGACGTGTATTACGCAGATGACATGCTGGTGTAAGGTGAATATACTGATAGGATACAGAGTCTACTGGATCCCTTAACTGATAATGTGAGAATATCTTAACTGTTTCCTCCCACTTAACTGCAAATTGTTGATATATTGCTGGTCTGTGTCAAATCTTTATCTAATAGTAGGGATTGAAGTGGTTGAGCCCATTGATCACTTTACTTACTTGAGAAATCTAGTTGGCACTGATGCATCAGTTGCCAAGGAAATCTTTGTATGGATTAAAAGGTTCACCTGGCGTTGTCCAGATTACGCCATCTATGGAATTGGTGTCGTACCTGATGGCCTATTAAAAACCAAATAGGCTGCGATGCGGTGCACCTGTTTTACCCTTTTGGTGTAGTTTGTAGGTATTTGACCATCATCGCCCTCATAGCATAGGGCATCTCTCGTTGAATCAGAACGGTAGTTACTCAGAAATCTGGTGTAGGGTTTTCGATAAGAGAGATAAACCATTTGATGAAGTTGTAAATTTCCATCCATTCAGATGGTATGTTACACATGCTGAGCTACTGCCTCCTCGATTTACTATGTTGTCCGAAGAGGGATTCCGTTATGTTTTCTATGGAGGGGGTCACGCCAATTTGCTTCACCGATCCATCAATTCGCTGAATATTGGTTCAAACGAACCAATGTAGTATAGACTGCCTGACTTGGGTTCTTAAGCTGATATGAGTCAATAGTTGGGGCCTGTTGGTGATACAACTGAAAACTGGTCATAATGCTGCAAATTTGTACACCATTTATCATCTTTCAAGTCTTGAATATTTTCATTAGCTTTCACCTCATACTCTCTTGTCTATCTCTCTATCACCTCTGTATCTGCTGCCCCTTTGCGTGCTGCTGTGAAATATGATGACTTAAGTTGATGCGCTTCTGTTGCAGCTTCTTCTTGGATTTTTTTATCGGTTACACAGACTTTCATTCTGTAACCTACTGAAAACTTTTTTATTGTATACACTCTTAATAGTGTTCACTACTGTCTTCTGATGCATTTGCTTACATGTATTACACGTTCTGTTTATACTCATCCTAACTCAATGTTCCATTCTTATTTTGTTCAATACCGTTTTAATTATCTTTTTTATAACTTACCTGTAGGTAGGGAAGTGGAATTGACTAATTCATATTTCCATGTGGCGTTAACTGACTTTGGCTGTGCTGTTCGTACAGGCCAGTCTAGTCAGGTCTCATCAATAGCATCTCAACATCAATGGCGGTTTAAAAATATCCTTACCGATTTTGTTGGTGTTAGTCTTGAGAACAATGAATATCTTAATCACAGTGGAAATACAGCTCTTTTAGCTCCAGAAATTGCTTGTACTATCCATCAATCATCTATTGATAATCCTAATCAAATACATATGATTACCAACCAGGATTATGCGCGATCAGATATATGGGCAGCTGCAACATAATTTATCCTTTGTTTGGAATGTCTAACCCATTTGTTGATGGGGTGAGTACTTTTTTATATCTAGTTTTTCTTGTGTTAGTTCAACGTGTGCGCAATCACAGTGAATCATTCGATCTAACTGAGCTACTCCTCATTATGAGTTTCATCTAATCTAAAGCTAAGCAAACATAATACGATTTGGAATTCAAAAACTGGACGGTGACATAATAAACTAGTTTCATAGTCTCATATCCATCCACTGAACCAGTTACTAGCGAACTAGCGTAATACCAAAGAGGAAGAAACTAAACATGTTTGCTTCACATTTCAACAGATGATATGGTACACACTGAAATGTGCGTGTATTCATATTTCGAAACAGTGACCCTAATGATAGACCTCCAGAATAAATAAATTTATTCATTAAAAGTTTGATCAACCAATAAGGGATAAGTCTGAAAAACCGTGGGAAAAACGCTACCATCTCTATTGTAGGAAAAGGCGTTGAAAAGTAACAAAATTGCCAACTTACGTAAGCGCAAACTAAGCTTCTAGAATAAATATTTGGTCTTTCTAACAGTCTCATCTCTCTGAAGAGATGCACCAGCTCTTATAGATCAATGGCCAATTTGTGTGTGGATATAAGAAGAAATGCTATCCTTTTCTAGTTTGTTTCACCCATATTGCCTGTGAGATAACCGGCTATTCATTAAGTGCTTAATTGTCTTATGCATTGCTGCATTCTATTGTACTATACACCTATATTGTGTTCCTTTTGAAGGTGGAATACATCCTATTGATAGCTGTTACCTCGATGCGGTGGTTGTGTTTGTAAATCAGAATGATCCAACGAGCTATCCTTTGGGTTACTTATTCTCTCAAGGTCCTACCATACCGAATATGTCACTTGAATAGTGGTAGACAAAACTCATTTATTGTTGTAGTGAGAATTGCTATGCATGGGGTTTTAAGGGAGAAGTCGTACTGCTGGCTGAACGGGAGAGTGACAGCGGTAAGGTTATTCTCGCAGATAACTACCAGAGCCACACTAATGCTCCTTTCCTGGTATGAAGAGGAGAGGAGAAAAGGTTAGCCCTAAAAATTGCACATTCTTTTCCACCTCGTGGCATACCAATCTTGGTGATATAAAGAATAGCTGGATTCAAAAACAAATAAACTAAAATTTAACATCTAAAAATGGCTGCATGTGACGGGCCTCAAGCAGATGACCATTGGGGGTTACGATCACGCACTAAGACTTGTTTTAACTTACGCCAAGAAGAATTATCCTTCCATGGTATAGGCAGCCGGAAAATTTCAACTACCTTCACATCTCTTTCAGTTCTCAAGTCCTTTCGCATCATTACTAAGCAATACAGAGTATATGTGGTCACATGTATTTGATTGTAGGTACCTTCGAAGCATCTCTCACTATATTAATAAAGAACTAGTTGATATTTCGCAAGTTAACTATGGGATTTCAACAAGGGAAGACAAAGGAGTCAATAAAGTTGTCGATATTCACTAACTGAAGTGGCCAAGAATGATAAAGTTGAATAAGAATGGGGAAAGATGACATCCCTTATAGAAACCACTCGATGTACACAATTCACGTGATAACACACCATAGGCTGTAACACATCCACCGGTGTTCGAGTACAGATCCTCCAACAAACTGATGTACTTACGCTGCACTTGTTTCAGTGAGAGACACTTCTATAAGACCTCTCGATCGATGGAGTGGTACACCACCTTCAGACCCAGAAATACAGCTAGTGTCGTATGTCTTAAAGTGTACCTATGTTACAGAACGTGGCTGAGAGTGAATATTTGGTCGAAACACTCACGACCAGGTACGAAACCTACCTGTCTGGTCTCCTCAGGTTTGTTGTTCCTGAGTTCCTCCCCAGACGCCTTAGAGTTATAGAACGCATAATCCTAGACATTATGTTCGTCAAGCTGATTCTTCTGTGGTTAGCACAGCCAATTTGGTCACCTTTTTGAAGACTGAGAGTATCAGTGATTGGGATCATGTCTCACTCCTATGCGTTAGCTAACACTTCAGTTAACCTGTGAGTGAATTATAGACCCATCCTTTCCGTATGTATTTTCACCAACCATTGTTCTTTTAAGTAGCTGTCTACTTTTATCTATCACCGTCGCCTTTCCCTTTTCTCTCTAGCCTTTTCTACCTGCCACTGCTCATTATCTTTACACGGACTCTTTCATTTTGTATTTCAGCAGTTTTGACTCTTTATTGCTTTCATGGGCTTCAAAAATGCATTGACGAGTATCTATCAGTGCAGAAGCTGTCCAGACGCAGCGGCCCTTTCTGACCTTTTCACGGGAGTCAGTGACGGTCTTTAAAGCTGTTTCTACAACAAACTAGGTTGAAGACGTTATTCTGTTTTGATAACGGTGTAGGTAGTTCCTCACTTAAAACGACCTTAGTATTCTCATCGTCAAGCTGTGCTCGCGATGGTCTTTTTGCTGTAGCTTTCCCATGACGTGTACAGATGTACGTGTGGTCCACGAGGGGGCAATCGTTCACTGACCGGCTTCAGCGGCGACTGATAGCAATGAGGTCTGCATGTGTCCACAGCTAGTTTGAAGTCGACCGAGGCCGTTCCTCGCCAGAGGATGTCTTCACGTCTGAAGTTCAAGTTAGCCAGAAATAGATGATTGTCTGATGGCAGTTAAAGCGAACGATCGTCGTTATGTGTCCGTTCGGTTGGAATTCCAAAAGGCCACCTAAGTGCCTTTCTGTCTAATTTATTTCAACCGTTTTTGCTTTGGAGTCACTTGCACCGACAACCACGTATGAACTTTTAGCTTTCAGCAGTGGGAGGTTTTAAACAGTTTTCAGCTAAACTCTCACTTCACTCGAACTGCAATCAGTAGGTGCAAAAGCAGAGAATACAAAGAGACAACGGTGAGTTTCACTGTTCTTTTTACTCTCCACTGCACTATTCAACTTACTTGTTCACAGGTAACAGCCACACGGGGTCCAGTCTCTCTGTGTGGTTTCTACCATGGCATTGCATGCTATATCTACACCTTCAAGACTATGAGGACGAGCCATAGAATCTCCAGCAACTCGGAGGCTGAATCTCACGGATTCAGTACATTAACCCCGTGAGGTTAAGTGAATAAAAGCCCTTGGGTCCCTTCTTTACGTGCTTCACAAACGTAGCGTACACCATGGCTCGAGATCCCAGATATTCGGCTGGTGAAACATGACTTGTTTGACGGAGAGTGTCAACATTGAAAAAGCTAATAGGCTGCTTAAAGAGCGGTTTCAGGGGATCATGGATTTGATGGGAATATTTCGTATTTTCAGCCAGCACACTCAACAAAAGGGGAAAAAGAAATTGTATCAAAATTTCGACTACCGAAATAAGACGAAACGCTCCTGGATTCGGTCCACTCAGACGGGATAATGCAAGCAACAACATTAAAACTATATCCATCGCAAAAGAAGCGGCTATCGTGACTCTGTGGTCTAGTGGATAACGATCTGGAGTTTGAGGCGATCGGTTCCGAGTTCGAGTCTCATTGGGAACAACACCGCTCACTGTAGGGCAGATGTATCCAGCTGACGAGTCCCAAATAGGACAAAAACCGCGTCCTAGATTCCACTGCTAGCAAATATTTATCATTAATACCAAAGTAATTATTAAGTACAGGTAATTGACCAGTTGACACGCCGAACATTCTGAGCAACAACTTAGATCTGGAAGTTGATTCGTGGTTATCCTAAGCTGCGAAGTGGCTTAACCAAGCCGTGTTGCCTCATCATTTTCCTCATGTTTATACCTGCTGGCTTGATGTTTGTCTTATAGTAGCAATGAGGAGTCATAAACCTTCTCTGTTTCGCTGTAAACTTTGAACAACCTATATTTCCACAGCTATTTTGGTTCATTTTTTGTTTGGTGTTCTCCAACTCATGAGAATATCATGTTTAAATTATATATTTTCTTTTATCAACTACTACGGTTTTAAACCTCTCCAGTGCTTAAATTTATTACATAGTTATTAGTAGTGCAAGGATACGTTTTTCACCCATTTGCAGACACTTTCTTCTGCCGACTATACGGAAAGTTCTTTACCTCAACTTCCTCCTGAGTCTCCGAAAATTATGACATGGATTCTACATAAATGTCTTAAACGTGATCCCTTCGAAAGACCCAAAGCTGATGAGATTGCTGATATTCTGCATACTTGGTGTCTGATTAGACATTTGCATCGTAGACAAAAAACTGGTGTATTCAAAGACTTATTCCAACCTCAGATAAATGGAATAATTGCAGATGTAAGTTATAGTACATTAGGGATGTCAAATGTAATTAATTCTTAATAAATTTAATTATTTTTTTAATTCTGAAAAATGTAAGATGATAATATAAAACAGGAGTTTCATAGTGATTTATAATCATGTCTGAATGCTGAGCTAAAGATGATACAAGTGTAATAATTTTAATGCAACTTTGAGATTTGACGTTTCCAATATTATTGTTGAGTAGTGATTTTTTTCTTCTTACTGTGATACCATCATAATTATAAATCTTGAGATTGTTTAGACTTTGATAGTTAGTTACTAGTTTTTGTTTTATATTACGAGACTATCTGAATACATTCGCAACCATTTCATAAGTGGGGGATTTTTCAGCTCTGTTTCTCATAGTGATCTTTAGGCTTACTAGTTTGTGAGGGTAGAGAAATTTTAATGTCACATGTTGACCTTTTTTTTATTACCTTAAAGTTATTTCAGCGAATCATGCTCAAAGACGAATTCTTGTGAAGGTGAATCTGTAGTCATTTTGCTACTGAATTGATCATTTTTCAGTTGATTGAGAAAGAGAGAGATTCGTTTTTAGTTCGTTGATCTTTATTTCATCTGAATTCTCTTTCAATAGCTAGTCCACTTTATAAATTTCAGCAAAATAATAACATTTTTTGTTTGGTACGTGTGATTTCCCGTTGCTGTGCAGAGTGTTATTACTTGGCTTTTGTTGACAGATGGGCTCCTATACAGATGCCTGGATACACCCAGAACCCAATACGATTTTTATGTGTAACCTTTTTTGTTTATAAAGATAGAAAATATCAACAGCTTTAATCAGTCTTAATGTACAAAGTTACAGTACAAAAAGTCAACATTATATGATGTTACCATCTACGCTTATTCCATAACTGATCAAAGCTTGGTTTTGGAAATCAACGGAAGCACATATATTTTTAGCGCATCATGAATACAAACATTTTGTAAGCTACGAATAATTTTTGAAAACCAATGGCCTATAGTTCAACGATATTCGAGTTTCATACTGACTTTCATATTTTTCAACGAACTTGTTGACTGAATGTACACGGCCAAAATATCTACTCCTTTTGAAATGTTGATATGTTACGTTGCGTTGCTCCTTCATAATCCCCTAGCCATTTAGCTTACACATCTCGTTATATCAGTACCGCACAATAAATATGCAATTTCTAATTGACTGCCGAATTGTCTCCTTACTTGATATCACAGTTGTAGGTATCCAACAAGTTCCATAAACTAGTTGGTGGTTTTCGCCGTCTGTTGAAATCACACATCACTTCTAGACGTCTAAGGATAAATCAAAACTTTACAACAAATATAGTAGTTACTCTCCACAGCTACAGGTCAGCTCTATGGCAAAATTTTTTGCACCAGTTAAGATGCTCACCGTATATTATACTCCGTTGTATATTTAGCTACTTTCAACATGAACGCTTATGACTTCTCCCTTTATTTTCACCAAGTAGGTAGTTTTTGGTGAATAAAATACCTGTTTGATAAGATAGTAAGATGTCTGCGCATCACTCAGCCGTTCATAGAGATACCGATCTTGCTGAATGTCTGTAAGTTTCCATATAGTGCAGTCTAGTCTTTCTTTGAATCTTAAACTAAAAACTGATGAGTTGACTAATTCAAATATAGTAACTGATAATTCAAAAAGTAAAAGCTAACTAGTACCAACCTACTTTATAAATGGAAAGAGATAAAGCCAACTATTAGTTCAGAGGAATTACATACATAATAGGTGGATTAGACATGTATTTCGAATGCCAAGTCTCCACCTATCTCGACGTGCTAAGCTACCAGAAGTTGGATTCTACAGTAGGGAGGCTGAGAGTGTCATCCATCTATGAAGTATCTGGCTGTTTGACTTGAACCGTGTTGAAAGGTGCAAACTACCTGGCTGGGTTCCTTAAGACCATAGGAATAAATGGTCGAAAATTCTTGGTGAAATGTCTGATAATCAATCACAACAGTGCAAATGTAATTACTTTTGACATTTTCTAAAGCTTGAATATTTTCCCTAACTTTCTTTTTAAACTCCTTCTCCTCCTAAACACCTTTGTCTACTTTAATATCAGTCGTTTTGTATCCACTTGTACTTTTCATGCCACTGTAAATTATGATAACCTAAACCTCCGCAATTCTGTACGAGGTCCTAGGTTGATTTTGTCTTCCTGACATAACCGGGGAACTACCATGTTACGTACATAATTCAGCAAGACGTAACTTGCTGCTAGCTTTACTCTTGAGCTACGAACTATAAGCTCTTTAACTGTCTACAGCTATACTCCAATGGGTCCTAGGTAACACACCCACAATTTGCATATCTCACAACTGTATTTTTTAAAACATACTTTAATAGTTTCTCCAAATTTAATAACAATGAGTTTTTCTCACTCTCGAGCTTTCAGATTCCCCCATTACCAGCTGGCTTTACACGAGTACCTCACCTTATTCACTATAATATTTTGGGGCTTACTCGTCTACCCCAGGTGGTTAGCTTACAAAAATTCGCTCTACTTTCGAACAGATAAGATCGTTAACCCAAAGAACCTGAATTATCGTGAAGAGTCACCCCGAATGTCTATTCTTTTTACTTCCTGCACTACCGCTTGAAGTTTAATTTCAGGTTCGACACTGCGCTTTATATTATAACTCAAATACCAGACCCAGTTTCAGTGCGTATTACGGTATTTTTGCAAACAAGTACAGTAAAAGTTTTCAGTTGCCTCTGCAAATATAAAGCATGTAAGATTTGTGCTGAATCTTAACTAAATACTTCTTGAGAGAAGCAACTTTGGCACAGTAAAGCAGTGAGATGCATACTGAACTGAATGTAAGAAAAAAAAGTAGTAGCTGTACATACTATGTACCTCATATAACATTGATCATACACCAGTTATAGGTGGATGAACTGGTTTTCAATACAAAGCTACATCAGCAAAAACTAGTTACTTAATGTAAAGATTCTTTTTTGCAAAATTGTAAAGGCAATAATGTATTGATGAAATATTTTATATGAGTTCACTAAAGTGTTTACTGAAGGTTTGGCGACTCATGTTACTCTCGAGTTATCTAGACGGTGAAAAAAGTAAGTTTTGAATAAATCGTAAGTCCTAGTCTTTAGGTTTTCCAGAAGAGAAGATAATAATACGAAGCAAATCAGCCTTAAGAAATACATAGTGAGATCCTAATGCAAATGTTGAATTGATTTGTCTTGGTAATGAAGGTTAAAATCACTTCAGAAGGAAAGTTCTCTCCCTGGCATTGCGAAATACAAAAATTGATATGATTTATAGAAAGTGTGGAGCCCAAATGAATATTCAGCCGGTTAGCGATCAGTCAGTATCAACATAGAAACTAGGCAATACTGCAAAACGGTCCAAGTTGCCACACCTCGAATCAACTCAACAAGTAACAAAGCAGTAAGATGAAAGATGAAGGAGGAGAGAAAAACCAGTTGAAAACAGTAAAAAGCATTATAAGAGAGGAAGGAGGAGTGAGAAAATGCTGAGTTCAGTATAGCAGTTAAGATAAAGATAAAGTGTGAATATATCTGCGCCACTGACATCGATTCTGAGCGATATCACTTAGAGTCTCCAACTACTAGTCTCTCTTGTCCCGCAGACCTTCACTGACTAGTCTGCATCGCTCTACATGGCTTAAGCCAACAGTCAAGGACTCCATGCATTGATTCAGTGTTTTGGTCTGACCTCCGCGAGCCTTTTCCCAGTCTGAACCTACTTCGGCCAACATTGTGCGACGATGAAGATGATGGCAGGCATACGTAACACATGTCCAAGCCATCTCATTCGATAAAGGTTCGCGACCGCATCAGCTATCTCACCTCTCCTACGTAAAACTATACACCTGACTTCTGCGTTACTCAAGTGGTGACACCACGAAAGACGCCCTATGCTACGAAGGCAACTATGGTCAAACACCTGAAGCCTTCTCATGTCTTCTCCCTTTAATGATCATGTTTCATAGCCATAGAGTAGAACAGAGCGGACTACAGCACAGTACACTCGACTCTTGATAGACAAAAGGACACCGAAGTAGTGTCACTGGTGGAGTGAGTTGGCGAAAGTCAACCGAGCCTTTTGCATCCGTGTGGAGATTTCATCGGCCACTGAGCCAGCCACCAGGGTTGATCTGACTTCCCATGTAAGTGAAATATTCTGCTCGCTCAACCACTTACTCTCTGTTGTTAGCCCGGGTATCGTTGAGGACCGGTCCTGAAGTAACAATTTGCATTTGGATGGTGAGAAACGCATCCCAAACATTCTTGAATTGTCACTCAAGGTGCTCAGAAGACTCTGCATTTAATCAGAGTCTTCACCTAACAGGACTATGTTATCTGCGTATTCTAGACCTGCCAAAAATTCTCCTGTGATCACGTCAATCCTTGTCTGGTCAGATGATGAGATTGAGACCTCCATAAGGAAGTCTATGATAAAGTTGAATAGGAACAGTGAGAGTGGGCATCCTTGACGATCACCAATCGATGGACGCAGCTCACCTGACATCTCACCATAGGCTCTAACACCCCACAGGTGTTAGAGTAGAGAGCCTTAATGGGGTGATGTACTTATTCGGTACCTCTCTCAATGAGAGCAAATGCCATAAAACCTCTCGATGGATGGAGTTCAGTGCTACCTTCAGGTCGACAAATACAGCTAGTGTCGTGCTTCGATAACTGTGTCTGTATTTTGGAACCCGGCGGGGTGGTAATATCTGGTCAACCCACTCACAGTTAGGTCTGAAGCCTGCTTGATTTTCCTGAGCCTCCTGTTCTTGAGCTCCACTCACACGTCTAATGACTAGTGAACTTAGAATCTTCAATGCTGTATTCGTCAGGAGGACGCTTCATCTTTCTTGAAGACTAGAACAATCAGTGATAGAGAGAACCACATCTGACTCCCACACACCAGTTAACACTTTAATAACTTTACTAGGAATCCTTGAACACCGTCCTCAAATACCTCTGGAACTAGTCCATCTGGCTCTGCTGCTCCTCCTCGCCTCAGATTACCTACAACTTTCTAGATTTCTGCGGATGTTGAAGTGGTATCTTGATGTTTCATTCAGGTTCCAAATGGATAACGGGCAACGAAATAGAAGCTGGAGGCCAGTATAACTGTCCGTTTGAGTGTTCTGCCCATCGTTCCAGTTATCTCCCCCGCGAATAAATCGCTAACCCATCATTCTCCCCTATCGTCTCACTAACCGTTGACCTTTTTGCTCCAGTTGCCTTGAAAAGTCTAAACAGCTGTCTACTGTTACCTATTGCTTCTGCCTCTTCCATCCCTTTAGCCTTCAGTGCCCACCGCTGTTCACGGTTATAGCGTAACTTTTCGTCAGTTTACATTTTGGTTGCCTCTGCTACTCATTATGATCGGGGACTATAGGGATGCCACCAAATGCATCCAATAATTCCGAAGATGTCAGTGAGATCCACCGGCCCTCTGAGAATCGGCTGTAATTTTCATCGCTGCCTTCATAGCAGACTAGAGGTGGCGCCAGGCTTTTTATGGAAGAGTGGTTTCTTCTCGTTGCGATGACTGTCTAGCCAGCTTTTTACTGAAAGTGGCCTTTCTGCTCTCATTGTTGAGCTCCACTTGCAATAGTCTTGCTGACGTAGTTTTCCTGTATTCACTTTGACATAGACATATATATGCTCAAATAAATGAGTGATTCCTGTTCCAACGTATGCTGCAGAAGGAGCGGCAGTCCTCCACTGACCCTCTCTACCTATGACTGATAACAGTGTGGCCTATCTGCGTTCACCGCTGATTTCAGTTTGGTTGACACCGCTTCATATGATGTCTCTCTCTCTCTCTGAAGTTTGTCCTAACTAAAAATGAACGTCTATCTGGGTACAGTGGTAGTAGGTGACTGGCGTTATCTGTCCGCTTGACTAGGATTCCGAAAGTGCCACCTAAATGCCTACCTATCTTACTTAGCCCGGCCACTTTTGCACTGAAATCACTTGCAACAATCACTGCATCTCAGTGCTTGACTTTCAGTAGGAGGTTAGACAGTTTTCGGCAGAATTCATCCTGCAATTCATCCAAACTGCAGTCAGTGGGTACGTAAGTAGAGATTACATAGAGACACGGGCAAATTTCACTATTGCCTTTTATCCTCGTTTTGCTGTTTAGTTGGACAGCGCATAGGTGAATATCAACCGGGATGCAGTCCAGCAGAGAGATTTTTGCCTTAGTGCTCGGCGCTCTATCTGCAAGACCGCGAGAACTGACTAACGAATCTCCAGAAACTCGAAGAATGAATCTTGCAGATTCACCACTTTGGTCGGGTGAGGTTAAGTGAATAACAACACTTTGGTCCTGTATGCTTATATGAAAAACGCAGAACACATCCATGACCCGAGTTGCTAGAGCTTTGGCCAGTGAAGCTTGTTAGCCCACTTTTCGAACAGTCCGGACATTAAAAGCTTCAACTTGTACTTTGGAGCGTGGTTCCAAGAGACCAGGAGTGCTGTTCTGTGAACTCAGTTAGTTGTCGAGAGCTATAGATCCTAGAGAAATCAAAGATGATGTAGGATAGTTGGCTGAGATGCATGAAGGAAGATTAGAGAGTAAGGATGTGAGAGGTGGACAATGATCTGAGGGAACTTGAATACCGATAAAGTTATGAGGGTGGCTGACACTTCCCAGCTTCTCACACCGTGGAAGGTTAGTTCTTCTTGAGGTTTTAATAAAAGATTTTGTTCGCGATCGCAGAGCCCAAGAAACATTTGCTTGAGCCCGTTCACACACGGCGTTTTTGCAAGTTTGGGATTTTGGTTTTTGCTTTTGAATCCGAATATGAATCCCTGTCACAGGCATCAGCATGCCACGAGGGGTGGGAGTGTGCTATGTTTGGGGCCGATCTTTCTTTATCCTGCTTTCCATAGCGAAGGCAGCATCAGTGTGGCACTCCTGATCACCCGAATGAAACACCAAACTGTTGTCCCGCTCCCATCTAGTCGCCAGTACGACTTCGCCCTCAACCCCCCTTTCAATAGCGGGGCAGTTTACACTATTCTGGTGACTCCTTTCTGCCTAACCACTATCCAACAGACCTGTCTGGTATGGTAGGACCTCGAGGGAACAAGCGTTTTTCCAGTATTCCTTGTTGGGTCATTGTTATATACAAGATCAACCACCACGCCAAGGAATCAGTTATCTGTCGGGCAGCCGATCAGCAGAAATCATGCATATGAGTCTGTAGAATGTTTTTATAAATAGAATTATGATCGATAAAAAGATTGTAACTTGTTTGCATCACATAACTTTTGAAAGTCGGAATATCTCTGCTACATAACCTATCATGTGCAGCTTTAAGAGATAGATATACCAGTTTTGATAAAGGTATGAATCGTAATGTAAAGATTTAGAAGTAGAGAAAAGTACTGGGTTGAGCAAGTGAAGTATGAAGAACAGCCAATTACCATTTTATTTCATCCTAAGTGATGAAAGGATTTTGTTGGTCAGTTTTGCAACGTTATCACCAATCTGGGAGACTCGTCGGCTTTTCTTTGATGTTAACTGGTTGAGGCGATCTGCAGGAAGCCCTGGATCCAGGTTTTGTGCTAGTTGGGACTCACCAGCAAGGTGTTTCTGCATACTCAAGGGAACAAATGCCTACTCAGATATTCGAACCCGCGTAACTCGTCGCAGTTGGTTACCTACAATCTAAACGCTTATTATTATTCCTATTTATCTATTGCACTAACCTAGTAAAAATAAATGTATTGAATGCACAAACCCTGACTTCAGTATTTTCATAGACCAGTTCTGTTTGGAAGAATTCTGCGACTATTCATTAAGATACTGTCAAGCATTGCACTTTGGCGTCGGCGCACAGAATTTCTGTAGCCATGAGGAATTGCCACTGGAAATACACAGAATTCTGTATATGCAATACAAAGCATTAATGCTTTATTGCATGGTGCCTGCCGAGTTTGAGAGATCCGAAACTATCTACTGATTTCGCTGCTGCAATAGAAAAAGAAGCGTACAGTTTACTCAAGGATCTTGCAGTTTCTGAGAAACCTATCTCTCTTCCATATGAAAAATGTAGAGGTCTTCTCAGGTGACATGTTTTGAGGCAGTTGAGGTAGCTCACTATAATGATTCTTTTTGTACTTCTGAAAAATAAAGTTGAATATTCTATTCTCCAGCTTCAGACACAAGTTTCGGTATGCAACTTTAGTCAACAATTGTTCATTCAGTTACGTGATCGTTTAATCGCTAGTTTTGTTACTCTGAAGCTAGGGTAGGAGTCGGCTCATACTGCTGAATAGGTATGTATCACCGAAGAAGGTGTTAACAGTGAAAATCCCGGTCAACTTTTATCTGAGCCTCATCAAAATGCTGCTGTATGCTGTATGCAATCCCAGAAGCCACCTGTCTACAACCATATTCATCCAGAGCATTGCATGTGAAATTTGACGTTGAACTAAATGCCAACTAGCATTAGGTCTTATTTTATTACTGTAGAAAAGTACATCTAGAAAACACCTCATATTTATAATGCAGTGTCATAAAACTTGGAAGGATGAAATGTTTAGTTACTGTTTCCAGCAGTTGTCATACTGAAATTTAATCAGTTTTGTCTGTCCATTTGAGTAGTTCAGGATTCCCAGTGCCCTTCGATCAAAAATTTCACTACAATGTTAGTTAGGTTTCACTCATTTTTGATGCCGGGGGTGTAGAGTCTATGATTTCCTTAGTTGTTATAATACTTGTAATCTCCCGTTGCTATACAGGGGTCAAACTGCTCAACCTCACTCAATGAGGTGCAGGTACATCCAGCTAACGAGTCCCAAATAGGACGAAATGCGCGTCCTGGATTCCTCTGCTAGTCACCAAGATAAATGTTTCCTTAGAATACTTTTTTACGGTGGTGTTAAATTAATGCCCTGAAATGCTTCGAATGACGGTTTAAGTAGTCATAAAATGACTCATGGGCAAAAGTGACAGAAAGTGAGATGACACCGTTACCTGTCAATGAATACGGCCCGTATATACTGGTATTAAAGGCTTATAAGCGATTAGACACTCATATAATCTTTTGAGACAACCTTGCTGTTTGTGTTTGGTCGTAAAAATGAGTTTACATGACGAGTTAATCATACCTACAATGCGAATACTGTCATATTATTGCCGGAAAGCATCCTTCATTTTTTCGTCAGGGCATTCAACTGAACAATCACAGCCGACAATCCCAACCAGCAAACAGACTAACCACCTTCCGCTGCACCAAGAATACCATATTCAGGTTGAATCGTCGGACCTTTGAAACATCTAAAGATGTACCTTGTTGGTTCCTGGTCATATAATATTGCCTTGTGATTAAATTTTTATAAGATGCTGAAATTATTTTTAGTCAATGTCAAGGATGGTAGTGAGGTAGTAAAAATCACGCTTCAATTTTCACTGTGATTTTGTTGATCTTCTCTTCTTCTTAGTGCACTTGTTTTCCCATCTGAATTTTATGGTTATCCCAATGTATGCAGACATCCTGCTTCTATTCCAGATTATATTAGCCCTGGACAGAAGCGCAAGCAACAACACTGCAACTAATAATCGTTTATACTTTCTATAATTTCTTGAGGTTCAATAGATAGCCTTGGGTCAGGCTTGGTTCGGTGTTTGATTTCAATACTAGAATCAACTGACTTATTTAGTCGACTTATTGTAGACAAGATTACTGATGACTGCGAAGACAAACGAAGAACTTAGCACACACCATGGCGTGATCAGAATTCGAACACGTGCTCCAGAATGAGTGACAGTCCTTAATACACCTATGCTACAGGTGGCTGACTGCCTCATTTCTTCATGTTGAAGCTAGACAACACACTTAAGCAGGATGAGCAATCAATTCGAATTTTATAAACTATATATAGATGATAGATACCTTCATCATCTTCAGTGATATGGATAATGCAGAGGATATCTTGTCACTTTAACAACTGTCACCCTTCAATCACATTCATGCCAGAAAAGGGACTTGATTCGGAGATAAATTTTGTAGATGTTCACTTAAAAAGACGAGACGGTAGATCATTCAAAGGGTCTATCCACAGGAAAACCTACGTATAACGGACAACTTAGAAATTTTCACAATTGGGTACATCTTGACACCAAACAAAATCTGATTCACTCTATGTGCCAAATAATCAACTATATCTGCAGTCTCGATATGTTGGAAGATGAACTTAATTTCCTCGAAAATGTTCTTACTGAAAAACAGTGTCCTTTGCGTCTCATTGAGGACGTAGTTTACTAGTACAGTTGAATAGAGTTCTAACAATCCTTTCTTCCGTACAATTAGTTCCCTTCAGCAAATGTTAGAACCTGTTGCACTTTCGCTAGTAGGCTTTATGACCATATCTGATACAAAGGTCTTTAAATTTTTATTGCCTGTGCACAGTCAAAAAGATGACGAAATGTAAAGAATTCATCGTAGTTGGCAAAAATTCTTATCCTTGCTCTTCTAAAGCCCTTTTTGTAGATGATAAGACAGAAGCTTTGGAATTTCAATAAATTTCACTACACTTTTCCTTCCAGTGAATGTATCTTTCAGTCTTACCATGTGTGACGCTGAATACCAGGTGTTGTAAAATGAAACTTATCATCCTGCTCATGATTCATTGTAGATCTTATATTAGGATGTGGTTTTCGAGAAAATTGTGTAGGTAAAAAGCATGATTTCGGTTAATGCAAAGCAGAAATGTATCATCAGTATACCTGGCATTAAATGCTTTCTGACCAATCGAATGCTTCATTTTTGCCCATCCTAGGTGACCTATAAAAATGTCAACTAGGATAGGATCAATGGACTACTCATAGTGACTCAGTCAAACTGATGATATGAGATATTATTTACTGGAATGGTACATCTTTGGCACATATCAGTAAGAGCTGCTTGAATTCATCTTTTGATAAAGGAATATTGACATGTAACCGCTACGGCTTCTCCAAGTGGAATCTTCGTATACAGAAAAGAAACGTCAAACAAAACCAATAATTTATTCGAAATGTTAAATTTTTCCGAAGTTTGATTAAACTGAAAGGTATTTTTTTGGATTATAGAGAGCTAGGTTAGCATAAGCCGGTTCCAACTGTTACGCTAACCACTATGTGAGTTCTGGAAAAGGTGATTTGACCGACGACAACATTGATCTCAGCGAAACATCAGCTTTGTGTACTTTCGGCATACCACGTAAATTTAGCAGTTTGGATTCTCAGAGCTTCATTACATGGTAGGTGTTACTGTTGATTAATTTCTCCTTCAATGAGGGAATGTAGATGAGTCACCAAGAACTAAATTACCTGTGCATATACTCATTTTTTGTCCACTATGACTATACTACAACATTTGTCGCTTAGGAGAACGGTGAAAGTCACACTCTTCATGAAATTTCACAAAGCTGCTGAGTGATGTTTGGCCAAAACTGCTGACTGTGGGCAGTGACGTGATGTACTCATAGGCAATATTAAGGAATCGAGGTTTTAACTGACTTTGCTTTTCTTCATCCATTGGTTTCAGTTCAGATAGTTGATGACATTAGCTTGCTGTATCGATTTTTTAGGTGTGTTTACTCGGGGTGTTCTGCAGCATATTAATGGACAAAAGTACAACTATTCAAACCATGTGCGGTTTGTATTCTGGTTATCATGCTCTTTGTTAGCACCTGTCAGTTAAGATAATTCATGAAAGTATGCTTATTAAGCCATAATCAGACTGAGTTTATGTCCGTCTATACATGTGTGTTCATGCTAGAAGTTTTGAGAATAATTACGCTTGTGCGGATGCGTTCACAAAAGCGATGAACTGACGCTTAAAAAACTGTCTTCCAGATACACGTCTTCTAACTCCTCTTTACTATTAAATCTACTGGTGAATTTTCCACAGACTATTATTTCAATCATATTTAGTTTTTTCCTTTAGTTCACATTTTATTCACATCTTCATTATGTGCATATTTTCTCATCCTGATTTTGCTCACGATTCAAATATTTACTAGCATAACAGACAGTAATTTTGACACTCTTGTAGGACAAGTTTTCGTTGCCACTCTATTCCCTAATGTTTTTATTTTATGCCTAGAGACATACTAATGGTTTACTAGGTCATAAAACTACTTCACCACAAGCAGAATCAGCTAACAGAATGTGCAAATTGATCTTCTTTATACTATCTTACTAGATGACATCGGAAATCAAGTGAACCAATACACTGTAAAGCCAAGTACAGACCCTCTGTACGACAACCTTAAGCATATAGTGAGTAGGTGCACCCTATCGTCAAACGTACAAGCCTTTGACCAAGTTTTAAGCATAATGGAGTTAGGCGAGGAAACTTCTTCACCGTTGTTGAGATACACGTTATCTTTGGTCCCAAGTAGGGAGATAAGGAAAAAAATACTGTACCAGATATCATCCTGAAGCCAGCAAGCGTCCAATAGGTTCTCACATTTGTCAGAAACAATATAAAAATCAGCAAATTTGTAGCAGTAACTGAGCACCATTCCTTGCACTACATATGTAGACAATAACAGAAATTTCATTGGTCCTACTTGAAATCAGGAGCAAATTGAAAAGAGACAATTGGTGCTGCTTTACGTTAGCGCTCGTGAGTTAGGGTATTTCAGGACATGAGACTGATTACGTCTTGGTCAAGCCGAGTTTGTGTCAGTCTCTACGTTCATGCTCAGTTTGGAAATTATTCAAAGCAACTATCTTTGTGTGGGATCAAATAAATCCCATATATATATATATATATATATATATATATATATATATATATATATATATATATATATATATATATATATATATATATATATATGAACTTATTCAATCAAACGAGATTCGGTATTGTTTGGTAAAAGGTGGGCACCTAATTTACGTGGTTCAGTGTGCAGTGCCACACACTTTCCCAAAATTAATAGCCTAGGGTTTGACGACTTTCAACATTGATGCTGACCTTGATAGTTTAACTGGACTCGATAAACTGAAGGCACCCGGTCAAGCATCCTCGCCATTTGGCACGCTGTCGTGTTACGTTGCACTATCCGTATTCGACTCTCTAGCCAGTTAGTTGGAACGCATCGGTATCTTGGTACAACCATCCAAATATACTATTCCATCCGACTACACTATCGTGTTCTTCCTTGGTCTCGTATTCGTGGGTATATAACAAGTCCGAATAATTAGTGGTTGGTCTTTGAGTCTGTCAAGTTCGCACCAGAACAAATCCTAAATTGGTGAGCCCGACGTGACTAAATATCCCGACATGATCAAATGTCCCGAAGTGACTACTTATCCCAGCCAATAACAAATATTGAATTGGTGAGCCTGTTCCATTTTATATTTGTTATTGTTTCATTTCGATAACATTTATATATCCATTTACTACACTTTCTCATGTCCGACCACACTCCCAAGCTTATTCGTATTAAGCCGACTACGAACACGATCCAACTCGTGCCATATTGGCCAGACAATGCGGAAACATGGTTTCTGTATGCCGAGGCCGATTTTCGAGAACAGGGTGTCTCAGATCCTCATTCTCGATTTCTTGCTGTCATACGGTCACTACCGCGAGAATTAAACAGGTATGTTACAGCACACATGTTTAATCCTGAAGTAAGTGATCCTTATGCACTTCTAAAGGCCGCACTCTTGAAGAAAAGCGATCTCACAGATCGCCAGTGTCTAGACGAATTGCTTCGTAACATCGAGCTAGGCAGCAACTCAGCTACTGAAGTCCTCGCACGCATGCGAGAAGTATCGGTGCACGAACATTCGACGATGGACTCTTCCGAGAACTATTTCTCTCGAAACTACCACAAGTGGTGCAAACCGTGTTGGTGACACTGCAGTCAGTCCCACTCGATGACCTGGCAGCCCCGGCAGATAAAATACTGGAGATTTCTAGCAGACCCGTCTCCAACGTATATTCTATCTGCGACAAACCAGAGAGCCAGGATTCAGAGGTGACAAAGCTGTGCAACTCTGTTAAACAGTTGTCACGATCCCGAAGTCCTAGCTGACGTAGCACTTCACAGAAACGTACCTTGGTGCATCGCAGCAAATCGCGTGGTTGCCCCAAAACTAGACCTAACGGGTGGAAAACCCTAAATGGTGCTGGTTTCGTAATACTTACGGAGACGAAGCCAGAAAATGTCGGGAACCATGCCGTTTTCACAAGGACATAAACTCGGGAAACGGTCACGCCGGCACGTGTTCACGGCAACCGTAGCCGGCGAAAACAGCCGTTTGCTCTACGTCACCGACATTAAAACGAAAGTCCGCTACCTCGTCGACACCGGCGCAGAAGTTAGCGTTCTTTCCGCACCGACAAAGGAGCGTCATCACGACCCATCCCTCAATCTTCAAGCAGCCAACGGCAAGGCAATCGCGACATTCGGGAGACAGTATGCCTACCTCAACTTAGGTTTGCGTAAACCTATCCATTGGATTTTCCTCCTGGCTGACGTTTCTATGCCCATCATTGGCATAGATTTGCTAAACCATTACGATCTACTCGTAGATGCTCGCCGTCGACGACTGATAGATAACAACACAAAGTTATCTATTTTCGGCACCACCTATGTAGGTCCGAGTTTAGCCATCGTTAGAACCAAACAATCAGGCGACGCGTCCTACCAGGCAGTTTCGGAGAAATATCCAGAGTTGAAACAACCGAAGCACACTCTTCCGTGCATAACCAGCAATGTTATGCATCACGTCACAACCACAGGTCCACCTGTGGCATCCAAAGCGCGCCGTCTAGCCCCCGATAAGCTCAAAACGGCGAAAAGTGAATTCGACCACATGCTCGAACTGGGCATTATCAGACCGTCAAACAGTCCTTGGGCATCGCCATTGCACATGGTTCCCAAAAAGGATAGCAACGACTGGCGTCCAACCGGTGATTACCGAAGGCTTAACGCCAAAACAACTCCGGACTGCTACCCGATACCTCACGTTTACGATTTGACTGCAACCTTATGCGGAATGAACATTTTCTCCAAAATCGACTTGGTCAAAGCGTACAACCAGATACCTATGGCAGCAGAAGATATCGCGAAAACAGCCATTATTACTCCTTTTGGCCTGTTTGAATTCCTGCGCATGCCATTTGGTCTTCGGAATGCAGCACAAACATTCCAACGCTTTATGGATGATGTCTTCCGTGGTTTGAATTTTGTTCATGTCTACATCGATGACTGTCTAATTGCGAGTCCAGATAAGGAAACTCACCTTAAACATTTGGACCTCGCATTCGAAAGACTTAAAAAACATGGCATCACAGTCAACTTACAGAAGTGTGAAATAGGAGTTGAATCACTCAGCTTCCTTGGGCATACCATTGACAACAAAGGTATACGCCCATTGAGAGATAAAGTGGCGGCTATCACAAACTATCCAGAGCCGACCACTGTGAAACATCTCCGCACTTTCAATGGCCTGGTAAGTTATTACCGAAGGTTTATCCCTAACTGTGCCTCTGTCATGAGACCACTAACAGATCTACTTCGAGGAACTGCGAAGTTCGTGTCTCTGGACAACGCGGCTAGACTTGCTTTTTCTAAAGTCAAGGAAGCCATTTCGAACGCAACCATGCTTATGCATCATGACCCCAATGCTCCCTTGAGTATTGCTGTTGATGCATCTGATTCAGCAATTGGAGCAGTTTTGCAACAGTTGACTGACAACCAGTGGCAACCGTTAGCCTTTTTCTCGAGGCGGCTGCAAGACGCGGAAACAAGATACAGTACATTTGGTAGGGAACTCCTAGCCATGTACTGTTCTGTACGCCATTTTCGACATTCTGTGGAAGGTCGTGATTTCATTATTTTCACAGACCACAAACCGTTAACGTTTTCCCTCAGCTCGGCGTCTGACAAATACTCCCCTCGTGAGTCGCGACAGCTGGATTACATTTCCCAGTTCACGTCAGACATCCGCCACATTTCTGGAGCAAACAACTCCGCAGCCGACGCACTATCTCGAATAGCTTCGATAAACTATATCGAGGGTATTGATCTCGTTGAACTAGCTCGGCGTCAAAAGGAAGACCTTGAGCTGCATCATGAGTTGTCGTCCACAACTCTCAAACTGCGACTTTGTCCTGTTGGATCAGACAAGGATACAATTTTGTGCGATGTCTCTGCTAGTCAACCACGCCCAATAGTTCCGAAGAGTTGTCGACGCAACGTCTTCAATACGTTGCACAAACTCTCTCATCCAGGTGTACGAGCCACCATTAGGCTTATCGCACAACGTTTCTGCTGGCCTGGGATGAACAAAGACGTTAAGGAGTGGGCCCAGTCGTGCTTAGCTTGTCAAAAGTGTAAAGTCACGCGACACACGAAAAGCCCTTTAGGCTCATTTCTAGCCCCAGACATGCGTTTCGACCACGTCCATATAGATATTGTAGGACCCCTACCAGAATCTAATGGATGTACCTACCTTTTCACTTGTGTTGATCGTTTCACACGATGGCCGGAAGCAGTACCTGTTAAGGATATTACTGCTGAAACAGTAGCTCGTGTTTTCGTAGAAAGATGGATTGCGAACTCTGGATGTCCATCTTGCGTCACAGCCGACCGTGGACGCCAATTTGAGTGTGGATTGTTTCACGCTCTAACGGCACTTTTCGGTTGCACCCGGTTCCGAACGACAGAGTGCTAAGGTTTAGGCAATGATAAATATTATCCTCACATAGAGGGTTCAACATGAGGGTTATCAGTTTACAAGCACCGTCAAATTCATAATTTTCGAAGGTTTCTAAACTCGTATTCACATATCAAGTCATGTGAATTGTTTAATACTAAATACCGGTTTGTAAACTTTCGAAAATTATGAATTTGACGGTGCTTGTAAACTGGTATCCCTCATGTTAAACCCTCTACGTGAGGATAATATTTATTATTTTCTCAACCTTAACACTTTGTTTAATCCGTAAAGTAATATTTCCTTGTTCGTTACATAACTAGCAGGATCTCCGACTGTCTTCAAATGGGTTTAATAGCTTTCCGTCTGTACCACTCAAGACTTGAAGTCTTGTAGATATTTTGGGATGCATCAACGTGATAAAGCATGTAAACTGGCTTCTCTCACGTTAAAATATTTAAATGTGAGGATAAAACACTTATTTTATTCATTTATTTATTTAGCGGAATATATGACTTCAGTAGCACGTCACCATTTCACTCTCTTCTCTCCAGTATTCAAAACCTGGCTCCACGACTACCCACAACCTTTCATTTCTTCTTCACATGATCTCCTCCATATCACCCTCGCCTCCGACGTCCAACTCATCGTTTCCCATTTGGATTCCAAACGATGGCCTGGCTGGCCCGACGCGTGATGTCCCCAATCGGTGTTCTCAGTGTATGTCCAATCCAATCCATCTCTACTTTCTTATGAACATCTGTTGAGCAATGGGTTCTTGGTTGGTTCGTTGCCAGCCAGCCAGCTAGCTAGCCAGCCAGAATGGATTCCTTCTTGCTTATTCTTAGCATTCTGGCAATCCATCTGATCTTCAGTCTCAGTATCCAGCCAGCCTAGGTGGCAGTTGTTGATGAATGTCTGTGGTTTGTTGGAAGTGCTTTCCGTGATGTGCCAAGTTTCCGAACCATACGGAAGCACTGATTTGACATTGGTGTTGAGAGTTCGGATCTTGTTCATGCTTTATGCTGAGTGGAGTGGAGTGGATTGGAGTAGATCTCCACACTGGATTCAGATTAATGAAGGCCTGTCTTGCTTTTCCGAACCTGCTTTTGACATTCTCATCTGTGGCTGTGCCATCTGTAGTTGAAACGATACTGCCTAGGTAGGTGGAAGAGGCAACTTCCTTTAGATTTCTCCCATTGATGGTGATTGGTGCTAGTTGTTGGTTGGGTATCTTCTTCATCTCTGTCTTTCTACATTCACCTGAATTCCCGTCTTCCTTCGCTGCCTCGACTCGTCTGCCAACTTGTTAGTTTTCGTCTGTAGATCTTCGAGTTTGCTCGAGAATAGACATAAATCACCATCTGTGAAATCCGAATCTTCTTCTGGGCTCTTTTCATGGGTCCAGCCAGTGTACGTCCATCTTCTCGTTCCTCACAGTTTCTTGCTTAACCCAGTCCACCAAATTCAGGAAGATCGTGAGTGATAGGAGGCTGCAACATTGTCTCACTCCTATCTTCACTTCAATTCAAAGGCATCACTCGGCTTTCAATTGTAAATCACTTGTCATGTAGCATCATATAGCATATAGCTGTTGAATGAGGTTGATGTAGGTTTGTGGCACTGAACCGTAGTGCTGAAGCAGCTGCCTGTCGAATTACTTTTCGGTCGACGCTGTCGAAGGCCTTTTCAAAGTCGATGAAGTTGAGGTGGAGTTGAGTTGACTGCCATTGTATGCTCTGTTCTATGATGATACGTAGTGTAGCGTTTCAATTTGATCGGCGCATGATTTGTTCTTCCTAAAACCAGCCAGCCAGCCAGCCTGCCCTGGTCGTAATTTTGAGTGCAGAGCATTATCGTTGTAGTCTCTCTTTAGGATGATGCGGCTTAATATTTTGCTTGCTTGAGGTGGACAGCAGCATGATTCCTTGCCAGTTCTTGCAAAGGCTTAGGTCTCCCTCTCTTGTTTGAGAGTTTGACAAGGTAGCCCTTCTTCCAATCAATCGGCAGGTACCTCTCCTTCCTTAATTCCATGCAAACCTCCTACAGTGGTGGTGTGTTGTGAGCATGTTCACTGCTGTTGTCTCTGCGTCTGTTTTCAATGCTTCTGGTGGAATTCCATCTGGTCGTGCTGCTTTCCCTGATTTCAGTAAGTTCACGGAGTTCAGGACTTCACTTCTGCTTTTATTGTTGGAGTGTCTGTGTTGACTGGTAGTTCTGTGGCTGGGCTGCTGGTGGTATTTCTGGACGAGTTGCAGGTGTTTGTGATGGTCGATTCAAGAGCTTGTTGAAGTGGTCAGCTCATCATTTCCTTTGTTTCTCCTCTTTGCTAAATAGCTTTCTTTCACTATCTTTCATTGCTTTCGTTTGCGTTGATCTCTTCCCGCCCAAATAGTAACCTGGTTATTTGATATAGTGTTGTCAGGTATCTCCTACCAGCAGCTTGTTCTGCTTCACTTGCCAATGTGTCGTAGAAGTGTCTGTTGTCTTTGCATGCACTCTTCTCCACTTCTCTGTCCAGTGTAGTGTTTTATACCTTGTACTCAGTTACTCTTCTCGTTGTTCATCTCTGCACTGCACTGCACTGCACTGCAGTGCACTGGTTCATCTTCTGCTACACCATCACCATCTTCCTCCCCCTCATCTATCAGCTTCCATGTGTCCGTCGAAATCCATTCCTTGTCTTGTCCTGTCTTGTCCTGTCTTGTTTGCTTCTTCTTCCTTCCTAATACGGTTATGCAGATTTCTTTCCACATCGCTTCCACAGAGTTCCAGTGATCCTGCATGCCCGATCCTCCATGGATGTTGCCCAATGTCTCCCATTTCGTCCTGATGGTTGACTGACGTGAAGATGTCCTTTGTACTTTCGTCCTCCAGTTTCTCTCCTGAGTGTTCAACTTGAAGTGTGTTCTATCACCAGCCTCTTTGAAGGCTTTCAACTTGATTTTGAGGATAGGTTCCTTGCACTTGATGGTGGTCTAAACCTACACCTGTTCCCCTTCTTGATCTGATGTTGTGTCCAGTAGGCTGCACCTCCATCTCCACTTTCCTCACATTGAGATGAAGTCGATCTGATTTTCAATGTGTCCATCAGGTGAAGTCCATATCGCTTTGTGGATAGCCTTGTGTTTGTACACACTGCCTCCAATCACCTAATCGTTGAATGTAAAGAATTCTGCAAACAGTTCTCCAATCTCATTCTTCATTTCACCCAGTGCTTCTCGACCCATCGTTAGTTCTCTTCCTGTGTTTTCTGCTCCTAGCTTAATATTCATGTCGCCCATTACAATTTTGATGTCGCCATTGTCAACTGGAGTGGTGTCTTGTCTGGTAGTGATTGCAGTTGTCTGTATAATTCCCCCTTCTTCTCTTCATCTGCATTATTTGTAGGTGCTTAGCGCAGCGTAGCGTAGCATTGTATGATTGTGACTTCCCTTCCTTTTGAGTTGAATCTTGCTGTCATGCTTCTGGACGAGATTGGCTCCCGCTACATGACAGCCTTTGATGCTGTTGGGGACATCATGATCGCTACTCCGTAAGTGTGATCGTGTTTGCCATTTAGGTGACAATATCGGAGTAGATTATTGACTCTCCAGTTTACAGTTTGGGCAATCCACTTCCATTCCACCTGCTTTCTCAGATTCCAAGCACTTCTATGCCATACCTTCTTTTCTGTTTTGCAATCTGGGCAACCTTGCTGGGTTCATACATGGTGCGGATATTTCATGTCCTCACGTTTACTTTCGCTTTCATCGAGAGAAGACAAATCCGCCAATAGGTTTCCCGGGGGCTTTCACCAACCGGCGTCCTTTCGCCTCCCCGATTCCAGTGAGGATTAATTTTGTTTTTATTTTTTATATTTTGTTTATGCTTTGAAGTTTCTTTAGCGTTGGATTGGTTTTGGGGTAGGGTTGGTAGCCCTTTGTCCAACCTTCCCTATTTGTCCAGGCTCACTGCCGGCCAGTAACTAGTGCACTAGTTAACTAGGCTAGGTTGCGCCGCCTACAGAGGGCTGATCAACCGATAATAAATTATCTCCGTCCTTCAGATTTTCAAGAGCCTGAAAATAAAATTGACCATCACAAATGGCGAACATGCTTCATTAAAACAGACTTAGAACCAAAAGGAACAACCGTTCGTCCGTTCCATAACACGGAATTTGAACTTATAAACAAATCTATACGATGGGGTGGATGCCTGTCGAGCAACCCACATAAGGTTCCATGAGGCCAGTTTCTCATGCTATCGGTTGCCTACAGGCCTGCTAGTTTGCTGACCTTAACTGGAGGACACCACAAATACTAATGCATGACCTAGCGTGCAACAAAAACTGGCACCTCAGTCAAACAACTCTTTGGCCCGGTTCACCACTTCTCAGCGGCTAGGCCCTCCCACTTCTACCTGCTAAATAAGGCGAGGGTACTAAATTTACCCATAGGAAGGCGCATTCGAAAGGGGCTGAGTAAGCTCCATAACACTAGTTAGCAAGAGTGAAGCGGTATCTACGCTTTCTTGCTACCTCGACTGCCGACTCCGTGCGTAATTTTCTCTCAACCTCATGTAGTTACTGCAAAGAAATTGATAAAGAAGACTTAAAACAAGGCAAATTGAACTGCATTCATGATTTTCTATGGACTACCAAGGTATTCCGACATCAAAATCGACAAATGTTTTTCTGCTAGGCGAAAAACGTATTCAGTGAACTGAGGTTTCTTCGTGCTATCCTGAGATAACTGATTATCCAATAGGAGAGTTGAAAGAGATTCGGGATCTGGATTGAGATTAACTGTTGTTAAATGTTTGAGAATCGCGGTTGACGTGGATAGACATCAGGTTGGTGTATTCAGATACAGCGAATAAACATAAACTTTGTCCTTATGCTAGTAGTTTCACAAGTAGTCATGTCAGGTACAAGTTACTTAGACAAGTGATGCAATTTCGGCCACCTCATCAGCGCTGAGGATGACGGCGTTCCGGTAAACTGGACTCGCAGCAAAGAAAGACATGCATCTGAATCGACCAGAATCCATAGACAGCAGCTATCTTTTAATGCTGTTAGACTACCTCAGAAAACACAGGGGTTACAAGGAGGAAGTAGATAGCAGCCTAGGTTCTTGAAACCTGAAACTAATACAAATTTTTGTGCTCCAGGATGTATTGTGTGAACGCCTCATCAACCTTGCAAATTATTTTCTTTGCTGGAGGCCGGCGACACTGCTGAACCTAAAGAACGTACAACAGACTGTCTTAACAGTATAAGTTTCCAGCAAAGTAATGTGCTTTACAGATATGATACTTAGTCCACCAATGCCCTTCGCCAGTAGCTTGCTGTTTGTAAAAATCGACTGTGGTTGATAAGTTCAACCGGAAAAGCTGAACTCCGAGCTCTGCTCAGTTGGGTCGCGATTCTGTTGCGTTCCGATGACCAAGCCACGTCATACAAGGACTGGTGTGTCCTGAGTTAACTTGAGACCATACATCTTCCCTGTACCAGGCCTAGAGGTGATGTCAGACATGTCAAGTGGTAGATTACGTGCATGTTCAATAGCTGTATGCAAAAAGTCCTGACAATGGAATGTTGATGAGTTGAACCGTGTCTTCTTGAAAACCTCAGTAGTTCGGTTGCGACAAGCTAAGTGGACTGTGACAACGAGCTGTATGATAAACTGACCTGCATCGGGGAGTTTCCATGGGCACCGCAAAGATGGCTGCATAACAGAAAAGTTAGGATATCAAGTACCATCACCCCTGGTGCCTCGGAAAGATAACCTCAGCCTCGTGAAATGATAATAGCGAACAAAGTAAGTCATATTAGCCTCTGATGGAAAAGGTACGGCTGAAATTCGATATTGTTCTGGAGTTATTGGCTGAAGAAGTAGAATTAGCCTCATTTAGCTAAAAATTCATAGTTTTGTGAGATAATAGGTTTTGCAGAGGTAGACCATTCGACCAAATGTTTGGGCTGCCAATTACTTCCATGAGGTCTTGCTTCTGTCGCCTATGGGACAGAAGGAAAAGTTCCAAACGGTCAGACCCCTCCCCGCAGATCAGATTTAAAGGCCATTCAAACATTTCATTCCTTAACCTTTGGATCCGTTCTGACATATTCCCCATATCAAAAAAAGTAAGGTCATTCTTTGGACCCCTCAATTCTCAGTGAGGTTTTATATATGTCTGATGTGCTCTGCTAAAAGTATTCTCATCAAAAAATTGAGAAGCTTCAAGAAGGGATCATAAGACCGAGAAAGCGCCTGCAGCCAACACCTCTCAGTTTCTGCGGTTTTAACATAAAAGCCTACGATAACTCCAAGTTTCTTATACCCAGAAACCTTGGGTATCATTACTCATATAATCTTATGAATCGGCTAGGCGATACGTGTGACTCCAAAGTTATTGGTGTTGATCTGGAAGAACTACTTGACCAATCATTTGAGTGGTGTGATAGGGTCGGTTTGGTCGCCTCAGCGTGTTCCCGTCTCTGTATATGCTTCTCCGAATTTCGACACCTTATGCCAAACTAGAACAGGGTAACCTTAACCGGTAGTCCGTTGACAGGATAAAAATAGTTTGTGGTCTGAAGGAAATGGATTACAACCCATTAATTAGTTTGATGGTTATTTACCTTCGGAACTGTTTTGATCGGGTATCTTATAGCTCTTTAAATTCACGAGTTCATCGCACTTAGTGCCGGTGACGATTCGTGGGAGCGAATTGAGTCATATTTATATAAGAGGTCACAGAATTGAGATAAACAGGTTATCTGAATGATTAGTGACAGGTGGGGTTCAGATTTTATTCCCAATTCCCCTCCTTTAACTAGGCACCGAGAATTCTCACCTTCTGATACTTACTGATGATGTGAAGATCTGGGAACTATCTATATCGATGAAAACGAAGCTTGACTACAGGCTGATCTTTGTGATGGAATGGTTTGGACGAAAGACTCCGGATACCATTTATGAACAAAGCTTAGATACATACATCGGTAGTGAGTAAGGGTTGTCCCTTTTACTGCGTCAACTGCCCTTTCCATGGGTTTTACAGAAATCTTTATGAGTTGAATATGCTTTTTGAGGTATGGAGTTCATATAAAGACTTGACCGTCATAGGGGTAACCACTGGGAGAATAGAAGAAAGTCATCGGTCCAATAGGCTTATCTCTGAAGACCGATTGACCATCATAGGTCGGCCGAATTCATATTACTGTCAAAAAGAATCCTTTATACAATGAGTCGTTTTGATTACTGACTACCGCGACCGAAATATGTGCAAGGTTACTTAAAGAAATTCTCCCTTTTGGGATATCAGTACGTTCACAAGCACATAAGCTACTAACCGAAGATTACAGCAGCTGAAGCGATAGACGATCTGCTTAGAGAACGTATAGCTGCGAAAAACGGATGGATTGAAGACAAAGATATGAAAATAGGAGTCAACTCAGTCTTCAGTGACTTCCTGAATATCTGAAAAATGCAATTCATGTAGGTCTCATCGCAAACTTGAGACGCTTCCAAATTCAAGGCGCTCCCAAACCAAGGTTATGACTCTCATAATCGTAGAAAAGGAGCTGAGTTACAGCTTGGTGCTAGTGCCACTGAAAATAGTGACCGAAAAATTTAATGAATGAAAATACGCTGTCTTCACCGATCTTGCTCTGCCGCGTGAACTGTCGGACAGATATGACTATATCTTCCCTCAACACTGTTAGTAGCGTTGAAGTGCATCACAGAATCCGTGATTAGGATCGTCAACGCTTTAGTGGTGATGGGAGTGAGATAGATAACTGCACTGGAGGACAGAAATCAGAATAATTCATGTAACCACTTTCTCATTGACATTCCAGGAAGTGTGTTTCAAGAAAGCCATTATGTTTACAGTATAGCAGCATCATTAAGTTTTAAATCAATATGAATGAAAAGTTTTCAAGCCCTGAAGTATTTAAAAGGGGCTCGCAGGAAATAAGTGAATGATATTAAGGACACACATTAGAATTAATAGGATCTATTAACAGCTCCAAAAGCTCCATTTATACAATAAAATGCATAAAAACCATAAATATCACCATAAGTCTTATTTGCTGAAGTCACACATTATGTTTGTTTTACTACATAGGATTTCTGATCAACCTCTGGTGTGTTTTCCTCAGTCATTTCATTTGGCATCAGGCGCTTTGTTCTGATGACTGTGGTGGGATTCAAACTTTCATGTGGTCTTGGTGAGGTCTATGAATCACTAGCCAACGATAGGCAGCTCTACCCTAGCTTTCTCATGGATAGTGTGGTAAGTCATTCACTTATTCATCATGTGCAAAGTAAAGTAATGTGATACTTACGCTGTGAAAGACGATGGTAGTGAGATGCCAGTTGCACCTCGCTTCCCCGTCTTTCCCGGTGAGGATCACAGATCGTCGACAGTACCTTTGCATCGCAGTCAATATTGGCTGAAGACACTGTCTTATTGTCACAGCCAGTATTGATAAACGGTGCAATGGGCGCACGTCCACCACTGGCAGGTGGTGCGCGTCTCAAAGGACTGTGATTCAACGAGTCTATTGTATCACAGCCCTGCTTGGGACACAGCCTACCTGTCTAAACATCGTGCTCTCCCATCGCTCTTACCAACTTTGACTGCGTTATACTGCTCTTGCAAGCCTCGTGTATCACAGTCCAAGCTTTGGTAAGTTTTGGTGGGTTGATCGACAGCCTTTGTCCCGACCTTTAAATGCCGAAGCTTTGTTATGTTTTATATAAGCCCTCATCACGATAATTTTGCTGTTTATTTTAGGACAGTACCTAGTTTAATTTGGCTGGATTCAGGTTTTATGACAACAATAGCTTGTCTGTCGGCACTCCACCTAACTGCTCATCTGTCATATGATCTGGTTGGTCCGAAGCTTTTTCACACACAGTAACTTCTCTTGTTGCTTCAGTTTGGTAAGCCTAGTCTAAACGTCTAGGCATTGACGTGGCTTTCAATCTATGTAGATCCATCATGAGTTTACCATATTACTGTGGCTTGTCAACACGGGTTGAATCCGGAATATCCGGGACCCAGTCAGTTGATTTGTAGGCTTTCATACGCAGTTTCAGTACTACAGTGCTGCAGAGAGATTGCGTTGGTGTGAATTGGAATAATTCCTAAACTCAAATACTATATGATATTTTCAGTGATTTGGATTGTTTAATGTCAACTGCAAATTTAGTGGAGATCGTAGTCAGTAGACACCAATACCGACTAATGGGATTTGTGCACTCCGAGTCTAGTTCCATCTGTCAGTTATTATGGATATGGGACTGTATGAAGTGGAAAAAAATTGTCGCATAGCATTTCGATGATAAAATGTAAGACTGAATTCAAGATAACGATAAGACTCAGAATGTGGATAGTCGCATTTACTTGTGTTAACAAGAATATTTTATTTGTATCTTAGAGTTGATAGTCATGGAAGAAGCGAAGTAACAGACATTTGCATCAAGATAGATATATACAGGCCAAATATTTTTACTGGGGTTTGCGTCACCTTGCAGTTGTAGACATTTTAAGAAGACAAGTAACAAGCGAGCGTACGTCAAACTGCTGAGTAATTACTAGATGAGCTAGTAATGAAACCTTGGTTTTTTTTCCATGTTCTTTTGCTAACCACCCTGGACAGTGTTCATCTAAGCAATGATGGTTTCACCCAGTCGCCCCACTGGTGTTAATAGCTTTTAAGGAACAGTTGAATTTATACATGCAGAAGGTTATGTTCGGTGTCCATCTCTTCACAAACTCACACCTACAAAGATTGACTACGACAATATTTAAGTTCTCCGTGATTATTATCGATTTTGTTGTTATCCTCTAATTCGCATACCCGTATTCAGTAGATTTCTATCAAATAACGTTGAGTGATTTGTAAATGTGACTGTAAAATCTGATGTTTATTCACGACAGTACATTCGCATTGAACTAATTATCACTAAGAGTATCTAGTATAGTGAATTCGTTGTTTCTTGATGTGCTAAAAACCAGCATTTAGGAATAATTTTGATAAGCAAGGACTCAAGCATAAAACTGGGATGTAGTAATGCGAACTACAGAGACATGTTTTTTTAGTTGATACCGCTGTTGGCGAACACCCTATATTTAACCCAGATGGTCATTTATGGTGTGACAGGGTTACTTGGTGTATGTGAAGGAGATGTAGATAAGGTATAATCTGTTTTGCGCGATGAATTTAAGGGACAATTGAACCAAGCAAATTGCCGTACGTGAGTGACCACTGAACGACCTTGAGAGCACGAATAAGAAAACGGTTGTTTTCCTGGTTTTTCCTGAGAAAGCGAAGTTACCATGTAGTCTCCTAGAGGTATTGAGAAACCCGTTTTAAACCTTTAAAACAGATGATTCGCTGTTAGTTTGCTATCTAATGACATGCTGGGTTGCCTGGATTTAAATTGTACGGATTTGGGAGTTTAAACAATATTTGAAGATGATCAACTTGATACTAACGTACTACAATTGGAACCTTTATATAGTTTGTTTTTCTGAGATGCAACCATGCGAAAACCCCATAATTTGAAATTTGTGCGAATCTGTACGAAAAGTAATTCCTTTCGATTCAGCCCGAATAATGATCGCTGAAAGTGAAATCCTGCCCGAAACGAACGCCCAGTTGTCTAGCAACTTGATGGCTAATACATGGGCCTATGGCAGTTTTCCAAGGACGATAAGACTTTAATTCTACCTTAATCTATAGTTTATGATTACTTCTATTGCTTTTTCGCGATATATAGTGTCGGATGTAACTACCGATTTGGGTTCTTTGTTAAGTAAAGTCGTTAGTTCTTATTTAGTTTTTGCGAACATTACAGGGGTTCCCACCACTCGTGATCCTAACCGACGGAAAGCAAAGTCAAGTACCAAAATACGCAGTCGTTGTAGTTGACTGATCTCGAGGGATAAACAAAATCTGAAAAACACTTTAGGATGTCTACGGTATAAAAGTTAATTGAACTGAGTTTTCTGTTGTTTTTTTAGTGACCGTGTAAGTGGATGTTTCATGGGAATTGTCTGTTCTCTAGCGGAAAAAGTAGGCATCAAGCGCAATACTTCTACTCTAACCTTTTGGATCTTGCAATATGATCAATCATATTTTCTCTGTTATGCCGACTAACACTTGAAACCCCGTCAAAGTTCATGTGTTACCTTCCACTTTCTCCCACTGTCTTTGTCTAGCTTTACACAGTCTTCCGAATTTCCCATGATAACCCGTCTGTGTTAACTTATCTGCTTAATGAACCAGACCACATGAAGAGTGAATAGTCAGACAGTGATTGTCAATCTGACAGTGGTCTGGTTTTCCATCCAGTATGTAGATATGTACAATCATGATTTTATTCATGTGATTATTCAAAATGGGCCTCATTGGAGTTGAGACTATATGAGGGATGCGTTAAGATTTGAAGCAAGGTCATGAATAATGTATTTTATTGGAATTTATTGTAAACTTCCGTTAAGTACGCCAATCCAAGTTTTACATATGATTACTGCTGTAATTCCTGTGTCGATTTTGAAAAATCAAAATAAATACTGACATTAAAACTGATTTGCAAATCCGTGCATGGAGCCAAACGGATTGTGTGAGGGCTAATGATTCTCTTCGGTTACGTGGGCTAGTCAGTATGCCACAGCACTAGTTAATACAGACCTAATCGCCTGCTAGTAACTTAAATCCCATACGATCTCGAATTCCAAGCAATGGGTCTGAATCCTATTTGGGTTAGCAGGCATTATCACCAGTCATCACAACAAGTATGACTGGTAGGTTAATACTATAACTTGCACTAGAGTGATTTTCAATTTTACAAAAGAATTTACCCCTTTCTGCATTTATGAATCTTATGTCAGTTTTACACACGTAGCAGCCGTGTTGTTGCGTAACTTATGTTGTGTATGACACTGGGAGTTTGCTGAATAACTGCATGTTTTATTTATTCCCATATGAAGCAATGGTTTTATGCAGTGGAAGTCGGTTGTGAATCAACTCTGAAGAATTTATGATACTTTACGATAGCGCTCAACTACGAAAAAATTTCGTATGAAACTGCTGCTGACTGGTATAGACTGTGAGGGTGAAAAATGTTCCTCTATGAAGTAACTATATAACAGTTTAAACTAGTGCGCTTAAAATGCTTTTTATTAGGCTGTGCGAACAATTGTCTCTATACTCATTCTCTGTCCAACTTCCTTCTTCTTATGCTGATTAGTTTCGGTTATTCGACTACAGTTTCCCTTCCCCCCCCTTCAGTTCATATTTCACTGTCAAACTAGTTGAAGTATATGAAATATTTCTTATGTTTCTGTTTCGACAAGAAGATTATATAGGTAGCTGGCATCGATTCACATTCATGTTATTCTGCTCCAAGGATTGTTACCATCTCTCGTCCAAAATCTTGTTTCAGAACTTATTGTTTCCTGTCTGTTTGAGAATAATTCTACACGTCGGTTTTCAGTCCATTGATGTAAGCGCTCAAATTCCAGCCAATTCGTTGCGCTTTCAAATTATTCCACCTGCTGAGAATCAGCCAGTCAAGTACTATAATCAGCCCTCTTACCAAATGTATAGTCCAGTGCATCAACTGGAGATATGGATTATTTGGGCAAGCAATCACTGGATTACAAGTAAGAACGTCTGATCCACTACGGTTGGTTCAGCTAGACAATATAATTATTCCGCGCATAACAGGTGTTACTTGTTGAGCAGCTTAAAAGTAGTATAGGGTGCAATGCTATCGGGAAAAGTGATGAGTAGGCTATCGACGAATGAAGGTACTGCATTGAAGAACGATGATTATTAGGAGAGCATAACACACGCGTTTAAACGAAAAAGAATGGCTAGTGTTTGTTTGTACATCATTAATTCAACCTTGTAATATTTCATGAGTACTGATACAGCGACATGTGTAATTTATACCTAGTCAATGCTATCGCGCAATGTTAGCTGAAGCACGCTTAGATTGTAAGATAGACTAAGGATGACTAGACTACAACACGGCATCAGTTCATGAAGTTTCTGCCTGTTAGTATGAGCCGCGCGACGACTGAAATCGGTGACTGAAAACTGCGTGATATATGTCTCTGAATTGATCATAATGGCGCAGATGCAGGCCAAATCTCTCCCCTTCTTCTTCTCTCTATAAGACTTTCTACTACTTATGATCACTATCCATCTTTCATCGTGGTACCTTGATGTGAGATTTAGTAACTTGGCTCGTTTAACAGTAACACTAGATCCTGTTTATATTGACTAACTGGTGAGTTAGTGATGTAGTCCGCCTAATAAACTAATTTCATTTGTTCTGTTAGTGTCATTCTTAAGTGCTATTTTTGTGTGTGCGCAAATCGTTTGCATCTAAGATGACAACTCAATCTGAGGGATTATTGAGCAATAACAATTTTAAAAAAACTGATAACCGATAAAAATTGATAACATGGTGACGTATGAGTCATGCTTACATAAAAAATATTTTAGATAATAGTGTTGAAAACACTTCTTTCCCAATACATATTTAAGCCATGCAAAAGTGTATTAAAAGCAGGATTTAATGGATTCATAAATCTCGATAGAACTCTTCAACTGAATACTCTACATATCTGATTACATGTACCATGATGTAATACAGGGTGAGATAGACATATCTGTTTAAATTTAAATCAATTAATTAGGCTTAATGACATTAATATTATTTTTAAGCATTATCATGTAGACGGGAGAAAGGGATGATGGTGAACATGGACTGAAAATTACATGAATTCAAGTTAAATTACGTCATTGTGAATAAAAGTTGATAAGCAACAGATCTGCCCATTAAGCGGAACAAGTTAACAAGGAATAATATCAGAGCAATAAATAATTGACTAGTATTAACGACTGATAAAAATAAAGTAATTAGCGGAGAGCATTAAAAATATTACTAAGGCAGACCTAAGAGTTATCACCATTCCTTTTTGAACACAAACGGTTGGTTTATGAGCTCGGATTGCAGGGACTTCTGTGAATACAAACAGCTTCTTATTCTGTTGACCACTGTAAATGATTCGATAGCGTCGATATTGTGCCTGAAGTCTAGGTGTTTGATTATTGAGCTTCTTGGAATCTTTACTTCGACTTGAACTAGCCATCTAGGCAAATGCTCAACTACACTAAAAGACAACCGCCTTTCCGTGCGACCTATGTATTTGCCCCAACAAACATTCTATTTGATATACACAGTTATAAGTGTCCAGAATAGGCGTTTTGTGTTTCTCGGACTGCTGCAGTGCTCGCTTTGTGCTAATAAGCATTAGTTTTGTGGCATAGTAGGTTCTTTTGGCTGTATCGGGATTCCATTTTATTTTACCACCCACATAATCGCCTACGAATAGCAGATAGACACATACTAACTTTTTCGGAGTAGTGAAGACTTTTCGTTTCTCTCCCGGATTTCTGGCACATCTGTGGATGAATCTTTCAGGATATCTTTTATTTGATAGGATTCGTTTCCTAGTCTTCATTTCATATTCATTCGTGCTGTCAGGAAAAAATTTCTTAGCTTTATCAAACGGGGTTCTAACCTGACTTTATTTGTACAGAGTCGAGACGAAAATTGAAAACCCTCCCGTTTATGATGGCTTTGTGTTTATGTATCTTAGTTGGTTGGAGACAATCGGCATGAGACCCTGAACCTAGGTTACGTGCTTGCCGGTACCCATCATTGAGGCGTATCTGCAACCTCAAGGGAGCTGATGTTCTCTGTGAGACCCGAACCCGCGTCAGCGACGATACCACTGATCTATTAGCCCCAAACCAACTGACCTCTAATTGTAATGTGGTTTTGGATGCCAATCGGTAGGTCACACGGAGAAGTGGCTGTCTTCTCGTGTAGTTGAGCTTTTGCCTAGATGGTTAGCTCGATTTGAAGTGAAGATTCCTTTCTGACGTCTACTTGACAATGTTCGAAAATAACATTTATTTTGCTAAGCCTTATTCATTGTCCTAGATTTAAATGCATATGTCTATTTCACCCGCTGTTGCATGATAGAATATGTAATCAGATATGTAAAGTATTGAACTGAAGAATTCTCCCGGGATTTGAGAATCCATTAAATCCAGCTTTCAATGCACTTGTTGCTTGGCTTAAATAGCACTGATTTTGCTACAGTTTGTGAAAATCTGAGTGTTTATCAGTAGAATGAATGTTATCGTCTATGAGTTTTCATGTCGTATACTGTAAATTTGAATGCTGATTTTATTGCGAATAGGTATGTACTGAGCTATGAGCCACTTCTTTATTCGAATTTCCATAGTTGAAGTGAGTTCTAGACGTACTACAGGCAGAGATTATGTTACTCAGCATGTATTAATTCATACAACTGTTAGTCATTTTATTTTGCAACCCCTTTATTGGTACATTTCAGTTCTGGGGATGACATCATAGACGTTCAATGGAATCAGTATGCTTTCTGGTGACAGGATAGAAAAATTCCGACAATTTCAAAAGGATCAACGGTAGTTCTAGCATAGTGAGAGGTGAAAATGTTTTCTAAACAAAAGTGCCTTTTGCTCCTTTCGGTGTACCATCGTCCGTGCAGAACTCACTGCTTTTTCACATTCTTTCAGTAGGTTGTTGGTGCAGCAGTTAAAAAGCAAATTTCTATTCATGTAATCAGCAGCTGACAAAACTGACTGGCGAAATCAACTTAGAACCTCGCACACAAATGCATCGGCTCAAGTTACTACATTTTACAGGGATACACAAAGAACATGTGGATAGAAAAGGAGTGATCTCAAAGTAGATAGAGTCGTGTGAGCGAATAAACAATCTGAAGGTAAACGTTAGTGTGAATATTCAAGCTTTAGAAGATGTCAAGGAGTGAATACATCTGCACTATTGTCACCGACTTTCAGCCATGTCACCAAGAGTCCCCAACTACTGATTCCTTTCTTCTTGGGGATCCCAACCAGGCAGTCTACATCTCTCTACATGGCTTAACCCAACAGTCAGGGACTTCGTTGACTGGTGCCACATCTTTTTTTGGTCAGCCACAGATGTTTACAGCAAAGTAAGATTCATTAGAGTAGCATATAACTCGATTGCCAAATATCACTACTTTGTTGATCGTGTTCTGCAACCACCGAAAACCAACCATAAGGAATAACTTTATTGAATCCTCTACACCAGTAAACGTTATGTTTACTGGACAGCAGCGCTCTCTATACCACTAAACGGCAGTGAAATGTGACCACTAAAGGTGAAGGATTAGAGAGGGCCTGAATTTTTTGACCACCATTGTCTTCATAGAACTAATCTCATATGATGAAATGATCACATGAGCAAAGTACAGTCAGGTGTAGAGACTCGAGCAAAGGAGACAGCCCAGCGTATTAGCTAGTAGACTTTGTTCGAGATGGCTGGGAATATGTCATACCTTTATCTGAAGTAACCTTAGCTTGGAAAAGAGCCAAACATAGTTGGACCTAGATCTAGCACCAATCCATTAAGTCTCTGAGTCGTAGACTTCTTGGTTAAAGTTGGTGATGCAACCAAAATCACTGGTTGCAGACTTCAAGTACAATAGCTCACAATCGATCTCAGATGCATCTACACCTTATCCTTAGATCAACTGTTGGATAACATTTCGTCATTTACCTGAACCTCTTCTTTTGTTTGATGACTTTTTACAACCTTTGACATTATTCTTTTCGTTTCATTGTCTTTCATCTTGTTACAGTATACCTTGACCTGAAGTTTGGCAAATTGAAGCAGTTATTCTTACTTCTATGTTGATAATTTCTTCTTTGCGAAATAAGCAACTGATTACGCTTAACTAGAGAAAATAGGGATCGGTTGTGATCACAAAAATTAAGAATTGTCCAATAAAAACTCAATACTTCAGCCAGTATAACTGGAAGTTGTACGCCTCAGTAGTCATTATGCAAGTATTCACTTACTAATTATATCTAACACCATCATGACATACTCGAATACCTAGGCCTAAGTAGTCATAGTGTATTGCAAAACCTCATTCTATTACCACTGTCCAACAATTCTTAGAAACGACGCGCAACTACACATAACAGTGATTCTGATTATATAATAATTGATCTCAAATCAAAATAAAGGCTCAAGACAATAAATGTATGCTGCTCTTTTATTCTCGAATTTTTCTACACCTATGCAAATCACGTTAATTGGCTCACTTCACTTAATTTCACTACTTGGTACAATGTGAAGTGAATACACAATACATACCAATGTGATTTCACTTTTGAATATTAATAAAATATCTTAAAAGTTATGTTTTTTATCCTGTTACTGATCTATCTGCCTATCTAAATGTTCAAACTCAAGGTCGCTTGGCAGTATATCTGTGTATTTTGTATGCCCGATGTTGGATTCAGTCAGTCCACGCTACAACAGACTTTTATTGATACATAAAATTCATTGAAAAATGTATACTGAGTGTACATGTACGTCTATCTGTATATGCAAATTTGGACAATAAGAAATAGATTGAAAATTAACGCATATCATATGAAATGTTGAATGACAAATTGTATCCGACTTAATATATAAATGCAGGCGGTAAGATTTTGCTGAGTTTTCACTAAATTACAAGTGCACAGCATATGAGGCCCCACCATTATGGAACGAATATCTCCAACTTATAAAATGCCTTGCAGAGTAAACTAATGAGAAATATAAATGAGTAGCTTGAACAGATGCTTGCATAAACACCCTAGTGTAAATCATTAGCTTACTTTAATGTTTATTTGTTTGACAGATTTTTAAAAAAGAAAGACGACTGCTGCAAACGATGACTCCCTCAACTCTCAGTCAATTGATTTAAAGCATTCATAGGATATATGTGTGACAGAAACTGAGAAATACTGACGTCATCGCTGTTTCCCGTGAGTAATTTACAAGCTGTTGAAATGATACTCAATAAAACTGACCATTTACCTCATAAATATATTCAATGTATGCGTTCTGTAATATTTGATATTGTTATTCCGGTGTACTTATCTGTTTCATTCCATGTCTCCATACTTACTTTTCCTTTCATCGAGAGAAGACAGATCGGCTAATTGGCTTCCCGAAGGCTTTCACTAACCGGCGTCATTATGTCTCCCCGATTCCAGCGAGGAAAAAGTTTGCTTTTATTTTTAATATTTTTTTGTTTTGGAGTTTGTGTACCGATTGGATTGGTTTTACGGGGTAGGGTTGCTAGCCCTATCCCCAACCTTCTCTATTTATCCAGGTTTAGGACCGGCTAGTAACTAGTAAACTAGGCGAGGAAAAAGATGGGCATACGCTAGCTGGACCCATGAAAAGAGCCCAGAAGAAGATTCGGATTTCACAGATGGTGATTTATGTCTATTCTCGAGCAAACTCGAAGATCTACAGACGAAAACTAACAAGTTGGCAGACGAGTCGAGGCAGCGAAGGAAGACGGGAATTCAGGTGAATGTAGAAAGACAGAGATGAAGAAGATACCCAACCAACAACTAGCACCAATCACCATCAATGGGAGAAATCTAAAGGAAGTTGCCTCTTCCACCTACCTAGGCAGTATCGTTTCAACTACAGATGGCACAGCCACAGATGAGGATGTCAAAAGCAGGTTCGGAAAAGCAAGACAGGCCTTCATTAATCTGAATCCAGTGTGGAGATCTACTCCAATCCACTCCACTCCACTCAGCATAAAGCATGAACAAGATCCGAACTCTCAACACCAATGTCAAATCAGTGCTTCCGTATGGTTCGGAAACTTGGCACATCACGGAAAGCACTTCCAACAAACCACAGACATTCATCAACAACTGCCACCTAGGCTGGCTGGTTACTGAGACTGAAGATCAGATGGATTGCCAGAATGCTAAGAATAAGCAAGAAGGAATCCATTCTGGCTGGCTAGCTAGCTGGCTGGCTGGCAACGAACCAACCAAGAACCCATTGCTCAACAGATGTTCATAAGAAAGTAGAGATGGATTGGATTGGACATACACTGAGAACACCGATTGGGGACATCACGCGTCGGGCCAGGCCAGGCCGTCGAGTAGAATCCAAAGCAGGAACGACGAGTTGGACGTCTGAGGCGAGAGTGACATGAAGGAGATCATGTGAGGAAGAAATGAAAGGTTGTGGGTAGTCGTGGAGCCAGGTTTTGAATACTGGAGAGAAGAGAGTGAAATGGTGACGTGCTACTGAAGTCATATGTTCCACTAGGAACTAAAGAGACAGATAGTAATGATAAATATGTTTCATTAGTCTGGTGATAAGCAAAACTAACCAGTTTGTGTGTTAATATAAGTGTAAAACTTGGGCACTATGGTCGAATATAATTCCTTATTGGATTTGTTTAGTTGATAGGGCACACAGTGATACAGTCAATGCAAAGACCTGAACATGGAACCAAAACACACCAAAAAAAAGCGTTGATAATTATCATCTATGGTTTATTAAGAAATTCGTATGAACACGTGAGAGACAAAATAATAACAGTAATACAAATACTAGTGAAAACACGAGTAGAGAGGTGTTCAAAGCCTCAACTAAACAAAATCATTTTAATCTGCCAAATTCCATATAATGACTGTGAGGTCAAGTACACAGGTCAAACTAGAAATCTAGCCAAATATAGAATGACAAATTTCTATAGGATCACTAATCTAGTATAAAAAAACAGCCATTGCAATGGATGCAACTACATAATAAGGTGGAATAAAACCACTGTACTTAGGTCCAATTTAGTTACTTTTAGAGAGAGATTGATCACTGAATCTTTGTTCATCTAATCAATATCCAACATATGTAATAGGAATGATGCAACACGTATACCAGAGATGTGGAAAATTTCACTACCAATGAAAACAAAGAATATGAGGTGATAGGACTATGAAAACCAGATATCAAAAGTTGTGATGTGATTATAAGCAATATTCTGTGCTCGAATCTTCATCAAGTAGATAATACTGTATCACTCTGTATTGTATATCAAATAAACAAACAGAATACGGAATTTTTATGTTCCTAGATCATAAGTGTTTCGAATATCCTGTAAGAATTCGTAGTTTTTGCGATATTAGTACCGCGAACACAGAAATTTTTCCACCTCTCTTTCAATTCTGTCTACTTGGATGATGACAGAAGTTTTAAGAAAATCTAGATCGCTACATAAAGTTTCAAAACATTGGTTTTTGTTTTTCAATCCTGTCACACATTAGGTATATCAGACTTAGAATTATCGAATGACTTTGAAGGTGAGCCTTGCAACCGCTGAAATAATCAGTCAGGTGTCTATATTCGACTAAGAAGTCAGTTTTCTTTAAAATCAAGAAGTATAATTGGTAATTTCACTTGTTGCAATAATGGCGTTTAAAGTCACTCGTATTATCATTTAGGCATTTAAAACCTACAAACTGTCTTAGTAACAAGTATGGTAGTCGAAAACACTTTGTTTATTTTAATGGGGTGTCTAGGTTAGTCTAGAAAATCTCATGCAATGATTGTGAACTCGAGTGGATAGATCAGAATAGTCGACCAGCACCATTCAGGGTATAAGGTAACAGCAACTCGGTTAAATTAAAGTCGATAGACCCCAGTGGGATTAAGGTGATATAAAAAAACTGTTTATTTATTTGCACTCAATATAATGTCGTAATCTTCCTCAAAGTATCAAAAAGATTTGTAGCTCAGAATGTAGATCATGATAGTTTGGTGTTCCAAACATTTTTTACACCACTTTATCCCATATATTCTGTTACTTTATTCTATCTTGAACAGTTTTTTCTGATTCGCGCTGAACAAATCGATTGTGTGTCAAATGACCGTCCTCAAATCATCCAAAATAAGCTCAAATTTATTCACGTCATGCCGAAGAGATAGCCATCAAGAGATTTAAACCAAATCTACGTGTCCAAAAAGATACAGTTATCAACTTCATACTGCTATGGTAATTTGTTTACAATTAAATGTATGCAAAATTTTGCTACGTCAGTCTGTTCTGCATGTTTAACTATGTCATTCTATCTTGTAAATTTTCTTCTGTTTCAAACTATGATATTTTATCTGAACTCTTCTCATCTTACACTTCAGGCTTGTGTATGGTCAAAACATTAAGTTGAGCAATGATCAAGAATATTCACCTAATAATTGTGCAAATAATCACTTCTTCTTCGTCTCACAGTCCTAATGATCTCGACTATTTTAATCTTTTGCATTATATATGTGAATGGTTAGTTTTGTCATTAACCAATTGTCAACTTGATAATAGTATGTTCAACTCTTGTTAAGTGTACATTATGATAGTATTTAGATTGTGAGCAGTTGACAGGAATCCTCAAAATAATAAAAATAAGTTCATATTATCCGGTTAAACTTGTCGCTTTTTACTCAGTTCAAATTTATATATAAGAAGAATTGCATGCAGCGTTGTGTATTTTTTTTCATTGGTTTTTTATTTTGATAAAAAGGGAATTTATCTTAAGGTTAATAGGGATTTTATTTTTAAATTGGCTATCACCACGATTGAAGACCTGGGAGTAATGGACTTCTGGTTCATCCTAGTATAGGACTCCTCAGCAGTACGCACTCACAATCCGGCTCGGGATTAAACTCCGGACCTTTAGGTTTCACGGCAAACGTATTGACTTTTCAACATTGATGAACACTGCCTTAAAGATAAAAACCTTTATTAACCTCAAAATGTATTACTGTATTATTAGTCCCTTGGGTTCCTAATGGAACATACGGCTTCACTAGCACGTCTCCAGTGCACTCTGTTCTCCGAAATCTTTTGAACCTGGCTCCACGACAGCCCAGAAGCTCCCATTTCCTCCTCGCATGATCTCCTCCATGTCACCCTCATCTCCGACGCCCAACTCGTCATTTCCCACCTAGGTTCCACTCGACGACCTGGCCTGGCGCGTGATGTCCCCAATCGGCCTTCTCAGTGTATGCCCAATCCATCTCCACTTCCTCCTACATATTTGTTGAGTGATAGGTTCTTGGTTGGTTCGTTCCCAGAGCTCCTTGTTGCTTATTCTTATTATTCTGGCAATCCATCTGATCTTCAGTAGCGACCCAGCGTAAGCAGTTGTTGATGAATGTCTATAGTTTATTGGAAATCCCTTTCGTGACGCGCCAAGTCTCTGAACCATACAGAAGCACTGACTTGACTCACGTTGGTGTTGAAAATCCGAATCTTGTTCCGCATGCTAAGTGCAGAAGATCTCCACACTGGTTTCAGGCTAATAAACGCCTGTCTTGCTTTTCCGATTCTGATTTTGACGTCCTCGTCTGTCCCGTCTGTAGTTGAAACAGTGCTTCCTAGATAAGTGAAGGAGGTTACTTCCTTCAAGTTTCTCCCGTTGACGGTGATTGGAGTTTGTTGTTGTTGTTGATGGTGGTGGTGTGGTATCTTCATCACCTCTGTCTTCTCTATATTCACTTAGGGTCCCGTCTTCGCTGCCTCTTCTACCAACATGTTAGTTTTCGCCTGTAGGTCTTCAGTGAACTAGTTAACCAGGCGAGGTTATAATGATGGGTGGTGGGTAGCAGTGGAACCCAGGATGCGCAGTTCGTCCTATTTGGGAGTCACTGGTCAGCTGGATGTACCTGCTTCCCAGTGCGGAATGATGTTGTTCCCACTGGGATTCGGACTCGGGAGCGATCGCTCCAAACGCCAGAGCGTTATCCACTACACCACCGAGCCACTCATTAGTGACATGCTTTCAGATGGATATCCTGAACTTCGAAAGGGAAGCCACAACCTGCGGGGTCAGTCAATCGGAAGTGAAGCGGATGGCAACTGAAGACTTCGGTTAATGGTCGCGCTATGTCGCGAATAGACAAAAGGTGGAAAATGTGAGTCATTAAACTCCGACTCACTGGCTGAGTGGTTAAAGCGTCCGCCGTGGAACCTGAAGGTTCTGAGTTCGATCCCGGGTTGGGTTGGGGTGCGTACTCCTGGTGAGTCCCATACTAGGACGAAACAGCTGTCCAGTGGTATTCCAAATGAACTCAATTCTTGGTGGAAACTATCTTGAAATCATTTCATTTTGTTAGTTTCTAGACAGCCTCTTACAGACAACATTTAAGTATAAAATAAAATGGAGTTTTAACACACTATAATCGAGTAAAGCAGGCGTCACAGTTGCATATCTTATTCAATTTAAATCTTTCGAAAACTATTGTTACTCAAAACAGCAAGTTAAGTAAGTGTCAACATCGAGGTTTGTTATAGCTGGACAACAATTCAGCGTTTAAAATGGTCGATGCTGGACTCGCCTCTGGGTAGTCACCGGCATCCAACGAGATGCGGATTTAAACCAACTGGTGAACCCTAAATAAGACGAAACCCACACTCTAAGCCCCGAAATCCAACATAACTTGAGAATAAGAGCCAAATTTAAGCCTTCATAATGATAACCTCACTCATCTACAAAGATACACATATCTAATTCATTCCATATCTCTTCTGTCACTTTTGCTTCGTAATACACTGAAAACAATAACAATAGAATAGTCCGATGAATTCAACCTTTACTTCCGAAATTGTTTAAACACTGGAAAGACTATCAGCGATAGCATAAACACTTAACAAGATCGAAATAACGTTTTCTAAACCGACGCTAACCCTATGCTTTACTGAGTAACCAATTATACTCGTTTACCTAACTCATATTTTTCCGCTTTTCGATACAATCACAAGAAAGTTTGATAAGCAACGATTAATTTTGAGATGATAGATTTTGTCATACACTAAAGTCTAGAAAAGAAGGTTATTTTTATACTTTATTAGTAAGAGAAAGTACCCATTTTTGTCAACTTTCTAGAAATAGCTATGAACAGAATTGGTTGATAGAATCATGAAATCTATTCCATGAAGTCATGTGCCAAAAAATATCGATCTGTCCCATCCAGTAAAATAAACAAAGAGAAGTTACAAGTATACATAAATTACAACTTATATCTGTTCCATATAGAGTGGTAACAAGCAATCACTAGGTACAGGTTCATCTAGCCGATGAGTTTGACGAAGGAAAAGAACACATAGTTGACGCTGCACACCACTAATCAAATGACATCAAGATGATCGTTAGTTTATATTTTATGGTGGAAGTCATTGGTGTATTGGACATCTACTCCATCCACTTTAGTGTCACTGGCTACCACACCTGGTGACGCAGGTTCAAAATCCCACAGGGGACATCAGTTCCCCCTAGGTTACAGGTACACCTTACTGACTAATACCAACAAGCACGTAACCTAGGTTCAGGGCTTCCTGCCGATTGCTTCCAACCAACTAACATTCTCAATACTATACAAATATGAGATTTTTGAACATAGGAAACTGGCTGAACGTCTGAGATGCTAAATTATCAGAAAATATCTGCATAAATTCAAGAAATGATGGTAAGTGACAAAACTATACATGCAGACTTACATCCGAATTCAAATAATAAGGGGATACCTTTATTACACTACCCTAAATACCACTTATCGGAATGAACAATTAGTGGAAGAAAATAAGCTGCACTGCTTCTGTGTTGACAGCACTTTTCAGTTTACTGACAAAAGGCCTCAATAGGAAGAAAACTTGACTTCCAACTGGAGTAAAGCCATACACTTTTACAGTTCTACCAGTTTCATTCTAACCAATAACTGATATGTCTGTCCACCCTCCAATTGGATGAAAAGTAAAGTTCAAGTATATGTATGAAATTATATTCGTAACAATAATAGCTGGAGGCATAGAATACCTGTTTCGTCCTAGTTTGGCATTTCTCAAAAGTAAACACCAACGGGGAATCGACTCGATACCTGTCAGATTTTATTCGATTGGAAGAATGACCAGAACGAGATATGAAGCTACTCTATGAAGTATTTAGTAGTTGATCTTAGCCATGCATGCGATCTAGTTGCAGTCCTTAAGATATTAGGAATCTGTGGTTGGATACTCTGGGCGACATTGTTTCAGCATCGATCACAGTGATGTAGATGCTTAAAATCTTTATCATCTTCAAAATCTCCAACGTCTAATCGAGACTCATTTGTTTATCTTACTTCTTCTTATACCCATTTTCGTTTTTCAATGTCATTCTATGTATTTACTTTCTCTATGCTGCTGTGGTAAAATACTGAGACTTTAACTGATGTACTCGTGCGAAGTTCTTTTCTTCGTCTGCCCCTACGTCTATATGTCTTACTGCTCCTTTGTTTTACGCCCCCAGCAATGCTCAAGAAAGCCACGGTGACTTTCAGCTCCATTCATTCTACCTGTATGCCTTTTCGAAAACCCACCTGCAGCTATTTTGTGTTGACTGACGTAACTATGATCACAGTCACAGGTAATATTTTCACTGTAATTTTGTTTAACTTCGACAGCATTACTAGAAGTACGCTTCCTTGCAGTGTCGAATAGGTTGCCGACTAAATGTAGAATTGAGGTTCATCGGTCTAAGCAGTCGAATTTCATCCAGTAAGTCACTAGTTTGAATCCCATCCCACTGGTCGATATATGGTGAGTCAGCCCTCATACAATAAATGTTACCTATCGCCGAGTCTGAGCATTTAGACTTCCTTACTGAGTAACATTTTCTCAGCAACATAAAACACTGAGCTATAACACATCACAAATATAATCCTTATGTTTATGAACATGGATGTAGAACACTC